>CM060315.1:86225578-86325578 GCA_030674185.1 Monoplex corrugatus
TGTGTCTGTCTGTCCGTCTCTGTCTTTCTGTCTATTTGTATCTGTGTGTCTGTCTGTCCGTCTCTGTCTTTCTGTCTGTTTGTATCTGTGTGTCTGTCTGTCCGCCTCTGTCTTTCTCTCTATTTGTATCTGTGTGTCTGTCTGTCCGTCTCTGTCTTTCTGTCTATTTGTATCTGTGTGTCTGTCTGTCCGTCTCTGTCTTTCTGTCTGTTTGTATCTGTGTGTCTGTCTGTCCGTCTCTGTCTTTCTGTCTGTTTGTATCTGTGTGTCTGTCTGTCCGTCTCTGTCTTTCTGTCTGTTTGTATCTGTGTGTCTGTCTGTCCGTCTCTGTCTTTCTGTCTGTTTGTATCTGTGTGTCTGTCTGTCCGTCTCTGTCTTTCTCTCTATTTGTATCTGTGTGTCTGTCTGTCCGTCTCTGTCTTTCTGTCTATTTGTATCTGTGTGTCTGTCTGTCCGTCTCTGTCTTTCTGTCTGTTTGTATCTGTGTGTCTGTCTGTCCGCCTCTGTCTTTCTGTCTGTTTGTATCTGTGTGTCTGTCTGTCCATCTCTCTCTGCCTGTCTGTTTGTATCTCTGTGTGTGTGTGTCTGTCTGTCTCTCTCTGCCTGTCTGTTTGTATCTGTGTCTGTCTGTCCGTCACTCTCTGCCTGTCTGTTTGTATCTCTGTGTGTGTCTGTCTGTCCGTCTCTGTCTTTCTGTCTGTCTGTATCTCTGTGTGTGTCTGTCTGTCCGTCTCTATCTGCCTGTCTGTTTGTATCTCTGTGTGTGTGTGTCTGTCTGTCTCTGTCTCTGTGGGGTGGGGAGTATCTCTCACTCAGTCTAGCTACGTGACAAAGCCATCACTGTCCAACGCCATCCCAGTGACCCAGCAGTTGTACCGGGTCTACTCTGGTGTGTGGCCCAATGGCAGCTTGTCACGTGTGACTCCTGTGGGCTTCTGGGCACTGGGCCATGGACTGAATGAAGCGGGGACTGGTGGTGCCTTGTGAAGCTCTAGTGATCGCTGTGGGGTCAACATCACTGAGGCGCCACACAAGATGGGACGGCAGCAAAAACAATAACAATAATAGTGGTCAGAACAGTGGTACTAATAATGACAACAATCATGATAATGATCATACTTATGACATTAATACTAATACTAAAAATAACAACAACAATGATATAATTATGATCATTATAATAATAACAATGATAATAACAGTGACAACAACAACAGCAGCAACAACAACGACAACAACAATTATGATAATAATAATTATAGCAATGATAATAATAATAATAATAATAATAATAAAACAATAACAATAAAAACTAATAATAAAAATAATAGTAATAATAATAATGATAATAATGATGGTAATTTATGGTAACAATAATGACGCTAATGATAATAATGATAACAGTAATAATAGTAACATAGTAATGATACTAATAACAATAATAGCGATGGTAATGATAATGATAGAAGACCGACACAAAATGGATCCTCAGGTTTACGTGCCTGTGGGATAATCCCTCAGCCTTCTTCATTCAGCGCCTGTGGCTATAATCAATTATTTGTCTGCGTCTGTAGTTGTAGTAGTACGAGTCACTAAGATAGTGGCGTCCACATGAATATAAATATGTGTTGATGGTGTTATGAGTGTCTAGTACAGTTCCTTCGTTTGTGAAGTCGGGTTGTTTGCGTCATTGTGAGAACTGACTGTGATGTGCCTATGATTTGGGCAAAGTGAGAAAATTGTGGAAAGTAGTCAAGGTTTGTAGACCTACACCTCTGTCTGTCTGTCTGTCTGTCTGTCTGTCTGTCTGTTCTCCTTTCTCTGTCTTTTCTCTCTCTCTGTCTCTCTTCTTTTCTCTGTCTTTCTGTCCCCCCCCCTCTCTCTGTCTGTCTGTCCATCTGTCTCTTTGTCTCTTTTTTTGTCTGTCAATCCGTCTGTCTTTCTTTCTCTCTGTCTATTTCTCTGTCTCTGTGTCTGTGTCTCTGTCTGGCTGTCTCTCTCTCTCTGTCTGTCTCCCCTCTCTCTCTCCTCTCTCTCTCTCGCTCGCGCATTTGCTCGCTCGCTCTGTCTGTCTGTCTCTCTTCTTCTTCTTTCTCTGTCTTTTCTCTCTCTCTGTCGCTCTCTCTCTTCTTTTCTCCGTCTTTCTGTCCCCCCCCCCTTTCTCTCTCTCTCTGTCTACCTGTGTCTCTTTGTCTCTTTCTCTCTCTCTCTGTCTGTCAACATGTCTGTCTTTCTTTCTCTCTGTCTGTCCACTTCTCTGTCTGTGTGTCTCTCTCTGTGTCTGTCTGGCTGTCTCTCTGTCTCTGTCTCTGTCTCTCTCTCTCTCTCTCTCCCTCTTTCTCTCGCTCGCACACTTGCTCGCTCGCTCTCTCTGTGTCTGTCTTTCTGTCTCTCTGTCACTCTCTCTCTCCCTCCCCTTTTCTCTCTCTGTCTCTCCTTTTCTCTGCTCCCCTCAATTTCTTTCTTTCTGTCTGCGTCTTACTTCCCTTTCTCTCTGTCTGCTCTCTCTCTCTCCTGTTTTTCTCTCTTCCTTTCTCTTTCTCTCTCTCTCTCTCTATCTCTGTCTCTCTCTGTCTCTCTGTCTCTCCCTCCCTTCCTTTCTCTGTTTTTTACCGCTCTTTCTTTTTCTTTCTCTCTCTCTCTCCCCCTTTTCTGTCTGTCTTCCTCTATCGCTATCTCTCTCTTTCCTTCCTTTCTTTCTCTCTCTTTCTTCCTCCTTCCCTCCCTCCCTTTCTCTGCATTTTGCCTCTCTTTTTCTGTCTTTCTGTCTTTCTTCCTCTTTCACTCTCTATATTTCTCTCCCTTTTTCTTTCTCTCTCTTTCTCTCTGTCTTCCTCTATCTCTCTCTTTCCCTCCTCTCTCTCTCCCTCCCTCTCTCACTGCGTCTCTCTTTCTCTCTCTGTCTCTGCCTGTCTGCATGTCTTTCTGCCTGTCTGTCTCTCTCTCTTTCTCCCCCCTCTCTCCCCCCCCCTCCTCTCTCTCCATAAACTCTCTATTAAGTTGTGTTAGTTTTGGGTTGAAACTAACAAGGAAAGCCCACAGAATATTGCACAATTTAAATGTACGCGACAAACGAAATTGCGGTTGGAAAATATGATGCAAACTGTATCATTTCGGTTGAGGCTATATGTGGACAAATCAAGGTGTGGGGGAGAAGTCACCTACCTGTCATTACATGCGTGGTAACACCTGGAATTTGAATGGTTATCATCACCATCTTTGTGTTATTTCATTTTTGCCTTTGTATGTTGACTGCTTTATGCACATCTATATCGTTTGTTATTTCTTTTAACGTATAGTATATAATATAAATGTTTTCGGATAACATATGATGGGCACGGTAGTCAAGTATGTCATCGGAAAGTCCCAGGTCGATCCGCCATGATACATGTGTCTGGCGGGTAAAGGATGGAGATTTTGGGTCACAGTGTGTTCAGATCTGACAGTGCCGATAACCCCCTTCGTGCGTATCCACTTGCAGAATATCACATATTTATGCACCGTAAAGGCTCCTGTAAGTCCTGTCTGTGGCTGGACGGTGGAATCATGAAAACTCCCAGCATGCAGGCCTAACGAACGAGGGAAAGATAGCGCCTGCACAGCGTGGGCGAAACAACGTGCCTACACGCATCTGAGAAACACAAACGCTTAAAAGACAAAAGACCAACTATAAACATAGTATACGCACATCTGTATTTATGTAATTATAGTCACTGATAGCGTTGATTACTGTAATAATACAAAACAGTGAGTCGTTTTGACTCGCTGATGGAAACATCAAGGAAAAATTTGCTTTATCGTCCCCAAGTTTTGTGTATTTGGGGTTTTGTTGTTGTTGTTGTTGTTGTTGTTGTTTGTTTGTTTTTTACCTTTTTTTCCTTCATAATCTAGAATCTGTTTGTCTATAAATGGACAGTTTGCTTTTCTTGATGTTGTTGTTGTTTTCCTAGTCTAGCACATGTAAGTTTATAACATAGACAGTTTGCCGTTTTCATTAGTCTATACAATATGGTTCATCGCCTGTTTTTTTCCTGTGACCTAATCTTATCCATAGGTGTGTGTATTTGCGTGTTCTATGGTAACACTGACATAGACAACACTATTTTAAGGACAAGCATTCATCATTATTGTTAACAGATCACAAATTTAAACACAAGAGATGTCTGCAAATTTTAACTCAAGAAATGGTCTGCAAATATTCCGTTCCTCTATATAATGTGTATATACGTGTGTACATGTGTATGTGTGTGTATACGTGTATGTGTTTGTGTAATTGTGAGTGTATGTATACATGAGTGCGTGTTCATAAGCAAGTGTGTCCATGCTTGTGCCTGTGTATTTTTTTAGACGCCAATGTCTGATATTTTGTTTGAAAATGATGTGCTAGGGTGCTAGGAAAACTATTCATGCATACTGATACATGTTTAACCCATAAGGATCAAGTGAAGAGCAGTAACCTGGCTAACCCGTATGCCTTCAGATCTTCTTCTTCAGTTGTTGTTATGGATGACACTGGTTCATTTTTCTAATGTGCATCTGGTTTTCAAATACAATATAAAGTTGTGTTACAGCACTTGTCTTGTAATCAATGCTGATGCACATTTTGCTAATTAGAAGTTTTGTTCACTGTATCTCTTACAGCAGTATTGACATCTTGTCTTTGAAGACTATGCAGTATTTCATGCATTGTAAATTTAATCACTTTTACAGTATATGGCTGTACATATTTTTCGATTTTCCCCAGTATTTTCGAACTAGGATGTATTCGTAGAGAAAGTGGTCTATGTAATTTTGATTCCAACGAAAAGAACACTTATTTTCTATCAAATCTTATTTTGTGTAATAATGCATTTCTAGAGTATACGTTGTGGAGAATTTTCCACTGTAATACTTCGTTGTGTGTGTCTCAAATACGTTCTAATAACACCTTTGGTGTACCCGTTCTTTGTTGTCTTGTGAGTACGCTTGCCAAAGGCTTGTTGGCGGAACATTTGTGCCTGTTTTGTTTTGTGTATCAAATAGGTGTCCTCATTCTATTTTTCTGTTTTTCTGGTTTCTAGATGTTTAGAGGTTATCTGTCTGATTTCTTACAATGTGTAGTGTAGCCTATTTTGGGCGAGGGCTGGACGTAACAAGGCACTCAAGGGCTGGATGTAACATGGCACTCAAGGGCTGGATGTAACAAGGCACTCAAGGGCTGGATGTAACAAGGCACTCAAGTGCTGGATGTAACAAGGCACTCAAGGGCTAGATGTAACAAGGCACTCAAGGGCTGGATGTAACATGGCACTCAAGGGCTGGACGTTACAAGGCACTCAAGGCTAGATGTAACAAGGCACTCAAGTGCTGGATGAAACAAGGCACTCAAGGGCTGGATGTAACAAGGCACTCAAGTGCTGGATGTAACAAGGCACTCAAGTGCTGGATGTAACAAGGCACTCAAGTGCTGGATGTAACAAGGCACTCAAGTGCTGGATGTAACAAGGCACTCAAGGGCTGGATGTAACAAGGCACTCAAGGCTGGTAACAGGCACTCGTGAGACAAGGCACTCAAGGCTGATGTAACAAGGCACTCAAGTGCTGGATGTAACAAGGCACTCAAGGGCTGGAAAGAAGATGTAACAAGGCACTCAAGGGCTAGATGTAACAAGGCACTCAAGGGCTAGATGTAACAAGGCACTCAAGGGCTGGATGTAACAAGGCACTCAAGGCTGATGTAACAAGGCACTCAAGTGCGATGAGACTCTAGTGTAACAAGGCACTCAAGTGCTGGATGTAACAAGGCACTCAAGTGCTGGATGTAACAAGGCACTCAAGGGCTAGATGTAACAAGGCACTCAAGTGCTGGATGTAACAAGGCACTCAAGGCTGATGTAACAAGGCACTCAAGGGCTAGATGTAACAAGGCACTCAAGTGCTGGATGTAACAAGGCACTCAAGTGCTGGATGTAACAAGGCACTCAAGGGCTGGATGTAACAAGGCACTCAAGGGCTAGATGTAACAAGGCACTCAAGGGCTAGATGTAACAAGGCACTCAAGTGCTGGATGTAACAAGGCACTCAAGGGCTAGATGTAACAAGGCACTCAAGGGCTAGATGTAACAAGGCACTCAAGGGCTGGATGTAACAAGGCACTCAAGTGCTGGATGTAACAAGGCACTCAAGGGCTAGATGTAACAAGGCACTCAAGGGCTAGATGTAACAAGGCACTCAAGTGCTGGATGTAACAAGGCACTCAAGTGCTGGATGTAACAAGGCACTCAAGGGCTAGATGTAACAAGGCACTCAAGTGCTGGATGTAACAAGGCACTCAAGTAGCAGGAGATGTAACAAGGCACTCAAGGGCTAGATGTAACAAGGCACTCAAGTGCTGGATGTAACAAGGCACTCAAGGGCTAGATGTAACAAGGCACTCAAGGGCTAGATGTAACAAGGCACTCAAGGCTGGATGTAACAAGGCACTCAAGTGCTGGATGTAACAAGGCACTCAAGGGCTAGATGTAACAAGGCACTCAAGGGCTAGATGTAACAAGGCACTCAAGGGCTAGATGTAACAAGGCACTCAAGTGCTGGATGTAACAAGGCACTCAAGGGCTAGATGTAACAAGGCACTCAAGGGCTAGATGTAACAAGGCACTCAAGGGCTGGATGTAACAAGGCACTCAAAGGGTAGATGTAACAAGGCACTCAAGGCTAGATGTAACAAGGCACTCAAGGCTAGATGTAACAAGGCACTCAAGTGCTGGATGTAACAAGGCACTCAAGGGCTAGATGTAACAAGGCACTCAAGGCTGGAGTACAAGGCACTCAGGCTGAGTAACAAGGCACTCAAGTGCTGGATGTAACAAGGCACTCAAGGCTAGATGTAACAAGGCACTCAAGGGCTGATGTAACAAGGCACTCAAGGCTGGATGTAACAAGGCACTCAAGGGCTAGATGTAACAAGGCACTCAAGGGCTAGATGTAACAAGGCACTCAAGTGCTGGATGTAACAAGGCACTCAAGTGCTGGATGTAACAAGGCACTCAAGTGCTGGATGTAACAAGGCACTCAAGTGCTGGATGTAACAAGGCACTCAAGTGCTGGATGTAACAAGGCACTCAAGTGCTGGATGTAACAAGGCACTCAAGGGCTAGATGTAACAAGGCACTCAAGTGCTGGATGTAACAAGGCACTCAAGGGCTAGATGTAACAAGGCACTCAAGGGCTAGATGTAACAAGGCACTCAAGGGCTAGATGTAACAAGGCACTCAAGTGCTGGATGTAACAAGGCACTCAAGTGCTGATGTAACAAGGCACTCAAGGGCTAGATGTAACAAGGCACTCAAGGGCTGATGTAACAAGGCACTCAAGGGCTGATGTAACAAGGCACTCAAGTGTGGATGTAAACAAGGCACTCAAGGGCTAATGTAACAAGGCATTCAAGGCTAGATGTAACAAGGCACTCAGGGCTGGATGTAACAAGGCATCCGGACCTTCATAATAAAAAAAAAAAAGAATGTCTCTCTCTCTCTCTCTCTCTCTCTTCTCTTTCTCTCTTTCTCTCTCTCTTCTCTCTCTCTCTCTCTCTCTCTCTCTCTCTCTCTCTCTCTCTCTCTCTCTCTCTCTTGCTTGTGTCCGGTACAATTAATCAGTCACACTCACTGACTATTGGTGTCGATGTATGTCAGTTTTATGGATTAGATCAGACTCGCTATTTCCCTTTAGGCGAGATGTGATGTCTTCACGTGATGACTTCCCTAATGGCTAACTTCTCATGACTTGATGACTTCCTGATGTTAATGGTTGAATTTCATGGTGACGGGTGCGGTAGTCAAGTGGATGAACGTGGGATTTACAGTCGTAAGGTCCTGGGTTCTATCCGCCTGAGCATTTCGCTCCTGGTGTGTAAAGAGGAGATTTTTCCGATCTGTCAGGCCAATATGTGTGCTGACCTGCCATTGCCTAAACCCTGACATGTGTACATGCATGCTGAGTGTCAAACGTGCACGTTACAGATACTGTCAATCACGTCAGTGTCTGCTCGCTTACGGAAACAGCAAAAACAGCCAGCATGCACGCCCACGAAAGATGCAGACTGCAACAACATAGCGGACTTTTGTCAGCTTGGTTACCAGCTTGAGTTTTCCGTACTCTGCTAAAAAATCTGATGATATGTACTACGCAGGGAGTCCAGTTAGTTTGGAGAACAGCGCTATACAAGAATAATTGATAATGATAAGAATAAATAATAATAATAATTAATAATAATTACAATATTTATATAGCGCAAAATCTTGATCAAATCAAATCTAAGCGCTGAAACAGACACACACGCACGCACGCACACACGCACGCACACACGCACGCACGCACGCACGCACACACACACACACACACACACACACATACACACGCACACGGCTATAAATGGGGAGAAAGAATAAAAGCAATGGAAAATTATAGAGAGCATATTATATTATGCGTGCACGTGCATGTGTGCGTGCGTGTGTGTGTGCGTGTGCGTGTGTGTATGTCTGTGTTTGTGTACGCATGTTTTATTACATTACATAGCGAATAAGTAAAGTGTTTACACTGCGTATCAAATTATCATTAAACTAAATATTGCAAATGTGTGCCCTACACGTCCACTTTTTTATTTGAATGACTGAGTACTCTGTTGTGAATATGTACGTGTGCGTGCGTGTGTGTGTGTGTGTGTGCGTGTGTGTTCATTTTATTTTATTTTTTATTCTGAATCAGTGACTGATTGATGGTTGGATTTTTGTTTAGCGAACATGTGAACTGTTTGTAACGTTTGTATGTAGAGACCACGATGCAATTTCTCTATGTAGATAAGAAAGTTGATTTGACACTGAGTTTGAAATTGTTTATTTATACATTTGTTTGTTCGCTTGCTTCCTGGTTTATATGTGCATTTATGTATTTATTTAATTGTGCATTTAATTATCTATTTATCAATTATTGTTTTAGAGTGTTCCTATTTTCTCGAATGCACGATGTTTTGCCGACACTGTACAGGGCAGCTCGTTGCTGCATAGTCTGCATTCTCTCTCTGTCTCTCTCTCTCCCCCTCTCTCTCTCCTCTCTCCCTCTCTCTCTCCCTTCCACACACACACACACACACACAACACACACTCTCTTTCTCTCTCTCTCTCTCTCTCGGGGGCATGTTTTCGTAATAAATATTCAACAGTTCACTATACGTGCTATCATTAAGAAGTGTGTGCATATGAAATGAAATTAGATATTGCTTTTCTCGACTTTAAACAGACTTTCGATTCTGTTAGGTATGATAAACTCCTACACTGTATTAGAAATGAAAGTGTTAAAGAAAATATCTCGCAACATTGATGGCAATGTACAAGTCATTGGCTGCATGTATCTGTTTAACGATAATTCTTCAGAGATGTTTCAATGTCCTGTTGGAGTAAGACAGGGTTATATCTGGAGTCCGGCGTTGTTTTCGATATTTCAATCAATTATCGAATTGCATGGGTGACAAAAGCAAACATGGCATCAGTTACTACCTGGAATTTTAGAAAAAATTTGTTTGACTCTTTGTAGATGATGTGGTTCTATTTTCAGCTACATCAAATGGTTTACAGAATCTGTTGAACGTTCTAGATACGTGTTGTAACGACATGAATTTACAGTAAATATTGACAAAACGAAGGTCATGGTGTTTAGAAAAGAAGGGTTTCTCAGAAAACGTGAAAAATGGTTCTATGAACAAAATCACTTGGAAGTGGTGAATAACTATTGCTATCTAGGATCTAATTTCACAACAGTGATAAGTGTCAAAAAAGTACTGCATATTTAGCAACTAAGGAGACGAAAGATATTGTTAATAGGATTTTCCAAAAATTCAATGAAATAACAATGGATGCTTTCTTTAAAATGTTTGAAGCAAAGGTACAATCCACTGTGTTTGTGCGCATCAGAAGTATGGGAATTAAAACGAATGGAACATACAGAAAAGATACATATGGTTCTTAGGCGTGCACGCTGATCTGGGAAGATATCCATTATTCGTAAACTTTTCTATTGTATGCTTAAGATATTGATTGATTCGTGGATGGATAGCTTGATCCATTGATTGGTTGCTGATTAAGTACTTAATCAGGAAAATGATTCATATAGAAACTGATCAAGTTGTTCGGTGATTTGATTGACCAGTTGATTTACAGATAAGCAATTATTGGGCGACTAACTTAAATGATTGAATATTTAACTGATGTGGTTTGTATGGCCAAGTGAATGATTGAGAGATGGATGATTGATCGACTGATGAATCATTTGCCACAGTATAATGAATGTACTAAGTATTCGTTTATTTCGATTGATAAAGTGATTTTTCGCGTCAGTTGATTAACTTTTCAATTGTTGATCGATTGATGGTTGTGTTAATTGACTGGTCATTGACTGTACTGACAGACTAAATGGTTACGCAGATCGAGGAGTGGAATGACGTATTACACACACACACACACACACACACACACACACACACACACACACACACACACACACACACACACACACACACACACATGTATATATATACATATATATCAGTATCTCTCTATATATATAGATAGATAGGTACATACATACATACATACATACATACATACATACATACATACATACATACACAAACATACACACATATACACATATGTATACATATATTTTTATTATCATTATTGTTATTACCATTTATTGTTTGATGCTTTAATGCAATGATTAAGCTTGCTGACAGCCAAGTACTGATTACTATGTTTCTTGTTCAAATGTTAGATCGGTGTCAGAAAACGAAAGATCTGGTGACTGTTGCATTGATAAAGTATTAAACTGAGGAAAACATTGAAAGTTACAATACAATTTTCGATGATGTAATTAAATGCATTGTAAAATTTGTGTAAATCACAAAGAGCCCTACTTTCCTCCACTGTTTTACTGTGACCTAAGGCCGAAGTACATTAAAAGTTCTGAGTCCTCCTCTCTCTCTCTCTCTCTCTCATCTCTCTCTCTCTCTCTCTCTCTCTCTCTCTCTCTCTTCTCTCTCTTCTACTCTCTCTCCTCTCTCTCTCTCTCTTACTCTCTCTCTCTTCTCTCTCTCTCTCTCTCTAAGTTTTTAACATTGAATTTGGATTATGAAACAGTGGGCAGATCCCTTAGATCAGCTGGCGGTGAGTTTCAAGTAGGTAGGATAAAAAACTGAAAGCATGTTGACCAGCTGATTTCATATTACGCTTTGGCTTCCCTGCCATTTCTCTCCATACCTAAAAACAAACAGTTGAGGATAACTGATATGTTCACAGGTTCACGCACCCATCTTCTCAATCGAAACAAGCTCTTTGGAAATTGTGAAATGAAGATTCCATGCCCGCCAGCACCATGCCCGACAAACACCTCACGCCTGCGTATCTTTCTTCTTCTGGCGTCATTCTCCGTCACGGTGATGCTCTTCTGGCTGGCTTACGTCACACGGTGGCGTCATCCTATTTGGGTACTGTCAGTGACGCCAAAGAGTTGGTCCAAGGATTTCCATCTGCCATGTCGGAACGTTTTAAAGAAAATGTTGAGAGGGCGCTGGCACCAACCGGAAATGACACCAAGTCAAGCGTTCGAGTTGAAAATGTTCCACATGAAGGTGATTTCATCCATTTCTTACCATTTAGTCATCCATTTGATTGTTTAATTTCACCAGTCGCCGTGGTGTAAGGATCAACGCAACGGACTACTGACTGGAAGATTGTGGGTTTGAATCCCCATCAGTCCTTTCAAAATCATTGTGGGATTTTTCGGATACAACCAGCTTCTTCCGAGAGCTGAGCGTAATACGGGTTCACTGGGAAGACTGGGACTATACAGTCGAGTCTCATCCAATTCAGAGATGGTTATTGATTGTATTGCTCAAATTTTCTGACCAACACCGCAGGTGTCTGCATCTCTCGGGACTGGTTGACGCTAGGATATATTAAGCGTCGACTATAGCCCTGTCACGCAATGTCAATCCTACATGGAATTCCATAGTGATACGGTTATCATCATGGCATTGTACAATCTGTGCCATTATCTGTGGTAAATAATAATGGTGTAGAGAAAGGGACAGAAAAAACCTGTTTGATTTGAACTAATTGAAGATGCGAGGTTATGAAAGAGTGAAATCAATACAGGCAATAAATAAGCTCGTGAAATGACGAACTCGGAAGTCAAGAGGGGAAGATTCGGATTTCCAGTCGCAATGTCTGCGGTTCCATCCTGCCTACTGTACCTCACGCCTGGTGGTGCACGATGGAGATTTTCCGCAGAGCATCTAGCGTGCGCACTAAAGATGTGTCAGTCATGTCAATGTCCGGTGGCTTATCCAGACAGGAAAACAGCCAGCATGCATGCCCACCCAAAACACAATGTATACACAGTATATAGAATGTGCAGCAGTGTGGGCCAGACAACATGCATATGCACATCCGAGACAAATCAGAATGCTGAAACAAAGGACTCGTAAAACAAACACAAAAAGACATAGCATAACTTCCTTAGATTTCGGTGAATACGTGTAGGAACCAAGCATTATGATAAAAACAGTATTTAATTCAATTCAAAATAAAAACCAAATATACTTCGTCTATGCATCTGTCTCCCTCATATCTTCTTCTCCCATCTTCTCTTCCTCTATCTGTCTGTTGATGTGCAGGTTTTTTTCATGTGGGCAATTTCTTGTGTATATATACATACACTTAGGGTCTGTTTTGTGTGGGTCTTCTATTTCTTTGCACTTTGTTTCCAGCCAAGCTTCCTTAGCTCTGCACCTATTCCTGATTTTCTTGTTTATCTTTTTATACTCTTCCTCTTCTCCTTTTGTTTCCCTCCGTTCTTCACCAAGCCTAAGATTTCGTTTGTCTTCCAGCTTTTTTTTTCAACTCTAGGGATTTATTCACAAGCTTCATTCACGTGCACATCATCTGGCTGCTTAAATTCGGAAGATGGTACGATTATTACAGAAAAAGAGAAAATGTTAGATAGATGGGAAGAATACATCATCATCATCATCATCAAGTGCCCTGCCGCATGGCGTTGGCGATCATGGCCCTCCGTATGTATCTGTCCCCTGCTGCCGTAAGCACATCTTCCATCCTCTCCGTCCCCAGCCACCCTGCAAGTGCGTCCAATTTTTTTCTTTCTGGGTCTACCTGGTGCTCTCTTTCCCTCCACCTTTCCTGTTGTGACCAAGTGCTCTGATTCCCCTTTCCTCAGAAAATGGCCTATAGATGTTGCTGGTCTTTACCTTATCTTCCTTATGAATGATCTACTTGTGTCTGCATCCATCAGGACTCTCTCGTTTGTTTTCTTTGCTGTCCATGGAACTCTCAACATTCTTCTGGGAAACCACATCTCGGCTGCCTCAATCTTGTTCTGTTTTTGCGTGTTGACTGTCCACGTCTCACAACCGTATAACATTATCGGTTCTATGTAACATTCAAGGATTCTCTTCCTGATGTTAATTGATAGGCATTTGTTGGTAAGAATGTCTTTCATCTTCTTGAATGCTGCTTTTGCTTGGCCGATTCTGCTGGCTATCTCTTGTGTGCATCTGCCGTCTGGTAAGATGATCGTTCCCAGACATTTAAACTTATCAACCTGTCTCAGGGTTGTGCCACTTGCTGTTATTTTGCATGACGGGATTTCATGTTTTTTACTGATTACCATGACTTCAGTCTTCTTGCTATTTAGCTCCAACCCTTTATTTCTACTTTCTACTTTCTCTTTCTATTATATTCACATGGTTTTGTAGGTACTTTTCATTTTCTGCAATTAGTACAGTGTCATCTGCGTAACGAATGTTGTTTATCATTTTTCCTCCAACCTTTAATCCAGGGTATTCTTCCAGATTTCTCATGATATTTATGCTGTAAAGTGAAAACAGATCTGGTGACAAAACACAACCTTGCCTGACTCCTCTTTTGATATTTTGGAAGGAGCTTATGTCGTTTTCTGTTCTCATTGCAGCTGTTTGTTCCCAATACATATTTCTGATTATTCGTAGATCTTTTCCATCAATGTTGAGTCTTTCTAGTTGGTTGATCAATTCTTCATGTCTTACCCGATCGAGAGCCTTAGTATAAAGATAAATCCTTATTCAACTAAGATAAATCCTTATTCAACTCGGTTGATCTGTCTATGATAGTTCTTAGGATGTATATGGCATTAACAGTTCCTTTCCTTTGACAAATCCACACTGTTTTTCTGCTACTTCTCTTTTGATTCTATTCCTTGTCCTCATCATGACTATTCTTAATAGGATGTTTTGTTACATGACTTATCAAGCTGATTGTGCGATGGAGTTTGCATTCTATAGCCCCTGGTTTCTTTGGAAGTTCAATGAAAATTGATTTTGACATATCTTTGGGGATTTTTCCAATGTCATAAAATTCATTTAGGAGGACTGTTATTTTTTCAATACAAAATTCCTCCAGGGCTTCAATCATCTCTGTAGTAATAATTATTGTCTGGTCCTGGGGCTTTTCCTGGTTTCATTTTTTCAGTGCTGCTCTAACTTCATCTTTCACTATGGGTGGTCCTTCAACGTTCTTTCTTATAATGTGTTCTTCGTTTCTGTCATCTTCTAAAAAGACTTTAATGCACTCTCCCCATCTATCTAATATTTTGTCGTTTTCCATGATAAGCGTACCATCTTTTGATTATAAGCAACCAGTTGATGTGCATATCTTTTTCACGTGGACAATTTCTTCAGTTCTTCTGTACATACCCTGAGGATCTGTTTTGTGTCTGTCTTCTATTTCTTTGCACTTTGTTTTCAGCGAAGCTTCCTTAGCTTCTTTGCACCTATTCCTTATTTCTTTGTTTATCTTCCTGTGTCATTCCTCCTTTCCCTTTGCCTTCCTCCGTTTTTCCATCAAGCCTAGGATTTCTTTTGTCATCCAGTTCTTTTTTGCTTTTTATCTACTCTAGGGATTTCTTCACAAGTTTCATTTATCGAGTTTCTCAACTTTTTCTGTTGTTCCTCACTGTCATCAACGTCTTCCACAGCACTGGATTTGTTTTGAACATGTACATTAATTTTTTTACGTATCGCTTCCTCTGTCTTTAAGAGTCCAAGATTTAGTTTGATGTTGCTTTTGGTCTGTTTCCTTTTCCTTAATTTCAGCCTAAATCTTCCCATCACAGGATTGTGGTCACTGTTGCAGTCTGCGCCTGGTAGTGTTTTTGCTGACAATAAGGAATTTCTAAATCTTTTATTAATCAGGATGTAGTCAATCTGATTTTTGGTATTATCTCCTGGACTCAGAAATACATCAAAGAATACATTAAAGACCTTTTTAACGATGACAGAAACGAAGAACACATTATAAGAAAGAAGGTTGAAATGAAAGATGAAGTTAAAGTAGCACTGAAAAAGATGAAACAGGGAAAAGCCCCGGACGAGACAATATTACTACAGAAATGATTGAGGCCCTAGAAGAATTTGGTATTGAAACAATAACAGTCCTAAATTAAATTTATCACCCCAGAAAAATCCCCACAGATATGTCAGAATCAATTTTCATTAAACTTGCAAAGAAAACAGGGGCTATAGAATGCAAACTCCATCGTGCAATCAGCTTGATGAGTCATGTAACAAAAATCCTGTTAAGAATAATCACGATGAGGACAAGGAATAGAATCAAAAGAGAAGTAGCAGAAGAACAGTGTGGATTTGTCAGTGGAAAGGTCCTATTAATGCCATATACATCCTAAGAAATGTCATAAATAGGTCAGTCGAGTTGAACAAGTATTTAATGTTTATGCTTTGTTGATTATACTATGGCTTTCGATTGGGTAAGACACGAAGAACTGATCAACCAACTAGAAAGGCCCAATACTGACGGAACAGATCTACGAATAATCAGATCTATGTATTGGGAACAAACAGCAGGAATGAGAACAGAAAATGATATAAGCTCTTTCCAAAATATCAAAAGAGGGGTCAGTCAGGGTTGTGTTCTGTCACCTGATTTGTTTTCATTTTGCGTCAAAACCATCATGAGAAACCTAAAAAAATGCCCTGGGATAAAGATTGGAGGAAAAAGGATAAACGTACATACACCGTTCTAATTGCAGAAAATGAAAAAGACCTACAAAACCTTGTGAATAATTATATAGGAAGAAATAGGAAGCAAAAGTAAAGGGCTGCACCTAACTAGCAAGAAGACTGAAGTCATGGTAATCAGTAAAAAAAAAAAAAAAAAAAACAAGAAATCCCAAACGGCACAACTTTGAGACAGGTTGATAAGTTTAAATATCTGGGACGATCGTCTCACCAGACGGCAGATGCACATCCGAAATAGTCAGCAGAATCGGCCAAGCCAAAACAGTATTCAAGAAGATGAAAAGTGTTTTTACCAACTGCTGCCAATCAATTAACACCAAAAAGAGAATTCTTGAATGTTATATAGAACCGATACTTTTATAGGGTTGTGAGGCGTGGACAGTCAACACGCAAAGTCAGAAGAGAATTTAAGGCAGCTGAAATGTGGTTTCATGGACAGCAAAGAAAACAAACGAGACAGTCTTCAGGAGGCAGAAACAAGAAGATCATTATCAAAGAAGATTAGAAAAAGATGAGCAACATTTATAGGGCATTTTGCGAAGAAAGTGAAATTAGAACACCTGGTCACAACAGGAAAACCGGAGGGAAAGAGAACACCAGGTGGACCAAGGGAGGAAATGTTGACAGACTTGCAGGGTGGCTGAGGATAGAGAGGATGTGAGATATACTTGCAAGGGACGATGGATAAATTCGTATGGAAGGCCATGATCCCCAACGCCAATCGGCAAGGGACATGATGATGATGATTATATTGACCTGAATACAAATTTAAACATATCTAAGGACACTAAAACATGTATGAAAATAGGCCTGAATTACCTAGAATTGCTTTCACATATCTCATTTCCCTAGAGCCAAAATGCACTGAATACATGTACCAAAATATCAATCCTAAGAGAAAGCACGCATGACGTTATCAACACATGCAGGTGAATGGACCAACGAGGCAAAATATAATAGAAAGAACTGACAGGCAGCAAAAGAACAAGGCAGAAACAAAGAGGGCGACAGAAAAGAGGAAATTTCTAGTACAGAATTTCCGGAAGGTGGCGAAAGAGCCCCTGGCGTCACCACGGGGGAACAACGATGATGATGATTACGATGTTGCTTTGTTCTTGCTGATGTTGTTGTGATTATTTGGGTTGGTGATATTCGTAATAGATCGTAATATTCGTGTGATTTTGCTCGTTCTGTTTGCTCTCTTTGTTTTTCAACATTGTCGTTGTTCTTGTCATGAATGCTGATGATGACGATGATGATGATGACGATGATGATGATGATGTTGTTTATTCTAAGTGGTGTTTTTGTTTTTGTTGTTGGTATTATTGTTGTTACTGTTGTTGTTGTTCTTGTCATTGTTGTTACTATTGTTGTTCCTGTTGTTGTTGATATTGTTGATGATGTTGTTAATGTTGGTTTTCTTCTTTTTTCATTCTTTCTTTGTTCTCATTCTTTTCGATTCATATTTGGTGTGTGTGTGTGTGTGTGTGTGTGTGTGTGTGTGTGTTGTGTGTGTGTGTGTGTGTGTGTGTGTGTGGTGTGGGTGTGTGTGTGTGTGTGTGTGTGTGTGTGTGTGTGTGAGACACCTTATTTTACTCTTCATCTACGTGTGTGTGTGTGTGTAATATCTTTTTTTTTCCACTCATTATTTCTATCGTTATTAATTAGTTTCTTCATCTCAATGCTCATGACAGGTACATCTAGATCACGGTTTGCCTCCAGGATTACAAAGACCGGACTTAAAATGCGGCAACGTCACGTTTGGGGTGTATTCACCTCCAATGCATCCTCTCCTCTGGTACCGCGCTCTTTGTGACGAAGAGGGCACCACGCCTTGTTGCTATTATAACCAGTGCCAGAACAAGCCCAAGGAGCTCTGCGACTGCGCGCAGTGTTACGACCTACGCAGAGCCGTGCAAGCGGAGCACGCAATATGGCGACCATCAGATTCGACCTGTGGGCTGGGTGGATTTGTCTGACAGCCAGCTGTGTGGGGTTTTGGAAGGAGCGACACTGTATTTTATTGGTGACTCTTACGTCAGGCACGTGATATACGGCACTGCTATTGGCTGCAAGGGGGGATGAGAGGAGTGGCAGTCTCTTGCCTTACGCCCCTCCAGGTAAGTGCGTTTTTTGTTATCATTTTGTCATGGGCGTTGTGTGTCACAACCCCACCAAGTATGGCAAGGGCTGGGGATGTCGAATCGACTCTACCGGTATCTGGGGATTGAGCTCCTTCATTCTCGACCACTAGACCAGATCCTGGGAAGCAGAAATAGGTAACTTCATACCTTGATGTCATCTTACAACAGAGGGATAGACAAGTAAACAAGAGGGCGGGGTCGACAGACTAAAATGTCAAACCAGTCATAAGCCCATTCCAAAATAAGGAGTACATAGATTTGTTCACAATAACACAACATAACATGGCTCATCCGATTAATGTACGTCACACATCTTAACCTATTGTCTAATAAAATCTGTCCATAACCCCATAATCAAAAGACAACTTACTTGATCAATGACACTGGAAGGAAAGCATAGCTCGTAGCACCGTACACAGCCTCTAGCATTCAACACTTCAACAAGACTGTGATGTACATTGAGGGAACACCACGGCTCCATTCTCACATTCTATATGCACAGAAGGTATGTGGTTCCAGATACGGGCCCACTTTTTCCTGTATCTAAGGTATGTGGTTCCAGACACGGGCCCACTTTTTCCTGTATCTAAGGTATGTGGTTCCAGACACGGGCCCACTTTTTCCTGTATCTAAGGTATGTGGTTCCAGGCACGGGCCCACTTTTTCCTGTATCTAAGGTATGTGGTTCCAGGCACGGCCCACTTTTTCCTGTATCTAAGGTATGTGGTTCCAGCACGGGCCCACTTTTTCCTGTATCTAAGGTATGTGGTTCCAGGCACGGGCCCACTTTTTCCTGTATCTAAGGTATGTGGTTCCAGGCACGGCCCACTTTTTCCTGTATCTAAGGTATGTGGTTCCAGCACGGGCCCACTTTTTCCTGTATCTAAGGTATGTGGTTCCAGGCACGGGCCCACTTTTTCCTGTATCTAAGGTATGTGGTTCCAGGCACGGGCCCACTTTTTCCTGTATCTAAGGTTCGAATCTCTAACTAACTAAATGATGGTATAGTGCCCTTATCCTACTAATTTGACCTCTCTTCCTGCCTCTGGCCTCTAACTAACTGTCTGGCCTGCACTATCTGTTGGTCCTTCGCTGTCTGCTCCAGGGGCCCGAGAGCCCGACAATGTATTTGCAGCAAGCTTGTGGCTGCCTCGTTCTTCACTGTTCTCCAGTTAAGGGGTGTGGAGTTGCACACGTGACTAACGGTGCCGTTCGACCCAACCGATGGTCTATTTATCTCTCTGACCTCACTTGATCACTATAATTAATATATGCCCACCTGTCGATTCCCAAACACGTCGCTAAGTAACCCGGTTATAATTTTTTTTTTCTTCTTCTTCTTCTTGCCGTTACACCTGGAGACCAGTTCTCGAAATAAAGTTGGCTGTCGTCTGCAAAGCGTCCACAGGCCCGCACAATTTCTCCTCAAGAATAGCTGGCCGTGGTCATATCTCCTTCAGCAGCCAGAGATTCCTGCAGACCTGTAGGGCGTAGTTCGTGTCCTGCCCTCCTTTTCCACAAGGACACACAGGGGTGGGCACAAACACATGTTTATTCAACTGTTGGGGCCAAGCGCTCAGAGGGAAGATAACCACCTGTTCTGATTTTGACAGTTGATGGCAACTGTCGCGCGCCTGTGGCATTCCGAACACAAACTAGATGATAATCAACTTTGTGAGGGAGGCTTATTTCTCTTGTTGTTCATCCTCAGCACCTGCCTTTGCTGTTTGTTTATTTATTGACTAAATTAAATTAAACTATTGGTGGCTGCCATATCAGTGCCATGCTACCACTTGCACATTTTCAATACTCATTTTGCCTCCCCCAGCACACTAATGGATTCAGGTGGTTCGTTCTGTCATAATTCCAATTTCATTGCAGACTGGTCGGTTCTTTGGGTATCTCGAGTTCAATCCCAGCCTGAAACATGAAAACCACCTGCTGGTTGCCCATCTTGATGTCGTCATTCTGGTGGTGCTAACTTAGTGTTTCATGGGTCCTTTCTTCTCCACCCTCCCCATTTCAAGACCTAGCCAACACATAAACTTTTGCGCAATTAATATAAGGAGTCTGCAAAATAGTTGCTGGTAGATGTGGGTGGAGCGCAAATGGAATTGTCCAATCTTCGAAAAAATACAAACAAATATCCGAAAAAATACAAACAAAATAACAATCACCCATGTACAAAAGCTCTACCAATGTGATCTTGATAACCTGAGTAATTACATGAGAGACAATGGTCTGGAGTTATCTTATGCTTTTTAACAATGGAGAAAACCCTAAAACTCCCCCTATGTTATCATTGGATAGGAATCCACTTGCTTATAAGTCCACCATTACATTTCTTGGAGCGTACTTAACACGAAAGTTGATTTGGAGACACCATATAGAATACTTAATTACAAAAGCAAACAAAAGACTTAACTTCTTAAAAATAATCAACAGACAGCCCTGAAGCCAATCGAAACTGCTCTATGGACAAGAGGTATACTTTACTGCCTCGAATACACTCTTAAAAAAATTACAGAGTGTAGACAGCAAAGCTATTAAATTGGCTCTTGGTGTGCCCGTTCATACAAACACAATGAAGTCTTATAAAGAAAGTAACATATTACAGTTTACAGATCAACGTGAATTAGCGGTGACAAAGTATGTTATTAGAGCTCTGGCCGTAAAGAACTCAGTTAAGGATGAATTACTATACACCTCGGAAACTGACTATCCTCAGAAAGCTCGAAAGGTGCATACTCTTCAACCTATACGAAATTTTACAGATGTTCTCCTAAGCAAAAACAATATTCATGTAAATAACATTCCAGTAATGCCACTTATTCCATCCATACCTTCCTGGGAACTTGGAAAAGCTAACTGACATAGACTACATAAATCTCAATAAAACAGAAGAAATAAATATTCTAGTATCAGAAGTCAAATCTCATTTAACCACATATTATCCTAATCACCTAAATTTTTTCACAGACAGGTCTGTTTTAGATACAGTTGATAGCGGAGCTGGATTCGTCATTCCTGCCTTAAAGGTACAAAAATCTTTTTACATAGGTAAAGGCTTTTCCATTTTTACATCAGAATTATACGCGATATTGATGGCTCTTAACTATATTAATAGCCTCTCATACGATATCTGCGATATACTATTGTGTGTTAATTCTAAATCAGTGTTACGTAGCTTGAAACAAACAGAAAATGTAATACGAAATGATATTATCTTTGAAATCAAACATTTGATACATTGTATTTCATCCAGCGGTGTTGGTATAAATTTTTGCTGGGTTCCGTCACATTATGGACTTCATTGGAATGAAGTTTCAGACAAATTAGCAGAAGACGGTGCATCCAATAATGCAAATACCGTAACATTCCATAATATACGACTGTCAGTTCATGAACTTGGTTCTGTATTAGAATGTTCAGTTTATACAAATTTCTCCAATACCCATAGCCTGATACCTTAATGCCCCAGACAGCTAGCGTCCTTGATGGTGTTCGTCTGTCGTCGTCGACAATGACCACGGCTTCATGAAGTTGATTTGAGTCAGTGTGTCCGGAGGTGACTGATCAATCCGATCCGGGCACAGAAGTAACGTCCACAGGTTTGACATCTGTGGTCAGTTACTGTGGTTGAAGGGTTTGCAGCCCTAGCTTTCCGTGCGGCTCGTTTTTCTTGTGCAGATTGGATACGAGACACTTCTGAAGTGGTACATCCGGTTTCGATTCTTCTACGCCAGACTGTACGGTCGAGGGCAACGTTTTCCCAATTCTCCCAGTCTATGTTGAGGGACTTTAGCGATGCCTTCAAGCTGTCTTTAAACCGTTTTCTCTGGCCTCCAACTGTTCTCTTGCCAGACGCTAGTTCCCCGTAGAGGAGTTGCTACGGAATTCTGGTGTCAGACATCCGGTACACATGGCCAGCCCAGCGAACTTGACTCTTTTGAAGTAAAGTGTAGATGGAGGGGAGATTGGCTCTCTCTAGTACTTCTGTATCAGGGATCTTCTCTTGCCATCGGATATTGAGAATCTTTCTGAGGCTTTTGGTGTGAAAATGATTCAATTTCCCTGCGTGTCTACTGTAAACAGTCCAGGTCTCACTGCCGTAGAGGAGAGTGGTGAGGACCACCGCTTTGTACACTTGGAGTTTAGTTGTGGCCGAGATACCTCTTCTGTCCCATACAGTAGGACGCAGCCTCCCAAATGCAGTGCTGGCCTTAGCTATGCGTTTGTTGACTTCGGCGTCAATATGCACACAACGCGATAGGGAACTGCCGAGATATGTGAAGTTGTCGACTGTATGTAGTTTTGTGCCCTTGACCTCGATATTTGGTTCAGTATATGGAACACCTGGAGGAGGCTGATACATGACTTCGGTTTTCTTGGTGCTTATTGTAAGACCGAAGTTTCGCAAGCAGTTGAAAAATTGTCCATGCATTGTTGCATCTGTTCACCACTGTAAGCATTTAACGCACAATCGTCTGCGAAAAGGAGGTCACGAAGAGTGCTGTAACTGCATTTAGTGGTCGCCTTGAGGCGTCTTGTGTTGTACAACTTGCCGTCTGTGCGGTAGCGTATATCTATGCCAGGGTCTTCTGGAGAGAATGCATCTGATAACATTGCCGAGAACATCATAGAGAATAGTGTAAGCGCAAGGACGCATCCTTGTTTCATGCCATTGCTGACTGGAAAGTCTCTGGACATTTCTCCGTCATCAAGGACCCGTGCCATCATACCATCGTGGAATTGTCGCACCATATTTACGAAGGCTGGAGGGCAGCCGAACTTCGCCATTATCTTCCACAGCCCCTCGCGACTTACCGTGTCAAACGTTTTTGTCAAGTCGACAAAGGTTGTGTACAGTGCTCGGTGTTGTTCCTGCGCCTTTTCTTGCAGTTGACGAGCAGCAAAGATCATGTCCACAGTACCTCTCCCAGCCCGAAATCCACACTGACTCTCTGGCAACAGACCCTGCTCAAAATTGATTTTGACATATCTTTGGGGATTTTTCCAGTGTCGTAAATTTCATTTAGGAGGACTGTTATTTTTTCTATGCCAAATTCCTCCAGGGCTTCAATCATCTCTGTAGTAATGTTGTCTGGTCCTAGGGCTTTTCCCGGTTTCATCTTTTTCAGTGCCGCTTAACTTCATCTTTCATTATGGGTGGTCCTTCAAAGTTCCTTTTTATAATGTGTTCTTCGTTTCTGTCATCCTCAAAAAGGTCTTTAATGTACTCTCCCCATCTGTCTAATATTTTGTCTTTTTCCATGATAAGCGTGCCATCTTTCGATTTCAAACAACCAGTTGATGTGCATGTATTTTTTCTGTGGACAATTTCTTCAATTCGTCTGTACTACCCTGAGGATCCGTTTTGTGTCGGTCTTCCATTTCTTTGCACTTTGATTTCAGCCAAGCTCCCTTAGCTTCATTGCACCTATTCCTGATTTCTTTGTTTATCTTCCTGTAGATCTCCTCATTTCTCTTTGCCCTCCTCCTTTCCTCCATCAAGCCCAAAATTTCATTAGTCATCTAGTTCTTTTTTGCTTTTCTATCTGCCTTAGGGAGTTCCTCACAAGCTTCATTTATCGAATTTCTCAACTTTGTCCATTGTTCCTCACTGTCACCAACATCTTCCAGAGTACTGAATTTGTTTTGAACATGTACATTAAATTTTTTACGTATCACTTCATCTGTCTTTAAGAGTCCAAGGTTTAGTTTGATGTTGTTTTTGGTCTGTTTCCTTTTCCTCAATTTCAGTCTAAATCTTCCCATTACAGGATTGTGGTCACTGTTGCAGTCTGCGGATGGTAGTGTTTTTGCTGACAGTAAAGAATTTCTAAATCTTTTGTTGATCAGGATGTAGTCAATCTGATTTTTGGTATTATCTCCTGGACTCATCCAAGTCCATTTTCTTCTATTAGGCTGCTCAAACCAGGTGTTTCCTACTATAAACTCATTCATCTGTGCCCATTCTACAAGTTTCTCACCCCTTTCATTTTGCGTACCAAGGCCATGAGGTCCAACTATTTCCTCCACTCTATCCTGTCCCACTTTAGCATTTAATCCCCCATTATTACAGTAACTTCTTGTGATTTACATTATTTCGGTAGTAATATATAATAATAATAATAATATATTTTATTTATACAGCGCAAAATCTTGATAAAATCAAATCTAAGCGCTGAGCGTATACATGCATACATACCTACATACATATGAGCGTATACATGCATACATACATGCATACATACTTACATACATAAATCTAAGCTGAGCGTATATATGCATACATACATACATACATAAATTTAAGCGTATACATACATACGTACATACATACATACATACATACATACATACATACATACATACGTACGCACATGCATACATAATAATTACAATATTTATATAGCGCAAAATCTCGACAAAATCAAATCCAAGCGCCGAAAAGACACACACGCACACACGCACGCACGCACACACACGCACACACACACACACACACACACACACACACACACACACACACACACACACACACACACACACACACGCATGGCCACAAATGGGGAGAAAGAATAAAAGCAATAAAAGCAAGAATAAAACCAATGGAAAACCACAGAGAGCACATCATATACAATTATATATTAAAACAAAGTGATTCCCCTCCGAGCGGAGACAGGCTGCAGAGGGGAGTTGAGTGAGGTTAGGATTTTATGCAGAGGAGAAAAGGTGAGTTTTGAGAGCGGACTTGAAGGAGGCAAAAGTAGGTTGCTGACGGACTGAGAGAGGAAGTTTGTTCCAGGAGAGTGGACCAGAAACAGAGAAGGCTCGTGGACCATAGGTATTGAGCTTAGTGCGTGGAAAGCGAAAAGTCAGAGGATCGGAGGCAGAGCGGAGGGTACGTGAGGGAACATAGATCTCAAGTAGGCTCAGATCCCCTGTCGGCAGATTGTTATGAAGAGTTAATTTATTGTTGTCTGTTATTAT
This sequence comes from Monoplex corrugatus, assembly GCA_030674185.1. Taxonomy (NCBI): domain Eukaryota; kingdom Metazoa; phylum Mollusca; class Gastropoda; order Littorinimorpha; family Ranellidae; genus Monoplex; species Monoplex corrugatus. The sequence goes on from CM060315.1 coordinate 86,250,839, forward strand.
TTGACACTGTTAATTCATTGTTCTCAATTAACAATTGTAATTGTTCCCCTTCTTACATTCAGACTTCCACTACCCCTCCCCATCCCATCCCCCACCCCACCCCTTTTTCCCCTGTGTGTGTGTGTATGTGTGTGTGTGTGTGTGTGTGTGTGTGTGTGTGTGTGTGTGTGTGTGTGTGTGTATGTGTGTGTGTGTGTGTGTGTGTGTGTGTGTGTGTGTGTGTGTGTGTGTGTGTGTGTGTGTGTGTGTGTGTATAAAATCACTATAGTGAATATACATTAAATAAAAGATTCCATGAATCTCTGTCAAACAAATTCCAAACTCTTTTTTCCTTGACTATTTCTTTCTGAATTTTTTTGTTATTAATTCATGTATTAATTAACTAATTGATTGATTAATTAATAATTGATCGATCGATTGATTGATTTATTGATTGATTGTTACATTCATTCATCTATTCATTCGTTCGTTTCTTCGTTCGTTCGTTACTTCGTTCTTTTGTTTGTCCATTCGTTCGTTTGTTTATTTTAAACACTTGCCGGCACAGGTGTGTTTAGCGTCTTTTAAAGATTATTTTTCCTCGTTTTCATATTTCTATGCATATATATGAAATCATACGCGTCAGTATTATCATCCATCCATCCATCCATCCATGCATCATCCATCCATCCATTCATCCATCCATCCATCCATCCATCCATTCATCCATCCATCCATCCATCCATGCATGCATGCATCCATCCATCCATCCATCTATCCATCCATCCATCCATTCATCCATCCATACGTAGGTACGTACGTACATACATGCATTCATAACACATGCATAACACATACATACATACATACATACATACATACATACATACAAGCATACATACATACATACATACATACATACAAGCATACATACATACATACAAGCATACATACATACATACATACATACATACATACATACATACATACATACACACACACATACACAATCCATCCATCCATACGTACGTACGTACGTACGTACGTACATACATACATACATACATACATACATGACATTACATTACACATTTGTATTAAATGCATGTTATTCAAACTAATCTTAAATAGCGCTAATCTTTGAACTCATGTGGACTCACTGCACATTACACATAATCAGACATTTTAGTGGAGCACGGAGAACTCAAGCTGTTAGGCCAGGTGACCACACTCCACTGTGTTGTTGTACAGTCTGCAATGGTTGGGCGTGCATGCTGGGTGATTTCATGTTTCCATAATCTATCAGACACTGACATAACTTACAGAATCTTTAACATGCATATTTGGTATTTCGTTGTATACGTAGACACGCGCAGTGGGTGGAGGGTGGGGGTTAGGCACTGGCACGTGTGCACACATGTTGAGCTGGGTGATGGGAAACATGTCCACCATTTTACCCAGCAAATGGCGGAGTGTGTACGGATGGAGCCCAGGACTTGCCGTCTGGCAGTCCCACAGTTACCCACTTCATGCGGCGCGGGTACATGCATAATTACCACCAAATGTGACAACATAAAGTACAAGCAAATATCTGTAAAAAAAAAAAATGGAAAGAAAGAAAGAAAAGCTAATCCCCGCCATATTGGCTATGTGTTATAACCACTTTAGCAAACAAATGTCACACTAGCAGCAAGAAACTCTGAACAGAGGAAGGTTCTCAGAGAAAAAGGCCACGTCATGTAAGTGTTTCGGTCCTCGGGTCATGACTCCTGTAAACCTCTTCTGTCGCCATTTTTGTTCCACCTGGGATGGAATCCAAGCATGCAAGCTGGTCAGGTGTCTGTGCTGTCGCCTGTTTGTTCCATCGGAGTTCTAACATGCGTCTTCAAGGTGACAGCATCTCAAGGCCAAGTCACCCTTATGACGGATGTCTGAACCACGTACCTATCGGACACGTGTGCCGTATAAAGGGGAATTTAAAGCCTATGAAGTTCACTTTTGTTCCTTCTCGACCAGATCCAGGTGGAACTCTTTTCAGCTGTCTCTGTCGTTGCCTTTAGGGAATAGATCTTGTCTTTCCCAGAAACTGAGAGCTTCTTCATGAGGTTGTCGCGAAACGTGTCTACCACATGCCTCGCTCCAACATCTCCGGCGAGGACTTTCGTTTTAAATCCGGATTTCTTCAAGTTACTGGCTAGACTGTCTGGCATACGTTTAAGTCTATGGATATAGCATGGTCAAAGGTAGTGCTTATAAAGGAAAACAATCAGTGAAGTGACTTGGTACAAAAGCCAGCACATGAGAAAACAAAGTGTCTAGGAAAAGCTACCTCCAATTTGGTAATTGGGCAAAAATCCCGAACCCAGCGTGTTGCAGGTGGTGGATGGCCATCAAATATGGACATTAGCCACGAAATCAGTCAGGTTTGCCTGAACGAATAAGCAGTTCCAGAGCAACTGGAGATGGTACCTATGAGGGCAGGCGGGATGACACCCAACAATGCCACGCTTACAAAATATCCTGTGTCCAATGACGGAGCTCTCTTGCGGATAAGGGCCGGCTAACAAGTCCTAGCCCCTTGCACTCACAGGATAGGTATTTTGGCCTTGAGTGAAGGATAGTGTAACCTAGACAACACCTAGAGAACTCAAGTTACAACTACCAGGCCTGCAGGCGCCGTCTTCAAAACCATGACACCGTGCAAAAACAAACAAACAAACAAACAAACAAAACAGCCAGTCTAACACTTTCAGAGCGAACGAACTGAATATGCAGAAGAACAAGACCAAGAACAAGAACAAGATGAGGAGGAGGAGAAAAAGAAGGAGCGGAAGAATAAGTAAAAAAAATAAAAAGAAGAAGATGAAGAATGATAAGAAGAATACATAAAAGATTAAGTCAGCAATCTGTCATGGCGAATTTGAATGATAACAAGTAGCAAGGAACACTGGGGACCCAGATAGCATCAAATCCTCAGAGGAGAAGATTCTGTCAAACAACTGTGTTGCCCTTTACTCCTTACGCTCCGAGGGGACCCAACTGTATCCAGGTCATGACTTCTGGATCTCGTTTGCTGTCGCCAGTTTTTTCTATCCACATAAAACACAAAAACTGGGACCATATTGGAGAAAATGTAAACGATCATGACCTCATATGGTAAGGTTGTCCAGTAACCCTTAGGTCGTAACGATCATGACCTCATATGGTCAGGTTGTCCAATAACCCTTAGGTCGTAACGATCATGACCTCATATGGTCAGGTTGTCCAATAACCCTTAGGTCGTAACGATCATGACCTCATATGGTCAGGTTGTCCAATAACCCTTAGGTCGTAACGATCATGACCTCATATGGTCAGGTTGTCCAATAACCCTTAGGTCGTAACGATCATGACCTCATATGGTCAGGTTGTCCAATAACCCTTAGGTCGTAGGACAGCGAGGTGGCAGAGACCTCAATTTTTCCGGGGCCAGCATTAAGAGGGTTGTGCCCATCTCCTGTCCTTCACAGCTTTACCTGTCCTTGACTGTGAAGACAGTTGGGTAGTCATTCACAGCTGGTAGACATCAGGCCATACACAGCTGGTAGACTTCAGGCCATTTACAGCTGGTAGACATCAGGCCATTTACAGCTGGTAGACATCAGGCCATTTACAGCTGGTAGACATCAGGCCATACACAGCTGGTAGACATCAGACCATACACAGCTGGTAGACATCAGGCCATTTACAGCTGGTAGACATCAGGCCATACACAGCTGGTAGACATCAGGCCACACACAGCTGGTAGACATCAGGCCATACACAGCTGGTAGACATCAGGCCACACACAGCTGGTAGACATCAGGCCATACACAGCTGGTAGACATCAGGCCACACACAGCTGGTAGACATCAGGCCATACACAGCTGGTAGACATCAGGCCATTTACAGCTGGTAGACATCAGGCCACACACAGCTGGTAGACATCAGGCCACACACAGCTGGTAGACATCAGACCACACACAGCTGGTAGACATCAGGCCACACACAGCTGGTAGACATCAGGCCAACACACAGCTGGTAGACATCAGGACCACACACAGCTGGTAGACATCAGGCCACACACAGCTGGTAGACATCAGGCCATACACAGCTGGTAGACATCAGGCCATACACAGCTGGTAGACATCAGGCCACACACAGCTGGTAGACATCAGGCCATACACAGCTGGTAGACATCAGGCCACACACAGCTGGTAGACATCAGGCCACACACAGCTGGTAGACATCAGGCCACACACAGCTGGTAGACATCAGGGCAACACACAGCTGGTAGACATCAGGCTGACACAGCTGGTAGACATCAGGCCACACACAGCTGGTAGACATCAGGCCATACACAGCTGGTAGACTTCAGGCCATACACAGCTGGTAGACATCAGGCCATACACAGCTGGTAGACATCAGGCCACACACAGCTGGTAGACATCAGGCCATACACAGCTGGTAGACATCAGGCCACACACAGCTGGTAGACATCAGACCACCACACAGCTGGTAGACATCAGGCCACACACAGCTGGTAGACATCAGGACCACACAGAGCTGGTAGACATCAGGCCACTACACAGCTGGTAGACATCAGGCCATACACAGCTGGTAGACATCAGGACCACACACAGCTGGTAGACATCAGACCACACACAGCTGGTAGACATCAGGCCACACACAGCTGGTAGACATCAGACCACACACAGCTGGTAGACATCAGACCACACACAGCTGGTAGACATCAGACCACACACAGCTGGTAGACATCAGGCCACACACAGCTGGTTAGACATCAGGCCACACACAGCTGGTAGACATCAGGCCATACACAGCTGGTAGACATCAGGCCATACACAGCTGGTAGACTTCAGGCCATACACAGCTGGTAGACACAGGCCATACACAGCTGGTAGACATCAGGCCACACACAGCTGGTAGACAATCAGGCCATACACAGCTGGTAGACATCAGGACCACACACAGCTGGTAGACATCAGGCCATTTACAGCTGGTAGACATCAGGCCATTTACAGCTGGTAGACTTCAGGCCATACACAGCTGGTAGACATCAGGCCACACACAGCTGGTAGACATCAGACCATACACAGCTGGTAGACATCAGGCCACACAACAGCTGGTAGACATCAGGCCATACACAGCTGGTAGACATCAGACCACACACAGCTGGTAGACATCAGGCCATACACAGCTGGTAGACTTCAGGCCACACACAAAAAAAAAAAAAAAAAAAAAAAAAAAAAAAAAAAAAAAAAAAAAAAAAAAAAAAAAAAAAAAAACATCAGGCCATACACAGCTGGTAGACATCAGGCCATACACAGCTGGTAGACATCAGGCCATACACAGCTGGTAGACATCAGGCCATACACAGCTGGTAGACATCAGGCCATACACAGCTGGTAGACTTCAGGCCATTAACAGCTGGTAGACATCAGGCCATACACAGCTGGTAGACATCAGGCCATACACAGCTGGTAGACATCAGGCCATCACACAGCTGGTAGACATCAGCCATCACACAGCTGGTAGACATCAGGCCACACACAGCTGGTAGACATCAGGCCATACACAGCTGGTAGACATCAGGACCACACACAGCTGGTAGACATCAGGCCACACACAGCTGGTAGACATCAGACCACACACACTGGTAGACATCAGACCACACACAGCTGGTAGACATCAGCCACACACAGCTGGTAGACATCAGGCCACACCAGCTGGTAGACTCAGGCCTACACAGCTGGTAGACATCAGGCCATACACAGCTGGTAATAGGCCACACACAGCTGGTAGACATCAAGCCACACACAGCTGGTAGACATCAGGACCACACACAGCTGGTAGACATCAGACCACACACAGCTGGTAGACATCAGGCCATACACAGCTGGTAGACATCAGGCCACACACAGCTGGAAGACATCAGGCCATACACAGCTGGTAGACTTCAGGCCATACACAGCTGTGTAGACATCAGCCACCACACAGCTGGTAGACATCAGGCCACACACAGCTGGTAGACATCAGCCAACACAGCTGGTAGACATCAGGCCATACACAGCTGGTAGACATCAGACCACACACAGCTGGTAGACATCAGGCCACACACAGCTGGTAGACATCAGACCTACACACAGCTGGTAGACATCAGACCAACACAGCTGGTAGACATCAGGCCAACACAGCTGGTAGACATCAGGCCCACACAGCTGGTAGACATCAGGCCACACACAGCTGGTAGACATCAGCCAACACAGCTGGTAGACATCAGGCCACACACAGCTGGTAGACATCAGCCACACACAGCTGGTAGACATCAGGCCACACACAGCTGGTAGACATCAGACCACACACAGCTGGTAGACATCAGGCCACACACAGCTGGTAGACATCAGGCCATACACAGCTGGTAGCATCAGGCATCAGGAGACACATACACAGCTGGTAGACATCAGGCCACACACAGCTGGTAGACATCAGGCCATACACAGCTGGTAGACATCAGACCACACACAGCTGGTAGACATCAGGCCATACACAGCTGGTAGACATCAGGCCACACACAGCTGGTAGACATCAGGCCATACACAGCTGGTAGACATCAGGCCATACACAGCTGGTAAGACTTCAGGCCATACACAGCTGGTAGACATCAGGCCATACACAGCTGGTAGACATCAGGCCATACACAGCTGGTAGACATCAGGCCATACACAGCTGGTAGACATCAGGCCATACACAGCTGGTAGACATCAGGCCATACACAGCTGGTAGACATCAGGCCATACACAGCTGGTAGACATCAGGCCATACACAGCTGGTAGACATCAGGCCATACACAGCTGGTAGACTTCAGGCCATTTACAGCTGGTAGACATCAGGCCATACACAGCTGGTAGACATCAGGCCATACACAAGCTGGTAGACATCAGGCCACACACAGCTGGTAGACATCAGACCATACACAGCTGGTAGACATCAGGCCACACACAGCTGGTAGACATCAGGCCATACACAGCTGGTAGACATCAGACCACACACAGCTGGTAGACATCAGGCCACACACAGCTGGTAGACATCAGACCACACACAACTGGTAGACATCAGACCACACACAGCTGGTAGACATCAGACCCACACAGCTGGTAGACATCAGGCCACACACAGCTGGTAGACTTCAGGCCATACACAGCTGGTAGACATCAGGCCACACACAGCTGGTAGACCACACACAGCTGGTAGACATCAGACCACACACAGCTGGTAGACATCAGACCACACACAGCTGGTAGACATCAGACCACACACAGCTGGTAGACATCAGGCCACACACAGCTGGTAGACATCAGGCCACACACAGCTGGTAGACATCAGGCCACACACAGCTGGTAGACATCAGGCCATACACAGCTGGTAGACATCAGACCACACACAGCTGGTAGACATTCAGGCCACACACAGCTGGTAGACATCAGACCACACACAGCTGGTAGACATCAGGCCATACACAGCTGGTAGACATCAGACCACACACAGCTGGTAGACATCAGGCCACACACAGCTGGTAGACATCAGGCCATACACAGCTGGTAGACATCAGGCCAACACAGCTGGTAGACATCAGGCCATACACAGCTGGTAGACTTCAGGCCATTTACAGCTGGTAAACATCAGGCCACACACAGCTGGTAGACATCAGGCCTTTACACAGCTGGTAGACTTCAGGCCATACACAGCTGGTAGACTTTAGGCCATACACAGCTGGTAGACTTCAGGCACACACAGCTGGTAGACATCAGACTGCACACGATACTAAGATCAACGAACTTGATTCCTTCTGTGCAAACGCATGCAAAGGATCTCGCATACACATCATAAAGATTACTGTCTTAACTTTCAGGTCAGCATCTTCACGGTAGCTATCGTACACCCCGTCTTTATTTGTTCCAGGTATCAGAGCTGCTTGCAATGGAATCTACATGTTCACAGAAAAACTCTGTCGCCATTGGCTGGACCGAAACACTCACGTCTGCCAAGGTAAAACCAAAGTTCAGTTTTTTGAGTACGTCTACATCAAACAAGCCGCCCAGATCCACCGAACCATCCTCGGACTCGTCAACGTATCACGTAGCTTCGTTTTCATCGGCACCGGTGTGCATGACAACTTCCAGGCTAACGAAACCGAGATGAAGATCATCCGACCCTTGATGGAGCAGTTAGAAAACCGCATCTATCCCAGGATCCTCTGGGCGTCCACGCATGCGCCCGGGTTGTTGAAAACTCCCAGAATTCACGCGCAGAGTGCTGAAAGCGTGAAGCGTTATAACACAGAGATTGCGCGTTTTTTGAATCAATGGAACGTGTCTGTGTTTGATACTTTCAACATGACTGATGGGGTCATGAGTTTTGATGGGGCCCATTACGGGTTAGGGGTCAATCGGGTCAAGGTTAAAGTCTTGCTGGCTCATCTGCTGGAGCTTTATCTTCAACGGTTGTGGTAAAATCTTAGTGTTTACTTGGAAATAAAAAAAGTTTTGTACGAATAAACACCAGATTTTACCACAGCAATACGTATATATGTACATATATATATTATGTATACAATACATGTATATATATCATATACATATATGCATATGTATGTGAAAAATTGTATACACTTCTTTGTATCCGGATCATCTCCAATACGTCTATACTCGGTGTCCTGCTAAAGTTTCATAGTACTATTTACCTGGAAATAAGAATAAAGTTTCGTACAAAACAGTACTATGAAAGTTTAGCAGAACACCAGTATATACGTATTGGAGAGTATCTGGTCTCTGTATTCTTCACACTGATGATGAGGCCAAACTCTTGGCAAGCCTGCCAAGAAAACTGACCAGTCTCTGAAGACTAGGCTGTGTGTGAGATGTCAAAAGGGCATCTGCGAAGAGTATCTCCTGGGTCAGGACCTGACGCACTTTGTTCTGAAGCATGGAGAGTTGAAGAGCTTACCGTTGGATCTAGTGTGTATGAACACGCCGTCATCAGATGCTCCGAAAGTGTATGCCATTAAACAGTGAGGAAGATCCCAAAGAACGTTGGGCCGAGGATGCAGTCCTGCTCCATTCCACTCTGAAAGGGGACTGACCCTCAGTATCGGCATCAAACTGCACTGTCCCCTGCATTCCATCATGGAAAGAGACAATTAGATTTAGCAACTTGGGTGGGCATCCAGTCTTTGCCTGGAGTGGAAAAAGGCCTCTTCTGCTAAACAAGTCAAAAACTTGGTTAGCTCGATGAAGGCAATGCATAAAGGCTACTTCTGTTCCGAGCTCTTCTCACGGATTACGTGATTGTTGATTAACGTGTGCGTGTATATGTATGAGTGTGTGTGTGTGTGTGTGCGCGCGCGCATGCCTGTATACGTGTCTATACATATGCTTTATTATAGAGCAAGACAGAAGGTGTGTTTGTGCGTGTGTCTGCGAGCGCGTCTGTGTGTGCGTTCGCATGCACGGTGTATTTTCAAGCTCAAATTGTGAGACAAAATTACATTTTAAATAAAGACTAGGATCATTTGTAAAGAAAGAAATATTGTTGTGTATTTCTTTTCTATTTTCTTTTGGTCTGACGTTAATCTATGAACCAAAGTACCAATGTATCTGGCTATTTACCCATTTACCTCTAATGTATCTATTATCTGTCTATCTATCTATCTGTCTGTCTATCTATCTATCTATCTGTCTGTCTATCTCTCTCTCTCTCTCTATCTATCCATCTATCCATCTATCTATCTATCTATCTATCTATCTGTCTGTCTGTCTGTCTGTCTAACTATCTATCTGTCTGTTTCAGCCGCATCTGGGTTGATCTTTATCAAATCTGGGTAAGAAAAAAGCACCGTTGAAGGGTCGCGACACGTTAAGTTTGGAAGATAAGACCCCTAAGGTCAAGGTCACATGGACAAAAAAAAACCCCCACACACACACACGCGCGCGCGTGCGCAAACACACTCACACAAACACACACAAACACACACACACAACACACACACACACACACAACACACACACACACACAAGCATGAAATCATGTGTTTTGGAGGAAGGTGTGTAACATCACTTTAAAAAGAACAGCAAGACAGGTATTGTATCTGTGAGGTTTGTTGATGCCAAGAGATGTTATTTGAAAGTCAGTTGGAATACCACCTTGTCACGCTGTCTCAATTCAAAATGAAATTCCGTAACATCATGTTTATCATCACCATCTTCAACCTCATCATCATAACATTGTAAAAAATATCCCATATTCTGTGGTCATTCATGTGGCATGGAATAGCAAAAGTAAATGAATAGATGAATAAATCAATAGGCCCACTTGCTGAATAGATAGATAAGCAAGGAGCTAAAACGTGATTATGGTGTGAAAATACATTGAGAAGGTATTGAGAATAGCGGATGGTGTAATAATTGCCCTTCTTTGGAAACTTCTTAATGGCTGTAGTGAAAGTTTCCCCTCGTGTCCATTAGAATTTTGCTTGTGTTTTTCTTGCAGACCCAATGCTGTCATTATGAGGAACAAGTGGGTTTTTTTTAATTTCGAGTTCTACTTTTCTCTCTCTCTTGTAATAAATGTTTTCAAATTTCAATTTTCTAGTTTGTTTTTCTCTTTCTCTCCCTGTGTCTGTCTCTGTTTGTCTGTCTCTCCATCTTCTCTCAATATCTATCTCTGCCTTACGACCCTCTCTCTCTCTCTCTGATTTTCGCCCTTAATAGTTCACAAGATGTTTCATGATTTAGACTACCGGGATAAACTTTCATGGGCATCAAATGTTTGGATGTGATTTGCTTTTCTCTGGGGATATCAAGGAGTTGAAAATGTAAATTGTTTGAAATGTTTCAAATAAACTCTATAAGGAAATGGAAATGAAAGTGACTACCAGAGTTCATGCTGACAGAAACCAGAAACACGAAAATAGAACGAGAATGCGTAATTAGAACACAAAACAAGACAGGCCCCAAATGTTTGGCCATCTGGCTTTTGTCAAGAGTACGAAAAGGACAAGGATACTCAACCACATGAAGAGAGCACTGTTTCACGCATGCCGAAAACACTTATGACCAAGACAAACCCGATACAGACGCACAGAGAAACCATCCACATCTGAAGGAGAATGCACAGTCCAAACTTTATAAAAGGAAAGCAGAAGTGTTTTATTTTCATACATATTATCATATAATTGAAGTGTTAATAAGAGTTCGTTTCAGTTATGTTGTGATTTAACTTACCTTGGTTTGGACTGACTTTTCAGAAAATTTCTGTGAACTGATTCAAAGTGAATACTTGAAATGATCTCGTATACTGGTAGAATGCTACAGAGTCCAGACCCTTTAGAATAGGAAATCAGTCTTTGAGAAGAAATAAAAATAACTTTGTCGTATTTTTGAAGACTGGTGGTATTATCTGTTAGTGATTAGCGTCATTTTCATTTGGACCTAAGACAGAGTAACGTCCCTTGGATATACAGGCGCCACGAAGCCAATGTTCAACGAGCTGGACGACTCTCGTGTACTTTCTCGACACAGATAGGTAGAAAACATCACAGCTAGTTTTCACGTTTAGCCGCTGTGAATCTTTTGGTGCTTTCTTCGTCAAGGTATTCTGCATCAAGGCCATGGTACCTGCTATCTGCATTTTGTTGTCGAGATTGAAGAGGCATGTGGTTTATCAGTCTTGGATGATATGAAAGAATGTTGATCTGTTTCTTTTCGTTTGCAATTTCGTTTGTGTATGTGTGTTATGTGTGTGTGTGTTATGTGTGTTATTATGGTGTGTGTATATGTGTTGTAGTGTGTGTGTGTATATGTGTTGTGTGTGTATAGTGTGTGTGTTGTGTATGTATACGTGTGTTGTGTGTGTATTGTGTGTATGTGTATTGTGTGTGTGTGTACGTGTGTGTATAGTGTGTGTATGTGTATGTGTGTTTATGTGTAGTGTGTGTTGTTGTGTGTGTGTAATGTTGTGTATAGTGTGTGTATGTGTTATGTGTGTGTTGTTGTGTATGTGTGTGTGTATAGTGTGTGTTGTATGTGTGTGTATCATTGTATGTGTATATGTGTGTTATGTGAATGTATTAATGTGGTGTATGGTGTGTATGTGTTGTGTAACGTGTGTTGTAGTGGTGGTAGTGTAGTCATTGGTCAATGTACACACATCAGTTGTAGGGCAACAACTGTAATAATGATACAGCAAAAAAGTGAAAAGAAGGAACGATGTGGGAGACAGTGGGATGTAGATTAGCAAATCCAGTGATAGATAGGACAGGGAGTGGAATGGATACAGCAACATCCCAGTTGATAAGAAGGACACAGTGGTCTGTCACAGCTGGACATGGATACAGCACATCCAGTGATAAGCACACATGGTCTGTCACAGCGCTGATACAGACACCAGTTGATAAGATAGGACACAGTGGTCTGTCACAGCTGGACATGGATACAGCAACATCCCAGTTGATAAGATAGGACACAGTGGTCTGTCAACAGCCTGGACATGGATACAGCAACATCCCAGTTGATAAGATAGGACACAGTGGTCTGTCAACAGGCTGGACATGGATACAGCAACATCCCAGTTGATAAGATAGGACACAGTGGTCTGTCAACAGCTGGACATGGATACAGCAACATCCCAGTTGATAAGATAGGACACAGTGGTCTGTCACAGCTGGACATGGATACAGCAACATCCCAGTTGATAAGATAGGACACAGTGGTCTGTCAACAGCTGGACATGGATACAGCAACATCCCAGTTGATAAGATAGGACACAGTGGTCTGTCACAGCTGGACAAGGATACAGCAACATCCCAGTTGATAAGATAGGACACAGTGGTCTGTCACAGCTCAGGACATGGATACAGCAACATCCCAGTTGATAAGACAGGACACAGTGGTCTGTCACAGCCTGGACAAGGATACAGCAACATCCCAGTTGATAAGACAGGACACAGTGGTCTGTCACATGCTAAGGACAGGATACAGCAACATCCCAGTTGATAAGACAGGACACAGTGGTCTGTCACAGCTATCAAGGACAAGGATACAGCAACATCCCAGTTGATAAGACAGGACACAGTGGTCTGTCACAGCTTACAGGACAAGGATACAGCAACATCCCAGTTGATAAGACAGGACACATGGTCTGTCACATGCTATACAAGGACAAGGATACAGCAACATCCCAGTTGATAAGACAGGACACACTGGTCTGTCACATGCTATACAAGGACAAGGACACAGCAACATCCCAGTTGATAAGACAGGACACACTGGTCTGTCACAGCTATACAAGGACAGGACACAGCAACATCCCAGTTGATAAGACAGGACACATGGTCTGTCACATGCTATACAAGACAAGGATACAGCAACATCCCAGTTGATAAGACAGGACACATGGTCTGTCACATGCTATACAAGGACAAGGATACAGCAACATCCCAGTTGATAAGACAGGACACATGGTCTGTCACATGCTATACAAGGACAAGGATACAGCAACATCCCAGTTGATAAGACAGGACACACTGGTCTGTCACATGCTATACAAGACAAGGATACAGCAACATCCCAGTTGATAAGACAGGACACAGTGGTCTGTCACATGCTATACAAGAACAAGGATACAGCAACATCCCAGTTGATAAGACAGGACACAGTGGTCTGTCACATGCTATACAAGAACAAGGATACAGCAACATCCCAGTTGATAAGACAGGACACATGGTCTGTCACATGCTATACAAGAACAAGGATACAGCAACATCCCAGTGATAAGACAGGACACAGTGGTCTGTCACATGCTATACAAGAACAAGGATACAGCAACATCCCAGTGATAAGACAGGACACAGTGGTCTGTCACATGCTATACAAGAACAAGGATACAGCAACATCCCAGTAGATAAGACAGGACACAGTGGTCTGTCACATGCTATACAAGAACAAGGATACAGCAACATCCCAGTAGATAAGACAGGACACAGTGGTCTGTCACATGCTATACAAGAACAAGGATACAGCAACATCCCAGTAGATAAGACAGGACACAGTGGTCTGTCACATGCTATACAAGAACAAGGATACAGCAACATCCCAGTAGATAAGACAGGACACAGTGGTCTGTCACATGCTATACAAGAACAAGGATACAGCAACATCCCAGTAGATAAGACAGGACACAGTGGTCTGTCACATGCTATACAAGAACAAGGATACAGCAACATCCCAGTTGATAAGACAGGACACAGTGGTCTATCACATGCTATACAAGAACAAGGATACAGCAACATCCCAGTAGATAAGACAGGACACAGTGGTTTGTCACAGGCTGGAGAAGGACACAGCGTACAGGAGGGTATAACAACAATAACCACAGACAAGATGCTGAAACTTGTTCACTCTATTTGTTAACTTTAGCTCTCAACTCTGCTCTCTTCATTCAGGCGCTCTTTTACCAACAGATACATGGAATAGCTTTGTACTCCAGTACCAGTCTGTACATGAAAAGAAAAAAAAAGAACTTAACCCCCCCCCCCATCCCCCCAGTACTCCGAAAATTACAGATAGGTGCATTCACTCAAAAACAATGCACACAGCAGCTGCATTTGTGAACACTTTATTAGAGAACACTGCACAAGGACAGGACACATATCGGTATTTTCTTTCACTCTATACGGCCATTTCTTCAAGGTCCTGCTGGATGGCCATTTGTTGATCAGAAGATGTACATGGCCCTGTCTTCCATGGCTCCACTTTGATACAAGCGATGTGGTCTTTGTGACTGTGGGGGCAGGTTGGTGAAGGCGTCAGCTGTTGATATGTAGGACGTTCAGCAGGTTGTGAGCAGTGTGGAACCTCATTACCACCACTTGCCTGCTCCCTGCACACAAGATGCTACATCCCTTCTCTGTCCATGCTTCTGGTTGTAGCCCACATTGTTTTTGTCTGCTTGGTATCGCTAGCTCAGGTACCGTCTGGCTTCCTGATATCCCACAGTGCCTGTGGAGATCCAGCACGCAGACTACTATGCTGATTCTTCTGACTTGCTGACCGCCCTTAGCTAGGTAGGGGAGCTTGTCATTCGTGCAGGATCTGAGAGTAAGACCATTCGTTGGCATGTGCCATCTTTTGTATTATGACACACGGAGGCCGCTTGCATGAACGCCTCTGTTTTAACTCACTAGTTGGTGCGGTGTTTGCCTGTTGGATCACTGGCAGTTGTGGTTTGAGTCCCTGGAACGTTTATGACGATACTTGCTCCCGTGATGGTCACAGCATTGGTGGCTGACACATCAGAGTATACATATATTCATGTCTCCTGTTGAGTAACGCTCTTCTGTCATGGCCAGCACCTGGCGTGCTGTGTCATCTTGCACCTGTGCTGTGATGACATGGGGCACATTGCTGTGATGACACGGGGCACATTACTGTGATGACATGGGGCACATTGCTGTGGGTTTCAAAGTCTAGTTCAGCTGTTCTGGCAGTTGCACACCAAACATCAAGACTTTGAAATTCGCATCATTGTCACCCTATCTCAAAAAAGCGCAGGTACAAGATGACACAGCACACAGAACACTTGCGCTGGCCATAATAGAAGAGCGTTACCCAAAGGAGACATGAATACATATGTACACTGATAGGCCTGGCACCAGTGGCTGGCCTAACAGGAGAACTGGTACAGGCCAGACACAAACCACAACAACCAATCTTCTTACAGGCAAACACTACATCAACTACTCAGCAGAAACAGAGATGCTCATGTAAGCAGCATGTACATGGGCTGCGATTCACACAATATAGACGATGACAAATGCTGTCAAGTGGTCTTACTCTCAGACTCCCTTTCTGTTCTCCAGGCCCTGGAGAATAATAAGCTCCCCCACCTCACCAAGGCCCTCCAGCGAGCTAGAAGAACCAGCGTCCTCCAGCGGATCCCTGCTCAGTGTTGGAAGGCCAAGAAACATGACAGTAGACGAGCTAGACAAGAGACAGGACGAGACAACGGCGTCAGCAACAGCAAGAAGAAGAGCATGGACAGAAAGGGACAACTACCACCTTCTGTCTACAACTGTCTGAACACACATACGAACCGCATGTTCAAACTGACGCCTTCATCAACCTGCCCCTGTGGTCAAGAGGGCCAAACAGCTAAACATACATAACAGCGATGTGGCTTCTGTCTGTCGAGTGGAGTGACAGGAGCCATGGCCGACTACAACTCCTCTGACCACCAAGCTCCATGACAGCCGGCAGGACATGGAAACAACGGCCACAGTCATGACCACCAAGCTCCATGACAGCCAGCAGGACATGGAAACAACGTACACAGTCATGACCACCAAGCTCCATGACAGCCAGCAGGACATGGAAACAACGTACACAGTCATGACCACCAAGCTCCATGACAGCCAGCAGGACATGGAAACAACGGCCACAGTCATGACCACCAAGCTCCATGACAGCCAGCAGGACATGGAAACAACGTACACAGTCATGACCACCAAGCTCCATGACAGCCAGCAGGACATGGAAACAACGTACACAGTCATGACCACCAAGCTCCATGACAGCCAGCAGGACATGGAAACAACGTACACAGTCATGACCACCAAGCTCCATGACAGCCAGCAGGACATGGAAACAACGGCCACAGTCATGACCACCAAGCTCCATGACAGCCAGCAGGACATGGAAACAACGTACACAGTCATGACCACCAAGCTCCATGACAGCCAGCAGGACATGGAAACAACGGCCACAGTCATGACCACCAAGCTCCATGACAGCCAGCAGGACATGGAAACAACGGCCACAGTCATGACCACCAAGCTCCATGACAGCCAGCAGGACATGGAAACAACGGCCACAGTCATGACCACCAAGCTCCATGACAGCCAGCAGGACATGGAAACAACGTACACAGTCATGACCACCAAGCTCCATGACAGCCAGCAGGACATGGAAACAACGTACACAGTCATGACCACCAAGCTCCATGACAGCCAGCAGGACATGGAAACAACGGCCACAGTCATGACCACCAAGCTCCATGACAGCCAGCAGGACATGGAAACAACGGCCACAGTCATGACCACCAAGCTCCATGACAGCCAGCAGGACATGGAAACAACGTACACAGTCATGACCACCAAGCTCCATGACAGCCAGCAGGACATGGAAACAACGGACACAGTCATGACCACCAAGCTCCATGACAGCCAGCAGGACATGGAAACAACGTACACAGTCATGACCACCAAGCTCCATGACAGCCAGCAGGACATGGAAACAACGGCCACAGTCATGACCACCAAGCTCCATGACAGCCAGCAGGACATGGAAACAACGGCCACAGTCATGACCACCAAGCTCCATGACAGCCAGCAGGACATGGAAACAACGGCCACAGTCATGACCACCAAGCTCCATGACAGCCAGCAGGACATGGAAACAACGGCCACAGTCATGACCACCAAGCTCCATGACAGCCAGCAGGACATGGAAACAACGGCCACAGTCATGACCACCAAGCTCCATGACAGCCAGCAGGACATGGAAACAACGGCCACAGTCATGACCACCAAGCTCCATGACAGCCAGCAGGACATGGAAACAACGTACACAGTCATGACCACCAAGCTCCATGACAGCCAGCAGGACATGGAAACAACGTACACAGTCATGACCACCAAGCTCCATGACAGCCAGCAGGACATGGAAACAACGGCCACAGTCATGACCACCAAGCTCCATGACAGCCAGCAGGACATGGAAACAACGGCCACAGTCATGACCACCAAGCTCCATGACAGCCAGCAGGACATGGAAACAACGGCCACAGTCATGACCACCAAGCTCCATGACAGCCAGCAGGACATGGAAACAACGTACACAGTCAGGACCACCAAGCTCCATGACAGCCAGCAGGACATGGAAACAACGTACACAGTCATGACCACCAAGCTCCATGACAGCCAGCAGGACATGGAAACAACGGCCACAGTCATGACCACCAAGCTCCATGACAGCCAGCAGGACATGGAAACAACGTACACAGTCATGACCACCAAGCTCCATGACAGCCGGCAGGACATGGAAACAACGTACACAGTCATGACCACCAAGCTCCATGACAGCCAGCAGGACATGGAAACAACGTACACAGTCATGACCACCAAGCTCCATGACAGCCAGCAGGACATGGAAACAACGGCCACAGTCATGACCACCAAGCTCCATGACAGCCAGCAGGACATGGAAACAACGGCCACAGTCATGACCACCAAGCTCCATGACAGCCAGCAGGACATGGAAACAACGGCCACAGTCATGACCACCAAGCTCCATGACAGCCAGCAGGACATGGAAACAACGGCCACAGTCATGACCACCAAGCTCCATGACAGCCAGCAGGACATGGAAACAACGGCCACAGTCATGACCACCAAGCTCCATGACAGCCAGCAGGACATGGAAACAACGGCCACAGTCATGACCACCAAGCTCCATGACAGCCAGCAGGACATGGAAACAACGGCCACAGTCATCACCACATGTGGTCTGGCCATGTAGTAAGTCAGTAAACAAGAGAAAAAAATGGAACAACATGATAATGAGACATAATAGACACCATTTCAAGATGCAAACTACTTACTCTCTTCATACGGAAAAAGGCATAAGGACGCTGAAAATTCAAGATGACAACACAAAAAAATAATCTACCTAGCAGCTGACAATTTGACTATATTCGATCCAACTGACACAGACAGCAGCCAAGGCATGACCTGTTGTGACTGCTATACTAACCTGTCATCGGTTCCATACGTCTGTGAACACTGCTGAAATTGGGAATATGATTACTTGCAGTTATACGGCACGGTAAAAATGGCAATATTCATAAACCCGCTTGTACAATTATCTAATGCCATGCACATGGGCATTGCAGCTCACAAAAGCATCAAACAATGTGTGACCAATTACTAACGGTCTGATCACATCACCTCGCCTTGCACAGATCTATATCCTTTGAGAAAATCAGAAAGCAGTCTTGACAGAAAAATCATGGTGCTCACAGCCCTCAGATTTCACGTTCGCCAACTGCCAAATTCACTTTACAGTGCCAGTCGCCCGGGTGATAACCTGCTGCGATCTGTCCTTTGACTCCCACACCCTGTCCACCAGCATCCTGCATTGTCAACCATGCTAGCAAAGCAAAAACAACCCTTTGACTTCCTCCCCTGATCCACCAGCTTGCAGGAAGCTGATGCATTAGGTGAAAAAGTCAAAGGGTTAAGTTTTGCAGCTGGTGGATAGTGTGTGGGAGACAAAGGGTTAGAGTCCGTACATTGTGCACAGACACTGACAGCCGTAATACACCACACGAACCCCCGCCATTGTGCACAGACACTGACAGCCGCAATACACCACACGAACCCCCGCCATTGTGCACAGACACTGACAGCCGTAATACACCACACGAACCCCCGCCATTGTGCACAGACACTGACAGCCGTAATACACCACACGAACCCCCGCCATTGTGCACAGACACTGACAGCCGCAATACACCACACGAACCCCCGCCATTGTGCACAGACACTGACAGCCGTAATACACCACACGAACCCCCGTCATTGTGCACAGACACTGACAGCCGTAATACACCACACGAACCCCCGCCATTGTGCACAGACACTGACAGCCGTAATACACCACACGAACCCCCGCCATTGTGCACAGACACTGACAGCCGCAATACACCACACGAACCCCCGCCATTGTGCACAGACACTGACAGCCGTAATACACCACACGAACCCCCGCCATTGTGCACAGACACTGACAGCCGTAATACACCACACGAACCCCCGCCATTGTGCACAGACACTGACAGCCGCAATACACCACACGAACCCCCGCCAAGTGAAACCGATATGTGTGAGAACACTGTGCCTGTGTGATGAGTCATGCCAGACTTAATTAATTTGCTGAGCGCACACTAATTTTTCGGTGCTAAACATGTGGCAGAAAGAAGACAAACAAGAGAAAATAAACCGCCAACAACAGGGTGCTCCATGGCCTGCATGCAAATGAGGCCCCATAAAACAGAAGAAAAAAGTATCGTTTGCTTAGGACCACATTTCTTATCAAAAGGACTGGGCTACCTCCACTTGCCGGGTTATCAGTCCCTTCAGCTCTTTGGACTGGCTGACTAGAGCTCAAGGTAGTGCTCAACACATACAAACAACAACATTCTGTTGTGCTCAACACATACAAACAACATTCTGTTGTGCTCAACACGTACAAACAACAACAGTCTGTTGTGCTCAACACATACAAACAACAACAGTCTGTTGTGCTCAACACATACAAACAACATTCTGTTGTGCTCAACACATACAAACAACATCTGTTGTGCTCAACACATACAAACAACAGTCTGTTGTGCTCAACACATACAAACAACAACAGTCTGTTGTGCTCAACACATACAAACAACAGTCTGTTGTGCTCAACACATACAAACAACATTCTGTTGTGCTCAACACATACAAACAACAGTCTGTTGTGCTCAACACATACAAACAACAACAGTTGTTGTGCTCAACACATACAAACAACAGTCTGTTGTGCTCAACACATACAAACAACATTCTGTTGTGCTCAACACATACAAACAACATTCTGTTGTGCTCAACACATACAAACAAGTCTGTTGTGCTCAACACATACAAACAACAGTCTGTTGTGCTCAACACATACAAACAACAACAGTCTGTTGTGCTCAACACATACAAACAACAGTCTGTTGTGCTCAACACATACAAACAACAGTCTGTTGTGCTCAACACGTACAAACAACAGTCTGTTGTGCTCAACACATACAAACAACAGTCTGTTGTGCTCAACACATACAAACAACAGTCTGTTGTGCTCAACACATACAAACAACAACAGTCTGTTGTGCTCAACACATACAAACAACTGTCTGTTGTGCTCAACACATACAAACAACAGTCTGTTGTGCTCAACACGTACAAACAACAGTCTGTTGTGCTCAACACATTCAAACATCTATCAAATATTTTCTCCCTGGCTCTGCCTGGTGTTGCATGGCGTTGGCGATCATGGCCCTCCATATGAATCTATGCCTTGTTGCTGTAAGTACATCTTTCACGCTCTCTGTTGTCAGCCAACCAGCATGTCCGTCCAATATGTTCTCCCTGGGTCTACCTTGTGTTCTCTTTCCCTCCAGCTTTCCTGTTGTGACCAGGTGCTCTAATTTGTGTTTCACCCGATCCAAAGCCTTGGTGTAGTCAACAAAGCATAAATATAAATCATTATTCAACTCGCCGACATCTTTGTGATAGTCTTAGGATGTATACGGCATTAATAGTTTCTTTCCCTGCAACAAATCCGCACTGTTCTTCTGCTATCTCTCTTTTGATTCTACTCCTTGTCCTCATCGTGATTATTCTTCTACATGACTCATCAAACTGATTGTACAATGGAGTTTGCATTCCATTGCCCCTG
Organism: Monoplex corrugatus; assembly: GCA_030674185.1. Lineage (NCBI taxonomy): Eukaryota > Metazoa > Mollusca > Gastropoda > Littorinimorpha > Ranellidae > Monoplex > Monoplex corrugatus. Next base: position 86,272,450 of record CM060315.1, read on the forward strand.
CTTTCTTTCGAAGCGCAATGAAAATCGATTTTGACATATCTTGAGGGATCTTTCCAGTGTCATAAATTTCATTCAGGAGGACTTATTTTTTTCAATACCAATCATTTCTGTACTAATACTGTCCGGTCCTGGGGCCTTTCCCGGTTTCATCTTTTTCAGTGCTGCTCTAACTTCATCTTTCATTATAGGTGGTCCTTCAACGTTCTTTCTTATAATGTGTTCTTCGTTTCTGTCATTGTCAAAAAGGTCTTTGATGTACTTTCCTCATCTATCTAATGTTTTGTCTTTTTAAATAATAATTTTACCATATTTAGATTTTAAACAACCAGTTCATGTGTACATCTTTTTCCTGTGGGCGATTGCTTCAATGTTTCTGTGCATAAGTTGAGGATCTGTTTTGTGTCGGTCTTCTATTTCCTTGTACTTTGTTTCCAGCCAGGCTTACATAGCTTACTTGCACCTATTCCCGATTTCCTTGCGTATGTTTTTGTATCTTCCTCTTTTCCCTTTGCCCTCCTCCGTCCAAGCCTAAAATTTCTTCTGTCATCCAGGTCTTTTTCGCTTTTCTTTCAAGGATTTCTTCACAAGCTTCATTTATCGAATTTTTAAACTTTGTCACTGCTCCTCACTGTCACCAACGTCCTCCAGAGCACTGAATTTGTTTTGAACATATACGTTACTTTTTTCACAAGTCGTGTCATCTGTCTTTAAGAGTCCAAGATTTAGTTTGATGTTAATTTTGGTCTGTTTTCTTTTGTTTAGTTTCAGCCTAAATCGTCTCATTACAGGATTGTGATCACTGTTGCAGTCTGCGCCTGGTAATGTTTTTGCTATCAGTAAAGAATTTCTAAATCTTTTATTTATGAGGATGAAATCAATTTGATTTTTTGTACTATCTCCTATTTCATCCATGTCTATTTTCTTCTGTTAGGGTGCTCAAACCATGTGTTTCCTATCATCAATTCATTTATCTGTGCCCACTCAACAAGTTTCTCTCCCTTTTTATTTTATGTTCCAAGGCTATGACGTCAACTGTTGTCATCCACTCTCTCCTGTCCCACTTAAGCATTAAAATCTTCCATTATATTACTGTAAAAGTTCTGTCATTTTTATTGAGCCTTGGCTATCTCTAATTCCTCATAAAAGTTGTCAAATCTCTTCGTGAGTACTTGCAGATGTTAGTGCATATACCTGGATGATGTTGATATCAAATGGCTTGCCATCCAATTTAACTAATATAACTCGGTCTGACACAGCGCAGTCTGCTTTGATAGACTTTGACTTGTCTCTTTCCATGATGATGCCTATTCCTTTTTCATGTGTGTTTCCATCAGAATACATAATTCTGTGCTTACCTGATGTTATCACGGCTGCCCCCTTCCATCACACTTTCTCTAGTCCTAAAATATTGATGTTTGACCTTTCCATCTCCCTCTTGACACCGTTTGGTTTTCTTTTTTGGCAGCAATATTCTCATATTCCAGATTGCAATTTTAATGCTTTTCAGTCTAATCGCAGTAGCTTGCTGATGCCGGGTGTCACCTGCACAGCATGACGATACCTTCTGGACGAAGGTGCTCCACAGGAGCCCCTATTTACGTCGTTAACCTCCGTTCTCTTTGAGCTGGCCATGATTAACTTGGGAATATACGATGGTGGTTTCCTGTTGCCTTTCATCGGTTTTCTTCAGGGTTTAATAATAATGATAATAATTACAGTATTAATACGGTGCCAAATCTGTACAATTCAAATCAAAGCGCACTCACGTACCAGGCATAAGCATACAACCGACAAAGACTACTTTACAATATTTAATACACAGACTGAGGGAAAGAAGTAGTTGTTGAATTCATTGTTGGGAAAAGAGGTGGGTTTATAAACTGGATTCAAAAGCAGAAAGGGTTGGTGTTAGGCGAAGGCAGACAACCACAAGGAAGTGATGCTTTTCTGTTTACCCATAGCTGGGGTTTGGTTCGTGGGCAACGGGGCATGTCCACACGCGGGAGGATAAGCGTGCCACACGTCTGGGGGCCAGACCTGTTTCACGTCCCGCGAGCTTAGACTGAGTCCGTGAGGTGCTCAGTTACCGATATCGCTACGAGGAGGCTCAATGTAGGCTTGCTGATGGACAGGCTATGTCCTGACAGAGAGAGACTTATACATTCTGCTCTCCTTTTTCACATAGCTGCAAGCAGCAGTGCTAGCCAGCGGTGCAGGCTGAAAGTGAGAGGTGACAAGCAAGCAGTCACTAGCAAACACACTAGACGCGTCACATCAGCCATTTGACACACGCATACAGCTACATATATATATATGTCTGTGTATATATTATATATATCTATTATTATAATATATATACATATGGATACATATACACATACATACATATATACATACATATATACATACATACAGGCATACATTACATACACACATACATACAACATACATACATACACACATACATACATAGATGCATACATACATACATACATACACACATACATACATACATACACACATACATAACACAACATCATACACACATACATACATACATACACACATACATACATAGATACATACACACATACATACATACATAAACATACACACATACATACATACATACATACATACATACAACATACATACAATACATACATAGATACATACATACATACATACACACATACATACATACATAAGACAGAAGCCAGCTATCTGAAAGGAAACTTGGTTAATGAAACTGTGGGTAAAGAAGTTTTCCCCCCAATGCCTGGAAAAGTTTAGGGAAAATAGGATTCTGCTCAAATTTCATGAAATTGCAGGAATTTGGCATGCTGCTCTGAACACAATACGTTAGCAGCGTTTAAAAGCCAGTGACAAAAGACAAAGACATCTACATGTATCTCAGGGCTATAAGCAGGGTTCTCATAGTGCATTAACAACCATACCACCCGGACTCTTTGACAATCTAAAGGACGCATTGCATGTTCGTTGAGCAGGTCCCTGGAACTCTTTTAACATTTTCTAGAAAGAAATCAGCAAAAAGACGATAAACTGTGCATCAGACTGTTTTAGTCTGACACCATGTGTCGACTTCTTTGCTTAGAACACCAGACGATTATGATTATGTGGGCAGATGTGATCAGAATTGAGGTCATCACTAGTCTAACAAGGACCCCTAGAAGACAGTCGGGACCACCTCGAGATCTGTTGAACGAAATCCTGGGACCTCCTTCATGTTTCCTGTCTCTAGATCAGAATCCCCAGCTATAACCACCTGCAAACAACACACACATCTCAATGCATTGAGTATTCTGGGAAAAAACAACAACATGGAAATGAAATTACCGGTATATATATTATCATTGCATTCATGCAAATAATCCAAGATTATACCCATGGTGTTGGCCGTCTGCCTAATTGATCACCAGGAGGATTTAAAAAACTGAATACAAATTTATGCATAAAGCATAAAGCATCACTAAGCACACACTAAACAACATAAAAACTGGCCTATTACCCCAATACCTAAAATTGCCACCAAGCAGTTCACACTTCCTTAGAGCTAAAAACGCAAACACGACAGTTCAAACTTCCTTATAGCTAAAAATGGAAAAACGATATGTACCTAATTATCAATCCTAATAGAAAGAATGTATGCAAGACTTTATGGAAAACATACGGGTAATGGACCAGCCAGGCAGAAAATGAGACTGGAAGAGATGATAGAAAAAAGGAATTTACATTAGAAATTATTCTATTTCAAAAAGTCATCTGGAGTGTTACAACAGGAATTAAATCTTGGGGGGGGGGGGGGGGGGGGGGGGTTATATAACTGTTTCAATATTCAAAACGCTTTGGGGAAAAAATCTGGAAATTGAATGAAAATCCTGAATGGCCTGTGCTTGAAGAGGCACTGGATTATATATCAGGAACGGGGAAAATCTGTTATCATTTTACCAAGAACCTAGTGAAACTGGTGATTCGTAACTTTTTACATGGCAGACTTGCTATCATATACAACAAGGGGATTAAGCATGGGGAAGGGGGGGGGGAATAACAACATACTAGTAGATGTGACAATAGTTAGATCAACAGCAAAATAATAAATGTAAATGACTGCATTTGATGCTGGCAAACAGGTGTGTATACACAAACCATACATATGATTATAGTTATAGACATGCACAGTAGTGTTCAGCGCAACGACATGAGATATCCACATGCACTTTCAATTTTACGGTACATAACATGTTTTATGATTTAACAGATATTATCTTTCAACGCATATCCCATGTTCGTGAATCACCACGGCTCACAAACAAGACTTTTATATATACAATCATATTGTGCATGCAAACACACGTGAGCGTGTAGACAGATGCTTACACACGCAGCTAAAAAAAAGTTTAAAATATACAATCATTGCACAAAGTAATGAAAAAGAGGCTGTTTAGATTTTCTCATCAAGTTACATACCCGTTCACGACTTTTGAAATATGTAGGTCATGACCATGAAAGAAAAAGAAAAAGAAACTAAACGGGGAGTTAAGGGTTTCACACGTTAGAGACGACAGATGACGACTGTCACGACATGGGCAAACTGTGGGCAGGACACAAACCACTTGGCAACAAGATGTAGTCTACAAGACAACGTATTTGATACAACTTGACACCTTTTCCACTTCTGTCATATACTTAACAGTATTATAGTATAACCGCTTTTATGTAACGTCACTTTAAACAAATTTCTCTCATGGTATCAACGGTGGTCTAAGACAACACTGGGCAGTTTTCTCACAGTCAGACAAAACAACATGTGCACGACTATACACCGTACATGTCGGGATACCCAAGTACGATAAATGGCAAAGTCAGTTTTAAAAAAAATCAACAACTGAAAGACACTACACTACATTGATAAAATCAAATCTATGTGGACATAATACTCGCACCGCAATATATACATGTAGAATTACTATAACGATGATGATGTATTATGGATCTAGGTCTTTTTTATTTCTTAAAATGCTCAGTGCAGAATCATCTCCAAACGCACACAACGCCCAACAAACACCCCCACTCTTCCCAAACGAAACAAAACCACAAACCAAAACAAAATATGCAAGATGTGCTTTCTCTTTTAAACAGCATACAACAAATCCTCCTTCCCCCTCCAAAATACAACAAAATCGCTTTCTCTTTTTTATCACAATGCCCAATACCCTTCCTACCATCTCAAATACAGTAGTTATACAAATAAATGCACCCACGTTCTCTTTTACAACACACATACACACACACACACACACACACACACACACACACACACACACACACACAACAACACTCACATATATATTATATATACACACACACCAGAAACACCATCACCGCTTGCCACTACACAGTCCAAGAAAGATAGCTCAGTTTTTCTGTGTCCCCCCACCTGGCCCCAAGCCATTCTGGCAATAAAAACAGGCAAACGAATAGTAAAGGCGAAAGGAAATAATTAATAGTATTATAATACACAGTCCCAGCAGATGAAATGAACCTGGGCAAACTATGATCAAATGTCTTGCTCATGGACACAGTTGGAAATGGATCATAATTTCACTGAACTTGACTAAGTGACATTTGATTTACTGTAAGTCTCTTCGCAGGATCTCCCTTCATCACTAAGGAGACGTGAGGGATGCAGATGGAGGAGATCCCATCCCACCCTACCCTACCCTACCTTCTTGTTCTTTGTGCAGAGATTCTAACCATTATGACAAGGGAAGACAACTCGATAAAAGGAATCCCGATTGATAATGTAGACTAGAACACAAAATTTCCAGTGTGCTGGTGATACCCAATTAATACATATGAGATAAAACCTCTTTTTCAGGCCTATTCACGAACAGGTAAAAAATGCCAATAATATAGCAAATAATTGAGAGAAAGAAATATATATATACATATATATTATATATACATACATACATGTATATATACATATACAACATATCAAATATATATCTATATATATATACACATTATAAATAATATATAATATAGTATATATAGTATATATCATATGATATTTTATATATATAAATTATCAAAATAATTGGCAATTGATGCATTCAAAATTTCGAAAAACTTTGAAACCATTAATAATGACACATTTTCCTGCGTAAAAATGCTATTCAAAAATTTCGTCGCAAAGAACCATTACTCCAACTGTCACAGTTCCAAAGTCTCTTGTACTATCCAAACTGATATGGTTTATTGGGCCTACTTGCCTGTGAGCAGGAAAACAAAGGGCTGGCATAAAAAGGTTTGGACAGAAAGGCTGCCTTAACCATGCAATTTATTCGAAGGTCGAGGTCCCCAGATAAGGAATGTTTTCCCCTTACCCCCTGCCCCGTCCACTAGAATTCAAACCTTTAATGGACTCGGTGTTAGTCGTTGGGATGAGATGTTTTAACCAAGTTCTTGTGCGCAGCATGCGTAAAACTTAGTGCACATACACAAATGTCACAGGTATCGACGGACGTCTCCCCAGCAAAAGTTCCTAGAAAATCTACTTTAATGCCAATAAGTTGTTTAACGCAATACATGATAATCAATAACAAGGATTTACTTTTGAGCTTTGTTGATTAGACAAGTCTTTCAATCGGGAAAACACGAAGAACTGATCAATCAAGTAGAAAGGCTCAATATTGATGGAAAAGATGTAAGAATAATAAGAACTATATATATTATCTAAGAATAGTAAGAACCATATATTGGGAACAACCAGTAGCAATGAGAATAAAAAGAAATATATAAGCTCTTTCCAAAGTCACCAAAAGAGGGTCAGCAGGGTTGTGTTCTTTCATCAAGACTTGTTTTCACTTTACAGTGAAACCATCATGAGAAACCTAGGAGAATGCCCTTGGATAAAGTTGAAGGAAGAATGATAAACAACATACGTTACGCAAATGACACCGCGCTAATTGCAGAAAATGAAAAAGACCTACAAAATCTTGTGACTATAATAGAAATTGAAAGCAATAATATAAGGCTGGAACTAAATAGCAAGAAGACTGAAGTCATGGTCATCAGTAAAAAACATGAAATCCCCTCATGCAAAATAACAGCAAACGGCACAACTTTGAGACAGGTTGATAAGTTTGAATATCTGGGAACGATCATCTCACCAGATGGCAGATGCACATCAGAAATAGCCAGCAGAATCAGCCAAGCCAAAACAGCATTCGAGAAGATGAAAAGCGTTCTTACCAACAAATGCCTATCAATTAGCATCAAGAAGACATTTCTTGAATGTTATATAGATCCGATACTGTTGTATGGTTGTGAGGCGTGGACAGTCAACACACAAAGAATAAAATTGAAGCAACTGAAATGTAGTTTCTGAGAAGAACGCTGAGGGTTCCATGGACAGCAAAGAAACCAAACTAGACAGTCTTGATGGAGGCAGACACAAGAAGATAACTGATAAGGAAGATTAGGAAAAGACAAGCAACATTCAAAGGCCATTTTATGAGGAAAGGAGAATTAGAGCACCTGGTCACAACAAGAAAGCTGGAGGGAAAGAGAACACCAGGGAGAAAATACTGGACGGATTTGCAGGGTAGCTGAGGACAGAAGAGTGGGCGATGTACCTGCAGCGACAGGGGATAGATTCGTATGGAGGGCCATGATCGCCAGTGCCGATGATGATGATGAATCAAAATAAATTTGGGGCCGCTACATGGTGCCAACTCGCTTTGGACAGAGCAGCCTTCATTTCTGAGAAGAAGTATATTGGGGCAAAATAAGAATACGATAACAGTACACGATAAAATATGACGCCATACTATACAGTGATCAGATCCAATACAGGAAAGAACAGATCTTGACAGGCTAGGCTCTCACCGGGTGTTCCAAGTCTACTACTTTGTTACAGACGAAAAGAACAAAAAATGTCCTTGATCTGACACTCAAAATGAAAAATTAATACAGACAAATCACGTGAATGTCTCTTGACCTTTGTGGAGACCGAGCAGCAATTACACTGTTATCTCTAATTCTCTGATTATTTCTGCTTTCGGAGAAACAACCAACACATTATTTATACGTCTAACACATTTTGTAAAGAAAACACAGTCTCTAATTTTGTATTTTACGCTGACTTGTGTAATCGACAGAAAGGCTGGCACATATAGTCTCACTGGTGTTCCACGAAAGAACTGCGCTGTGCTATGATGTCATAACGACGTCAACAATTTAAAGATGTCGACAAACGATGACGTCAGAACAAAACTGCACCCTCAGAATGGCACTGGGAATTATGGTGCGAAGGGAAAGATGGGGTTCTCACAGGGAGGCACTGTTTTCCACTGCACTGTTTTACCATATGGTGTAAGTCAGCACAGGTTTACTGACTAGTCACTGCACAAACGCAGTGCACCTATCGAAATCAACACTATAAAATAAACCATCACCACACCTTGCCTTCGACTGAAACACAAACGGACCATAAAATCGGGTTGAGGCAGACTCAATCATGGTAATCAATGGATCAGTATCGGTTCAGAAAAAGCGAGAAGTACTCAACTGATCCCTTCGCCTCCCTCTCTTCCTCAATACTGACCTGTGCTCTGTGTCCTCACTTTATCTAATGTTGAAACAGCGATAACACATGGGGGATAACTCACCTATTTTAGCATCTGTGAACGCAGAAGCAAATAGATGTAATCAGTGTATGCCATGGCAAAAACAGACAAATCAAACAAGCTCAACACTGATTTTTTTTTTTCAATTAGTCGACCATTATTCAATCAGGGAATCAAAAAGTTCTAGGCACCCCGGTAAAAGTGCCAGTGATTTTTGCTTTTTCCTCCCACAAAGAAATGCTAACATTTCAACCAAATCGCGACTAAAACGAAATCGTTTAATCTCGAACAGTATTAAATATTAGTGGTAAACGCTACAGACATCTGACTGACAGGTTGTGGGTTCTAAGCCCGATCACACCCCACACACACACACACACACACACACACACACACACACACACACACACACACACACACACAACACAAACAAACAAACAAACAAACCACACACACACACAAATTTCTCGTGGGAGCTCTGACCAGCTCCTACTCAAAGTTGAATATGCTGTTGGTTTGTTGGGAAGCCTGATGACCACACAGTCAAGTCTCATCACTTTATGAATGCGGCATTGAGGATGTTGCTTACATTTCCTGACCTATAGGCGTCGTTATCTCTTCGGCCTGACTTGACGTCAGGATATTTTATGAAAGGAAGCGTAGAGAATAGCTCTGTCACGCAGCCTCAACCCAAAGTGGAATCCCAAAGCATCATCACTATCATCCAGATAATCATCACCATCTCACTGCGAAAAATTGTCACAGATTGTCTACCCTTTCATGCTCCCCCCTCATGACCAATTCAAGGTCGGTGGGTTTGGAGCTGTTTGGAGAGAGCTGAAGACGAGCGGCATGAGGGTAGTGACACAGAAGTTGCACAGTAGATGGGACAGAAAGAAGTTGCATAAAATACAATTTGTTACAAGAAAAAGAAAAGAACAAAAACGAGATTTAAAAGAAAGGCGCAGAGTAGGACTGTCCTATTTGCAGCCAATGTCCACTACGATCACAATAAGTTCGCCTCGCGCCATGTATCATACAAATGACATTGACAGAAAGATGCACATCAACGTCGCTGTCTATAACACATTTCGCACATCAATCGTGATCTTGTCTTGCCACCATCCATCAGTGGACGCCAGCAATTTGTCCGTCGTCACCAAAAAATGACATCACAAAAGGTAAAGTCATCACTTCACCAATCCATCAGTGGACGCCAGAAACATGTCCGTCACCACCACAAAAGGTAACGTCACCAAGACACCATCCAGCCCTCAATGCAGGAATCTGACAGAATGTGGCAACACGTGATGACCCCGCACCGCCGGACGACTGACATCTTCACAACATTTCCATCAGCATGTGCGTCTTAGGGTCGGGAGTCGCAGCATTCTTGGTATGGTCCCTGGGGTTGACACGCTGCCCGTGGCCCAGGATGGCGGAGTACAGAACGTCTCTTTGAGCGTGGAGTACATTGGGCGTGGTACTCAGGCGTGTTCGTCTGGTACTGAAAATACATGACGTAAACACTGTGAGTAAGTAAGTACACTAAAAGTAATAATTACACTAACAGAAGTAATCATCGTCATATTAAACATCATAGCCATCATTTGAAATATTTCAACAGCAAAACCATAAGGCCAACAGATGGACTGATGGAACACGCCAGTAACCACACCTACCGCTGTCATAACTCCGGAGGCATGCAAGGTTCTCGCCCCCCCCCCTCACCCCACCCCTCCCTGACCACAAAGAAAGTGGCAATCCCTCAGACACTTGATTGACAGGTGGTCTATGACAGGCAGGTCGGTCCACTGGTTGATACTTGCTATACAGCTCTTTCTCAGGACCTCCTTCCTGAACATCTACATGTACAACGGTGGTCCTGGACAGTGTGTCATGCACTGGAGGGCTCCCCATGAGGCGCAGAATCAAGACTCCCATTAGAACGGGTCCACAGGGGTTCCTTGGACCATCTGATTGAAACCATAGAGTCTCACTTGAACAAGACAGGCTCCACTCCTGACATACAGTATACCGTCTAATATCACTCATAGCCAAAAGACGTTAAATCAAAGAAAGAAGAAAGAACAGTATACATAATGCAAAGATGTATAGAAATGTCAAAGCTAGATCCGTTCTGTAGGGAAAAGAAACTTTATGCATTTGCCAAGTGATTACTGCATGTTCTACCGGCTATTTAACTTACAAGAGGAATTATTTGTGTTGATTACGGAATCTGAACTTGGTCGAATGTTCTGTACGTGACTGGAAACTGCTAGTATAGCTCTGAATTGTAATACGCCACGCTGGACCATTGGTTTATGGACAGTGTGTCCCTTCTCTCCATGATGGCAGGTCTGAGAATACACATCACTTACGCATTACACATCATTTCGCTTCCTAAATGTTGTTCTGAGCGTGACTTTCAACCTCTAAATTTAAACCTGAAGAAGTGGGGTCACACTACAAATTTGTCGTACGCGTCGGGCCCCTTGACCAACCCAGTAACAGTCGTAACTGTCAATGCTAAAAATAGTCTCGCGTCATCACTGTTCCGAAAGCCGGTTTTGATTGGTCAGATCTACTACGCTTTGTATTTCTTTCAGTTAAACTGGAAACTTTAGATCAAAGCACTAAAAGTCGCATCAATGCTTCGAAACTGGTTGAAACCAAAGAAAGCTCTGAGAAAACTGATGAAAATAGTGAGCAAAACAAAAGAAAAGAAAAAACAATAACAACAACAAACAAAAAAGCCAACAATGACGCTGATTTCTTATCTTCATTCTATGGTGCTTTAATTTTCAAACTGATGTTCATACGTGGTATAACTGACCAAGAGGCGAGTAAAATAAAATGATATTTCAGAGTATAGAGATTTGTTGTTTTGACTTCTTAGAGAAAGACTAAAAGTTGAGAGTGGGGATGAAAGTATTCTCTAGAATTCCAGATAAGGGGTGAACCACCACATCTACCAGTAAGCGAATGGGAGGCCCTCACTGATAACATCAACAATACGATGAAGATTGTCTTACAACCCTCAGCTCGTCGGAGAGTGAGGTGGTAGAGACCTCAACTTTTGTCCAAGACACTGTTAATAAGGTGGCGCCCATCCCCTCTCCCTCGCCGCTGTATCCTCCTTATCATTGAACAGGGTCAGGCACTCGTCCACAATGGGTGCACTGGATGCTGCATGTAGCCTGTCATTAAACTTTTACTTGAGCCAGACTCGAACCCGTGCAGTCAGACTGAAAGGCGTGATTTTAGACCTCTAGGCCAGCCAGGTGGCTGCTTCTAATACTACAACTACCATGCTGCTGCTGCTGCTGCTGCTGTGATGATGATGACAAATTGATTGCAATTTTTCTCTACTGAGTACTTGGAGTGTTTTACAGTATAAAATCTAACATTTCAAACGAACCCTCCCCCCCCCCCCCCAAGTCACATTCACTCATGCGCACGCGCACAGAGAGAGAGAGAGAGAGAGAGAGAGAGAGAGAGAGAGAGAGACAGACAGACAGACAGACAGACAGAAGACAGAGAGAAGAGAGAGAGAGAGAGAGAGAGGAGAGAGAGAGAAAGAGCGGAGAGAGAGAGAAAACTTAATCAGTCTTTTCCTTTTCTATTTGGGGGAAAAAAGAGAGACTTGGAATAAAATCTCGGGACTTGGAATAAAATCTTGCCAACACATTTCTGTTAAAGACAAAACACTGACAACACATGTAGTGATGTGCACAAGACAGAACAAACAGAGACCCAATTCAAATAATATCTTCTAATTTTCACAACCAGGAAGTTAAACAGAAAAAAAGAAGTCAGATGGAACCTATACGTTCAATCTGTGAACGTAGCAAGAGCTCGAAGCAACTGCAATACCTGTCATCGTATGCTAACTGCACACACCATCCCCTCAGCCTACTGATTTAATGAAATACAAACGGGGAGGGGAGAGAGAGAGAGAGAGAGAGAGAGAGAGAGAGAGAGAGAGAGAGAGAGAGAGAGAGAGAGAGAGAGAGAGAGAGAGAGAGAGAGAGAGAGAGAGAAACTGACATTGTCATAGCCATGGAAAAAAAGCCAACTTTCCTCTCAATGTCTTTTTATAACAAACAACTCGCAATAGGAAAACAAAAAGAAAAGAAAACAAAATAATCTGCAACAACGACGATGACAGAAATAAGAACAAAACAATGTTATAATGCGATACATCCGTGCATGTGAAAGGACACTTCTGCAATGAGTCTGCACCGAGATTATAGAAAATAACGAGTTTTTCATTTCCCTGAGTGGTAATTCTATCCATCTGATCTTTTCTCTCAGCTCCTCTTTCCAATCTAGAAGAACGAACAATATGACAATGACGGTGAAAACAAACAGAAAACGGAGTAAACAGAAGAAGAAGGGGTTGGAAAGGGCGGTGGGTAGAGAGACAGAGAGAGCGTGTGTGTGTGTATGTGTGTATTAATAAATCCATTTGTGTAATGGTGAAAAAGTCTAGTTCAAAGAATGCTTGTTGGACTTTATATTATATACAGAAGGTCACCCCCCCCCCCCCCCGTACACACACATATACACCAAACCCAAAACACTAGCAGATGCTCTCTATTTGAAATATGCAGATCGGTGATGTCAAACAATGAGCAGCAGCATCGTGGACGATTTTCTGCATCGTTGAAGTGTCAATATTTGAGGATTTTCAAATAACACTACATTTCATACATACACTGGAGTGCCTGATAGTTTGCTGAGGTACTTTGCTGAGGACGATTAATTTTACAGCACGTTAATGTAAAGATCTGACTGGTTTTAAACTGAATTTTGCGTAGTTCCTACGAACTCTGGTTCAGACAGCAATGAATATAGGTGAAATAAAAATTCTTCTAAAACGTTGATAAAAAAAAAAGTGTTTGTTGCTGCTGCTGTTTTCTTTTTTCCCGTGTTCCTATTTTTCCTGGATGTTTTATGCACGTTGTTATGCCCACAGTGTGCAGGTGATATGTTGCTGCACAGTCTGCATATCCTGTCTTCGGTGGGCATGCATGCTGTGTGTTTTTCTGTTTCCACAAGCCAGCGGACACTGACATGACTTACACAGGATCTTAAACGTGCAGTTTAATATTCTGCCTATGTATACATTCGATGCTAGGGATCAGGCCGCAACAAGCTGCACACATGTTGACCAGGGAGAAGGGAGAAAACTCCACCCTACCCACTGATGGGATCAAACCCTGACCCAGGGAGAAGGGCGATAACTCCACCATTACCCACTGATGGGATCAAACCCTGACTTGGTCACAGCAAGTCCCACGTCTTACCCGCTTGACTGATGTGCCCGTGGAAACAACACCGTGGATAATCATATATATCCTATAATGACTGACGTGTAACTGTACAGATTCGGAAAACAAGTAAAGTGGCAGCATTTGACAATTTTTAAACAGATGATGCATTGAAAATCCTGATCTTTTTTTTTTTGAGTAGTATTAATTCCACAGCGCTGTTTTTTTTTTTTTTTTTTTTTTTTTTTAAAGGAATAGAGAGGTTTCAACTTGAATTTTGAACATTTGCCCAGACATGGAGTTCGGAATTTCGTCAAGATGGATTCATTGCACTAAGACAATTCCATATGCGCTCCACGCAAATTTGCCTACAACTATGTGGTAATTCCCTGACCTCAGTAAAACCCAATGCGCTGGCAAAATCTTGAAGTGGGAGGGTGGGAGCAGGCCGTATGAAATATTGGACCAGCGCCATCAGAATGATGGAAACGTTAAGAGGGACTGTGAACAGGCCGGGCTTTAAGGCTGCGAGCTGGGATTGACCTGGAAATGTCAGATCTTGAGTCCACAGCTGTATAAAAAGAACCAATTAGAGACTGAATGAAAGAGACAGGAGAAACAATCGGTGGAGGAGAAGGAGAAGAAGGAAGAGGAGAAGGGGAGCAGAAGGAGAAGGAAGAAAGAAGGAAAGAGAGGGAGGAAGACGAAGAAAAGAAAAAAAAAAGAGACAGAAGAAAAAGGTGAAACAGAAAAGGAGAAAAAAGAAACTGAAAAAGTAGAAAAAGAAAAAAGAGATACATGAAGAGTGAAATCAATAAATAATCAAAACTTACTACCTTTCGGAGAGACAGAGCGTGCAGCAGTGACTGTAGGTAGCATCAGCAGCAGGCCAAAGACAGAAGACACAGACAACAAAATCAGGTTAACAATATTGTCATCACAATCAAAGCACATCTAATGTTAATGATATCAGAATAATCGTGTTCAAAACATCATCATCATCATCAGGTGCCTTGCCGCATGGCGTTGGCGATTATGGACTTCTATCTCTCTCTATCTCTTGTTGCCCCAAGCATCTCCTCTGCCCTCCCCGTCCTCAGCCACCCCGCAAGCCCACCCAGCATCACCCCCCCCCCGCGCTCCCCCTCCCCCCAGCCCTCCCGCCGCGACCAGGCGCCCCAATTCCCCCTTGCTCACAAAATGGCCCACGAACGATCCACCCGTGTCCGCTCCATCAAGACCGTCCCCCCCCCCCCCCCCCCCCCCCCCGCTGTCCATGGAACTCCCAACCCCAGAAAACCACATCCCGGCTGCCTCAATCCCGCTCCGGCCCCGCCCGCCGACCCGCAACCGCACAATAGCATTGGTTCCACACAACACTCAAGAACCCCCCTCCCGATGCCAACCGGCAGGCACCCGTCGGCAAGAATGCCCTCCATCCTCCCGAATGCTGCCCTGGCCCGGCCGACCAACCCCCAATGCCCTACCCGACCGAAAGTCCCGGTACAGTCAACAAAGCACAAATACAAATCCCCACCCACCCCGATCGACCTCCCCACAGCTCCCAGGTTGCACACGGCATCAACAGCTCCCCCTCCTCCACAAACCCACACCGCCCATCCACCATTCCCCCCCCCCCCCGACTCCACTCCCTGTTCCCATCACGACCACTCCCAATAGGACCCTGGCCACACGACCCATCAAACCCACCGCTCAAAACAAATATTACAAAAATCATATGAACCTTCTCTGCTCTTAGCTCTTTTACCTTCTGGCCATATATATCCATCCATATCCTGCATTATCGGCCAGGATAACAACAACAACAACAACAACAACAAAACCATAACTTGTTCACCTCCTCTCCCTATCCACCGATTTGCTGCTGGTGAATATGATGAGGAAATCAAAGGGTTAAGATTTCATGCATCTGGTGGATGAGGCAAACATGTGACTGGGTTAATATAACGGTATCACAATCACGACTACAAAAATGTTCATAACATTATTTGAACAACAATAAAGACAAAATAAAAACAACAAAATCCATGTTATTACAATGTCACTGGAATCAGGCCCTAAAATGTCAACAGTAACAATCTTCAGACTACAAAAACAACATCAACGTCTAAACACAGTAACATGTCAATAATACCCTGTCAGAAATAAAACCAAAAACCAGAAGCCATTCCGAAATACAAGCATTCAAAACAAACAATCGGCAAATATCACCTTTCCTGGATATATCGAAATGTAAAGCTTTATGTTAGTTCAAGCAGGCGTAAGTATTATTAGTATACAGCTAGACCTAGTGGAACAGATGGTCAAACCACATCAATCGTCATCATCCAGCACGTTTCTTTTTTAAACGATTGAAGTCATAACCCTACGTGGCCGACTACAATTCCTATGACCATCAAGATGTGCCCTGTTCATGTAGGACAGTGAACGCAAGAAGAATGACCTCGAGGCTTTTGGCTGCTGTACCACACACACACACACACACACAACCCACCCCACCCACTTATGCAAAATAACAGCAAATGGAACAACACTGAGACAAGCTGGTAGGCTTATATATCTGGGAGCCGTCATCTCACTAGACGGCAGATGCACATCAGAAATAGCCAGCAGAGTCGGCCAAGTCAAAACAACATTCAAGAAGACGAAAAGCGCTCTTACAAACAAATGCCTATCAATTAACATCAGGAAGAGAGTTCTTCAGTATTATATAGAACCGATCCTGTTGGATGGTTGTGAGGCGTGGACAGTCAACACGCAAAGTCAGAACAAGATTGAGGCAACTGAAATGTGGTTTCTAAGAAGAATGTTAAGAGTTCCATGGACAGCAAAGAAAACAAACGAGACAATCTTGAAAGAGGGCAGGCACAAGAGGAACATCAATAAAAAAGAAATTGGGAAAAGACAAGCAACATTCATAGGACATTTTATGAGGCAAGAGAGATTAGAGCACTGGTCACAACAGGAAAGCATGAGGGAAAGAGCACTAGGTAGACCCAGAGAGAAATACTGGGCCTACTTGCAGAGTGGCTGAGGACAGAAAGGGTGGGAGATGCACATGTATTTGCAGCGACAAGGGATAGATTTGCATGGAGTGTCATGGTCGCCAATGCGGCAGGGCACATAATGATGATGACCACACACACACATACACGCAAAAACACACACGTACTGACACAAAATGAAAAACAAAATCTAGCTAGTTGGTTCATTTGACAACACCGTAGACTTTGAACTTCAATCCCAACCTGCAACATAAAATTGGTCTGTTCACTGAATGCTTCATCGTTGTGATGTTGTCAGCTTAGTGTCCCATAGATCTCTACACCCCCACCTCTCCATTCCATGGCCTTGCCAGCCTACAGGGTTTTGTGAAAGCTGAAGGAGACTCAAGATATGATACCACATTCAGTCCCGGCCCACAACAATAAAACTGACCTGTTGGCTGTCCATTTTAATGTTGCAATCATTCTGGTGGTGTCAGCTTAGTCTTTCATAAGTCCCCCTTTCCTTTCCCTTTTCCCCATTTCAAGACTTCGCCAGTGCATCTGTAGGGATTTGCGCAGTTTCCATTCGCACACATTTGATCATATACTGATTCCATAATCAAGTCAACAGAAAGAATTTCCTATCAAAATTAAATGGCCAACAAAACATGCAGCAATTCCTTGGCAAATAACTATGTACACATGGATGTCTCCCTTCACTACTGTGATTTATGTTTTATATCTGACCATCGCCAGTCTGGACATTTCTGAACCTCGTTACATTATACAGTATACTGCCTGTCACCGGCGGACCCTCTATAGCTTTAGTGAGACTCGCTTTCACTCTAATCACAGTCCAGGGACCCCTTTGAATCAGTTCTAATGGGAGCCCTGAGCCCTCGTGTACTACTCGTATATCTCCAATCTCCGATCTATGCAGCGCAAACTGCAAAAATGACAATCACTGTTCATCATCTGACTCCTGGTCACCTTTCCCGGACGCTAGCACAACTCAGCGTGTGTGACATGTGGGTCATTTTGTCTAAATGGTCACGCATGTCATCACCTTGGCTTCAAGACTGCCCGTGTTCATTCAGATCACATGCTCGTTCAAACGGTATCCACATGTGCAGATCTGTATCAAAAGTTTATTGAAAAGCTACAGTCATCGTTTTCTTCAATGGCACCTGTATATACCCCTCCTTCTCCCTCCCCCCCCCCCAAAAAAAAGGAAAGAAAAAATCCAGACAGGCCAAACGAATACCAGTCAACATGGTGAAGAGGTTACTGACTGGAAGGTCTTGAGTTCGAACTCTTATCACAGTCCCAGTCCAAAACAACAGGACTTTTTTGGCCCCAACCAGCTCCTATCAGTAAACTATGGCCCTTTGAGAAAGATCTTTCTGGAAAGATTCGAGACAACACAGTCAAGTCTCATCCACTTGACGCAAGTATAAACAATGGCCCCACTGCTCACATTTCCTGACGAACACTAGATGTGCCTTATCCCCCACACTGGCGTAAAATCTAAAGATGGTGCGATTATTATGAAAAGGACAAAGTATGGCTTGTATAAGACAGATGGGGAGAGTACATTAATTAAAGACCTTTTTGACGATGACAGAAACGAAGAACACATTATAAGAAAGCGTTGAAAGACTACCCATAATGAAATATGATGTGTGAGCAGCACTGAAAAAGATGAAACTGGGAAAAGCCCCAGGACCAGACAATATTTGTACAGAAATGATTGAGACCCTAGAAGAATTTGGTATTGAAAAAATAACAGTTCTCCTGAATGAAATTTATGACACCCGAAAATCCATACAGATATGTCAAAATCAATTTTCATTGCACTTCGAAAGAAAGCAGGAGCTATAGAATGCGAACTCCATTGTACAATCAGCTTGTTGAGTCACGTAACAAAAATTCGATGAAGAATAATCATGACGAGGGCAAGGAACAGAATCAAAAGAAAAATAGCAGAAGAACAGTGTGGATTTGTTGAATGAAAAGGAACTATTAACGCCATATACATTCTAAGAACTATCATAAAGAGGTCGACCGAGCTGAATAAGGATTTATGTTTATGCTTTGTTGATTACACTAAGGTTTTCGATTGGGTAAGACACAAAGAACTGATCAACGAACTAGAAAGGTTCAATACTGACGGAAAAGATCTAAGAATTATTTGAAAAATGTATTGGGAACAAACAGCAGCAATGAGAATAGAAAACAATATAAGCTCTTTCCAAAATACCAAAAGAGGGGTCAGGCAGGGTTGTGTTCTGTCACAAGATTTGTTTTTACTTTACAGGGAAACAATTATGAGGAACCTAGAAGAATGCCCTGGGATAAAGATTGGAGGAAAAAATGATAAACAGAATTCGTTACACAGATGGCTGTACTTAATCGCAGAAAATGGAAAAGACCTACAAAATCTTGTGAATGTAATAGAAATAGAAGGCAAAAACAAATGTCTGGAGCTAAATAGCAATAAGACTGAAGTCATGGTAATCAGAAAAAACAACAACAATAAGTCCCCTCATGCAAAATAACCGCAAATGGGACAACTCTGAGACAGGCTGATAAGTTTAAATATCTGGGAACGGTCATCTCACCAGACGGTAGATGCACATCAGAAATAGCCTGCAGGATCGGTGAAGCCAAAAACAGCATTCAGGAGATGAATAGCGGTCTTACCAACAAATGCCTATCAATTAACATCAGGAAGAGAGTTCTTGAATGTTATATAGAACCAATACTGTTGCATGGTTGTGGGGCGTGGAGTCAACACGCAAAGTCAGAACAAAATTGAAGCAAATGAAATGTGGTTTCTAAGAAGAATGTTGAGAGTTCCATGGACAGCAAAGAAAACAAACGAGATAGTCTTGAAGACGACAAAGAAGATCATAAGTAAAGAAGATTACGAAAACACAAGCAACATTTATAGGACCTTTTATGAGGCAAGTGAAATCATAGCACTTGATCACAAAAGGAAAACTGGAGGGAAAGAGCACTAGGTAGACCCAGGGAGAAAATACTGGACGGACTTGTAGAGTGGCTGAGGTCAGAGAAGGTGGGAGAAGTACTTACAGATTTGTATGGAGTGCCATGATCGCCAACGCCATGTGACAGGACACATGATATGTGTATATATATATACATACATATATATATATATATATATATATTATGTGTGTGTGTATGTGTGTGTGTATAAATGTGTATATATATATGTACACATAGATGTATGTGTGTATATACATATACATACAGATAGATAGACGTCTGTCTATATATCTGTATGTAGACAGATAGATAAATATATAGATAGATAGACAGACAGACAGATAGATAGATAGACAGATAGATAGACAGATAGATAGATAGACAGACAGATAGATAGATAGACAGACAGATAGATAGATAGACAGATAGATAGACAGACAGATAGACAGATAGATAGACAGACAGATAGACAGACAGATAGATAGATAGATAGATAGATAGATAGACAGATAGATATAAGGTGTAGATTGCAGCCCTGTCACACAGTTTCGCTCTGATATGGAGCTCCATAGCATCATCACATCATCCTCATTCCCATCATAGCATTGTGAAAAACGATCGTGCCAATGTCTGTGGCTCTTCATATCCTGCCCTCATGGCCTTACCAAGCTATTATGGACCATCCACACGAACAATATTCCAAGATGTACGCAAATCATCTGGCCGAACACCATCTCCAACCAACAATTACTTGACCAATGCAATCAAGAGAGTAAAAGGAGACTATCTTCACGAAATGAGGATAGAAAGGAACTGGACACATCACTGGAAGACAGCAGGATAGCATCACTCAACTGCCCTTCACTGGACACCTGAGGCAAGACATAAGAAGAAAACACCTGGTGATGAACAACGGAGACCTTCAGTCAGGTCCAGAAACACACCAAGGTGCTATACAAAAGCTGGCCACAAACAGACAGCAGTGAACAATCGTCACTGCCAGTGGCACAAAGGGCAGGAAATCCACATGTATGGATCTGCGGTCTAAGTGTATTTCAAACCTTTTTGTGGCTTTTCTCACTTTTAATATCAATAAAATCGTAGTAGTAATCGGATCTATGAGAAGGCAAAAGGTCTGAAAAGTGTGGAGAAACGGCAGGGGATCGGAAGGTTTCTAGTGGGGGATCTGAAAATTTGGTATTTGAGTTTACAATCAAGAATAACCTAAAACTCTTGAGTACAATTTGGAAGCATCATCGAGAAAAATGAAAGCCTTCTTTCAAAGCAGATGGAAAAAAACCCAACACTTCCTCCCTGAAAAGAAAGAGAGAAAGAGAGAGCGCGAGAGAGAGCGAGAGAGCGTACGAGAGAGGGAGGGAGGGAGGGAGAGGGAGAGAGAGAGAGAGAGAGAGAGAGAGAGAGAGAGAGAGAGAGAAGAGAGAGAGAGAGAGAGAGAAAGAGAGAGAGATCTCAACAGAAGATAGAAAATGTATAGTTTACAAACTGAAGATGAACGTCACTTCGAAAAGACAATAAAACGACGAAAAAAATGTCAACACTTCATTGCTCTGTATAAGCATGCCAAACCCAAGCGACATGCTAACAATAATCTGCAAAATACGTCCGACTGTCTGCATGTTGTAAAGACTGTAAGATTGTTAGCTACACCTGCGAATGTATATTCCTAATGATGTTGATGTTGGAAAGATGGTGTGAAATATAGATTGTTGATCATTTATCTCCCCTTACTTCAACCAGTCTGTCTCTATTCTCGACACTGTGTAGGGTCTTTAAGCAGCTGGGCCTTCATCCATTATTTCCTTTAACGTCTAACCACATAACTCCTTTTAGACAACTGCGGAAGCTTTTGACTTAAGCCATGATCATTTTGGATCTTCTTCCATCGCACTGTACATCTGCGGAGTTGATGCGTGCGGAATTTATTCCCAGCATGGAAATGCTCACTTGAAAAGGGGGAAAAGATATCTTTCAGCCCTATTTGGGTTCTTTTGACGACTAGGAGTCAGGAGTCAGGAGTCACACACACACACACACACACACACACACATACACACACACACACACACACTAACACACACACACACACACACACACACACACACACACACACACACACACACTTACTCACTCACTCACACACAAGCGTATGACCTATAATACTTTTATCACAGCCATTTTCGTTACTTTATTCACTTTACATTTTCTGTCCTTCTGTGCCATTATTTGGGGGAGGTGCAGCTTTCGGACGTGGGCCAGATGGGTAGCACCTGTCACACTTAGATTGATTCTTTCAGTTGTTTCTTTCACACCTTCTGTCCATCCTTTCCTAGGACGCCCCCTTCCTTTGGATCCATGCCTTTTCATGTTGTAAGCGTTGTGTACTGGCTGTTTGCTTGCAAGCCTCATGAGATGACCGAACCATTTCAGTCCCTGTTTTTCTATATATTCTAGACATGGTACGATGTCTTTAACGGCTCCATTTCTGATCTTGTCTCAACGTGTGACATTCACTGTCTTTCTGAGACAAGCACTCTTGCAAGATGTTACTTTGCTTTTTTCCCAATTTATCGTTATCCCGCCATAATGCGTACCGACCGTCGAGTAGGTAAGATGTCGGACTTTTATCGGAATGTCTGAGGGTTGGATCCCGTATGGGTACCTCCCACTTGGTGAGTAAAGGATAATTGTTTTATCTGCAGGTAAACATCTGTATGGGTACCTCCCACTTGGTGAGTAAAGGATAATTGTTTTATTCATGCAGTAAACATCTGTATGGGTACCTCCCACTTGGTGAGTAAAGGATAATTGTTTTATCTGCAGGTAAACATTTGTATGGGTACCTCCCACTTGGTGAGTAAAGGATGATTGTTTTATCTGCAGGTAAACATTTGTATGGGTACCTCCCACTTGGTGAGTAAAGGATGATTGTTTTATCTGCAGGTAAACATTTGTATGGGTATCTCCCACTTGGTGAGTAAAGGATGATTGTTTTATCTGCAGGTAAACATTTGTATGGGTACCTCCCACTTGGTGAGTAAAGGATAATTGTTTTATCTGCAGGTAAACATTTGTATGGGTATCTCCCACTTGGTGAGTAAAGGATGATTGTTTTATCTGCAGGTAAACATTTGTATGGGTATCTCCCACTTGGTGAGTAAAGGATGATTGTTTTATCTGCCAAGTAAACACCTGTGCAAACCTGTTATTGTGTTAATGTCTGAACCTTTTTACTTGTGTACATGTACACACAGAACTTGTGAGTATCCGGACATGTATATAGAAACATGGAAACAACCAATACGCAAGCCCAATGAAGACAAGTATGCACACAGTGAAGCAACATACAGCCTGCACAGCAGTACATGCATCTGAGGAAAAATAATCGAAATGCTAAAACATAAAACAAAAAAATCCAGTTTTCAAAAATAGCTATTGAGACGGAAAACATCAGAAAAACTCCCACTGCAACCATAATCATCACTGGTAATTTCTGGTTGTCACTTTCCAAAGGAAATACAGTAACGCTGATGCACAGAAGTTCACAGTCCGAGGTGTTGCCACGGATCCCTGTCGTGTCGGTATCGGCATGAGCACAGAATCATGCAAAACACACATGGCTATCTGTCTACCTGTCTGTCTACCTGTATGTCTATCTGTATAACTGTCTACCTGTCTATCTGTCAGTCTACCTGTCTGTCTATCTACACAAAGACAAGGGATCATCTAGACAAAGAATAATGATCACACACAAGGGATAATATACAAACACACAATGCAAAATCTACACACAAAGGATAATGTAGACATAGGCAAGAGACAATATACACATAGACAAGGGAAATGTACACACAGACGAGGGATAATGTACACACAGACAAAGGATAATGCACACACAAAGGATAATGTACACACAGACAAAGGATAATGTACACACAGACAAAGGATAATATGCACACAGACAAAGGATAATGTACACACAGACAATGGATAATGTACACACAAAGGATAATGTACACACAGACAAAGGATAATGTACACACAAACAATGGATAATGTACACACAGACAATGGATAATGTACACACAAAGGATAATGTACACAGAGACAAAGGATAATGTACACACAAAGGATAATGTGCACACAAAGGATAATGTACACACAGGCAAGGGATAATGTACACAGAGACAAGGGATAATGTACACACAAAGGATAATGTGCACACAGACAAGGGATAATGTACACACAGGCAAGGGATAATGTACACAGAGACAAGGGATAATGTACACACAAAGGATACTGTACAACACAAGGGATAATGTACACACAAGGATAATGTACACACAGACAAGGGATAATATACACACAGACAAGGGATAATGTACACACAGACAAGGGATAATGCACACACAGATAAGGGATAACACATACAGGCAAGGGATAATGTACACACAGACAAGGGATAATGTACACACAGTCAAGAGATAACATACGCACAGTCAAGGGATAACATACACACAGACACGGGATAATGTACACAGAGACAAGGGATAACATACACACAGACAAGGGATAATATATACACAGACAAGGCATAATGTACACACAGACAAGGGATAATGTACACACAGTCAAAGGATAATGTACACACAGACAATGGATAATGTACACACAGACAATGGATAATGTACACACAGACAAAGGATAATGTACACACAGACAAAGGATAATGTACACACAGACAATGGATAATGTACACACAGACAAAGGATAATGTACACACAAAGGATAATGTGCACACAGACAAAGGATAATGTACACACAGACAAAGGATAATGTACACACAGACACGGGATAATGTACACAGAGACAAGGGATAACATACACACAGACAAGTGATAATGTACACACAGACAAGGGATAACATACACACAGACAAGGGATAACATACACACAGTCAAAGGATAATGTACACACAGACAATGGATAATGTACACACAGACATTGGATAATGTACACACAGTCAAGGGATAATGTACACACAGACACGGGATAATGTACACAGAGACAAGGGATAACATACACACAGACAAGTGATAAGTACACACAGACAAGGGATAACATACACACAGAGAAGGGATAAGATACACACAGTCAAAGGATAATGTACACACAGACAATGGATAATGTACACACAGACAATGGATAATGTACACACAGACAATGGAGAGATGTGGTTTCTAAGAGGAATGTTGAGAGTTCCATGGACAGCAAAGAAAACAAACGAGACAGTCTTGAAGGAGGCAGACACAAGTAGATCACTCATAAGGAAGTTTAGGAAAAGACAGGCAACATTTACAGGCCACTTTATGAGGAAAGGGGATTTGGAGCACCTGGTCCCAAGGGGAAAGCTGGAGGGAAGGAGAGCACAGGTAGACCCAGGGAGAAAATGCTAGACGGACTTGCAGAGTGACTGAAGACAAGGAGAGTGGAGGAGATGCATGAGGCAACAAGAGATAGACAGATGGAAGTCCATGATCACCAACGCCATGCAGCAGGGAACCTGATCATAATAAAGAGTCAAGGGATAACATACATGTACACACAGACAAGGGATAATGTACACACAACAAACGATAATGTGCACACACACAAAGGATAATGTACACACAGACAATGCATAATGTACACACAGACAAGGGATAATGTACACACACAAGGGATAACTTACACAGAATCAATGGATAACTTACACACAGACAAGGAATAATGTACACACCGAAAGGTGATAATGTACACACAAGGGATAATGTACACACAGTCAAGGGATAATGTACACACAAACAAGGGATAATGTACACACAGACAAGGGATAATGTACACACAGACATGGAGTAATGTACATACAAAGGATAAGGTACCCACAAACATGGGAAAATATACACACAGACAAGGGATAATGTACACAAAGAAAGGGATAATATACATTGAGACAAGGGATAATGTACACAGACCAGGGATAATGTACATAGAGACAAGGGATATTATACACACAGACAAGGGACAATGTACACACAGAGAAGGGAAAATGTACACACATACAAGGGATAATGTACACACATACAAGGAATAATGTACACACAGACCAGGATAATGTACACACAGACAAGGATAATGTACACACGAACAGATATGTCAGAAAGGGATAATGTACACACAGACAAGGGATAATGTACACACAGACAAGGGATAATGTACATACAGACAAGGGATAATGTACACAACAAAGACACAGGGGATAATGTACACACAGACAAGGAATAATGTACACACAGACAAGGGATAATGTACACACAACAAGGGTAAGTACAACAACAAGGAATAATGTACACACAGACAAGGGATAATGTACACACAGACAAGGATAATTACACACAACAAGGAAAAATGTACACACAGACAAGGGATAATGTACACACAGACAAGGAATAATGTAACACATACAGCAAGGAATAAGTACACACATACAAGGGATAAGTACACACAGACAAGGAATAATGTACACACATACAAGGGATAAAGTACACACATACAAGGGATAATGTACACACAGACAAGGGATAATGTAACACATACAAGGAATAAGTACACACAGACAAGGATAATGTACACACATACAAGGGATAAATGTACACACAGTACAAGGGATAATGTACACACATACAAGGGATAAAGTACACACATACAAGGGATAAAGTACACACAGACAAGGGATAATGTACACACATACAAGGGATAATGTACACAAGACAAGGATAATGTACACACAGACAAGGAATAATGTACACACAACAAGGGATAATGTACACACAGACAAGGGATAAGTACACACATACAAGGGATAATGTACACACAGACAAGGGATAATGTACACACAAGTACAACGAAGGATAATGTACACACAGACAAGGATAATGTACACACAGACAAGGGATAATGTACACACATACAAGGGATAATGTACACACAGACAAGGGATAATGTACACACAGACAAGGGAATAATGTACACACAGACAAGGGATAAAGTACACACATACAAGGGATAATGTAAAACAACAGAAAACCAAGGGATAATGTACACACAGACAAGGGATAATGTACACACAGACAAGGGATAATGTACACACAGACAAGGGATAATGTACACAAGACAAGGGATAATGTACACACAGACAAGGAATAATGTACACACAGACAAGGGATAATGTACACACAGACAAGGGATAATGTACACACAGACAAGGAATAATGTACACACAGACAAGGGATAATGTACACACAGACAAGGATAATGTACACACAGACAAGGATAATGTACACACAGACAAGGGATAATGTACACACAGACAAGGGATAATGTACACACAGACAAGGAATAAGTACACACAGACAAGGGATAAATGTACACACAGACAAGGAATAATGTACACACATGACAAGGAATAATGTACACACAGACAAGGAATAATGTACACACAGACAAGGGATAAAGTACACACAGACAAGGGATAATGTACACACATACAAGGGATAAAGTACACACAGACAAAATGTACACACAGACAAGTGTTAATGTACACACATACAAGGAATAATGTACACACAGACAAGTGTTAATGTACACACAGAAAGGTATAATGTACACACAAACAAGGAATAATGTACACACAGACAAGGAATAATGTACACACAGACAAGGGATAATGTACACACAGACAAGTGTTAATGTACACACAGACAAGTGTTAATGTACACACAGACAAGTGTTAATGTACACACAGACAAGTGTTAATGTACACACAGACAAGGTATAAAGTACACACAGACAAGTGTTAATGTACACACAGACAAGGGATAATGTACACACAGACAAGGGATAATGTACACACAGACAAGGTATAATGTACACACAGACAAGTGTTAATGTACACACAGACAAGTGTTAATGTACACACAGACAAGGGATAATGTACACACAGACAAGGGATAATGTACACACAGACAAAGGTATAATGTACACACAGACAAGTGTTAATGTACACACAGACAAGGGATAATGAACACACAGACAAGGGATAATGTACACACAGACAAGGGATAATGTACACACAGACAAGTGTTAATGTACACACAGACAAGGGATAATGTACATTCAGACAAGGGATAATGTACACACAGACAAGTGTTAATGTACACACAGACAAGGGATAATGTACATTCAGACAAGGGATAATGTACACACAGACAAGGGATAATGTACACACAGACAAGGTATAATGTACACACAGACAAGTGATAATGTACACACAGACAAGGGATAATGTACACACAGACAAGTGTTAATGTTCACACAGACAAGGGATAATGTACACACAGACAAGTGTTAATGTACACACGGACAAGTGATAATGTCAGGTCAGGTGAGGTCAGGTCCCGTAGCCGGTGGGTGGCTGTAGGGGCACCACAGACGACTTGACAACTCCCTCCATGCCTTTCGGTCTTCCGCTTTCCTCAGGGTGGTAGTGAGGGGGAGGCTGGTCCATTCTTTGATGTTATCTTCCCATCTTTTCTTCTGTCTGCCTCGTCTCCGCTGTCCTGGTACGGTGCCCTGCATGATGGTCTTTGCCAGGCCATGGGTTCTTGTTATGTGGCCGTACCACTTCAGCTTCCGTTTCTTAACGATGGTAAGGAGGTCGTCGTGACGTCCTATGGCTACGTGGACACGGTTCCGGACCTCCTCATTTGTTATGTTCATTCATGTGGTGTGTCTAGGGCTATTAAAACTTGGCGGAGCCCATCCCTCTCCAAGTTTAGACCACAGCCAATCTCCACCCACACGGCGGCTCGCCTTGGTCTCGGACATGAGGCCGTTGAACACATCATGGTGCACATTCGCCCAGGCCGGTGGCTTCATCAGGGAAGTCGTTCGCCCAGTGATGCCATGTCAACATCACCCCCTCACATGGTTTGGCACGCCAGCTGAGGCGAGGTCCCGGGGTGTGGCGCTTGGATGCCCACAAGGCAGTGGGGCTATTTACCCATAGCTGGGGGCTGAAACCGCCTTCCTAGCCGTTGGACCTAGTTGGTCTCATCCGCCCAGTCTGCCGGAGCCAGTCTATGCGACAGGTAGTACTGGGCTACATTTTACCAGTAGAGGTAGGCGCCAGGTCCCAGGGAGTCCCAGGACGAGCCAGCCAGGCATGCAGTTGCATGCCCAGCATGATGCCCCCCGCTAACAAGGATCACCTGGTACCAAAGCGCCCCCCATCCTGACACAGTGTGTACAAGTGATAATGTACACACAGACAAGTGTTAATGTACACACAGACAAGGTATAATGTACACACAGACAAGGAATAATGTACACACAGACAAGGTATAATGTACACACAGACAAGGTATAATGTACACACAGACAAGGTATAATGTACACACAGACAAGGGATAATGTACACACAGACAAGGTATAATGTACACACAGACAAGGTATAATGTACACACAGACAAGGGATAATGTACACACAGACAAGGTATAATGTACACACAGACAAGGTATAATGTACACACAGACAAGGAATAATGTACACACAGACAAGGGATAATGTACACACAGACAAGGTATAATGTACACACAGACAAGGTATAATGTACACACAGACAAGGAATAATGTACACACAGACAAGGGATAATGTACACACAGACAAGGGATAATGTACACACAGACAAGGTATAATGTACACACAGACAAGGGATAATGTACACACAGACAAGTGTTAATGTACATCCAGACAAGGGATAATGTACATTCAGACAAGGGATAATGTACACACAGACAAGTGTTAATGTACACACAGACAAGGTATAATGTACACACAGACAAGGTATAATGTACACACAGACCAGGGATAATGTACACACAGATAAGTGTTAATGTACACACAGACAAGGGATAATGTACACACAGACAAGTGTTAATGTACATACAGACAAGGTATAATATACACACAGACAAGGGATAATGTACACACAGACAAGTGTTAATGTACACACAGACAAGGGATAATGTACACACAGACAAGGTATAATGTACACACAGACAAGGTATAATGTACACACAGACAAGGGATAATGTACACACAGACAAAGAATAATGTACACACAGACAAGGGATAATGTACACACAGACAAGTGTTAATGTACACACAGACAAGTGTTAATGTACACACAGACAAGTGTTAATGTACACACAGACAAGTGTTAATGTACACACAGACAATTGTTAATGTACACACAGACAAGTGTTAATGTACACACAGACAAGGGATAAAGTACATACAGATAAGGGATAATGTACACACAGACAAGGGATAAAGTACATACAGATAAGGGATAATGTACACACAGACAAGGGATAAAGTACATACAGATAAGGGATAAAGTACATACAGACAAGGGATAATGTACACAAAGACAAGGGATAAAGTACACACAGACAAGAGATAACGTGCACACAGACAAGGAATAATGTACACACAAAGGATAATGTACAGACAGACAAGGGATAATGTACACACAGACCAGGGATAATGTAGACATAGACCAGGGATAATGTACATAGAGACAAGGGATAATGTACACACAGACAAGAGATAATGTACACACGGACAAGGGATAATATACACACAGACAAGGGATAATGCACACACAATCAAGGGATAATGTGAACACAGAAAAAGGAAAACGTAGGGATAATGTACACAAAGGGATACTGTACACACAGACAAGGGATAATGTACACACAGACAAGGGATGATGTACAGACAGACAAAGGATAATGTACACACAGACAAGGGATAATGTTCACACAGACAAGGGATAATGTACACACAGACAAGGGATAATGTACACACAGACAAGGGATAATGTACACACAGAGAAGGATAATGTACACACAGAGAAGGGATAATGTACACACAGACAAGAGAAAATGTACACATAGACCAGGGATAATATACACACAGACCAAGGATAATGTACACACAGACAAGGGATTATGTACACACAGAAAAAGATAATGTAGACACAGACAAGGGATAATGTACACACAGACAAGGGATGATGACACACAGACCAAGGATAATGTACACACAGACAAGGGATTATGTACACACAGAAAAAGGATAATGTAGACACAGAAAGGATAATGTACACACAGACCACCGATAACTTAGACACAGACAAGGGATAATGTACACACAGTCAAAAGATAGTGTACACACACACAAGGGATAATGTTCACACAAACAATATATAATATACACACAGACAAGGGATAATGTACACCTGGACGAGGATAATGTACACACAGACCAAGGATAATGTACACACAGACAAGGGATAATGTAGACACAAAGTATTAAAGTATAATGTACACACAGACAAGGGATAATGTAGACACAGACAAGGGATAATGTACACACAGACATAGGATAATGTACACACAGACATAGGATAATGTACACACAGACAAGGGATAATGTACACAAATAGGATAATGTACAAGAGACAAGGGATAATGTACACACAGATAAGGAATAATGTACATAGAGATCAAGTATAATATACACAAAGGATAATGTACATAGAGACAAGTGATAATGTGCACACAGAGGATAATGTATACATAGACAAAGGATAATGTACACACAGACAAGGGATAATGTACACACAGACCAGGGATAATGTACACACAGACCAGGGATAATGTACACACAGACCAGGGATAATGTACACACAGACCAGGGATAATGTACACACAGACCAGGGATAATGTACACACAGACAAGGATAACGTACATACAGACAAGGTATAATGTACACACAGACAAGGGATAATGTACACACAGACAAGTGTTAATGTACACACAGACAAGGGATAATGTACACACAGACAAGGGATAATGTACACACAGACAAAGAATAATGTACACACAGACAAGGGATAATGTACACACAGACAAGTGTTAATGTACACACAGACAAGTGTTAATGTACACACAGACAAGTGTTAATGTACACACAGACAGGATAATGTACACACAGACAAGTGTTAATGTACACACAGACAAGGGATAAAGTACATACAGATAAGGGATAAGTACACACAGACAAAGTATAATGTACACACAGACAAGGGATAAAGTACATACAGATAAGGGATAAAGTACACACAGACAAGGGATAATGTACACAAAGACAAGGGATAAAGTACAACAGACAAGAGATAACGTGCACACAGACAAGGAATAATGTACACACAAAAGGATAATGTACAGACAGACAAGGGATAATGTACACACAGACCAGGGATAATGTAGACATAGACCAGCGATAATGTACATAGACAAGGGATAATGTACACACAGACAAGAGATAATGTACACACAGACAAGGGATAATATACACACAGACAAGGGATAATGCACAAACAATCAAGGGATAATGTGAACACAGAAAAAGGAAAACGTAGGGATAATGTACACAAAGGGATACTGTACACACAGACAAGTGTTAATGTACACACAGACAAGTGATAATGTACACACAGACAAGGGATAATGTACACACAGACAAAGGATAATGTACACACAGACAAGGGATAATGTACACACAGACAAGTGATAATGTACACACAGACAAGTGTTAATGTAACACAGACAAGGTATAATGTACACACAGACAAGGAATAATGTACACACAGACAAGGTATAATGTACACACAGACAAGGTATAATGTACACACAGACAAGGGACAATGTACACAGAGACAAGGAATAATGTACACACAGACAAGGATAATGTACACACAAAGGATAATGTACACACAGACAAGTGATAATGTACACCCAGACAAGGGATAATGTACACACAGACAAGGGATAATGTACACAAGACAAGGGATAATGTACACCCAGACAAGGGATAATGTACACACAAAGGATAATGTACACACAGACAGGGATAATGTACACATAGACAAGGGATAATGTACACACATAGAAGGGATAATGTACACAATCTTTAACGGCGGAACACAATCTTTAACGAACGTCAACAATTGTTAAGTATGCCGTCCGTTGCGGATAAGACAAGATCCTGTACAAGCATAGATATCAGTAGTAACAAAGATTAGCTACTCAGCCAACTAATGGTTTATAAATGGTAGTAAAGATCGGCTACTCAATAAAAACTAATGGCCTGAGTATTGATTCCTCCTTGTTTTTGTCAGATTAACGATCGTATACTATGAGAATTTATAGACATCAACATCTGGAAATAGCGCTGAGACAAGCTACGGATGTTTGCCTGGTAAATGATACTGTACTGACATTGACATGTCTGTGATCTCTGATCAGCGTCATTCCTGTGGGTGCTGACTGCCCGTGCTGCCTTCCAACATATCTGGTCTTGCCATTCACGCGCTTCTCCATTTCTGAGTTACTCAGGCAAGTCCATCTTGCAATGACTGGCTCCGGTTTCTGTATTATTTACAATGATGGGTGTTCGGACTTTTTGTTCATTGCCCTCTCGATCAATTCCATATGCGCTCATCCAAATCTGCAGTCTGTTACCTGGCAGACTCCTTGAGCCTACGCATAACTTTACGCTGGCAAGGAGAAGGAAGGTGGCAGGGGGGTGGGGGGGGGGGTGTAGCGGCAGAACGTATGAAGTACTAATCTGACACCACCAGAACGATTACAGCATTAAGATGGAAAGCTAACAGACCAGTATTCATGTTGCAAACTGGGACTGAACTCGAGACTTCAGATTCGAGTAGACAGTCCTAAAAACAACAAACCAACCCTCCCGCTACAAAAACAAACACACAAACAAACAAACATTAAACCAGGTGGCCAACTTAAGATTCGAACCCACGACCGTTGCGTTATCAGCCTGACACTAACCAATGGAGTTGGTCAAGCAGCCGTTTGTCAAGTTTCTTTCCTTTTCTGTTTTCAGAGAAACACAAAAACAGATTCAGAACACGTGTCTGACAAAAGAAGACAAGTGCTAATTTCTGGCCAACTACAGCTCGACAAAACATCAGGAAAATCAAGCTGTGCCCCCCCCCCCCCTCCTGAAGTTTTGTGTATTTGTCCTTTGCTGTTTTTTGTGCACGCCTGATAAAGGCCAGCTGGCCGAAAATGTTAAGCCTGTCGTGTTTTGTTATGTTAAATACGTGTTCTGATTCTGTTTGTGTGATTCTCTGCTTCCTATTTGCTTGAACGAGGGCTGTCACTTTCAGTAAAAGTTTTCCAACAGCAAGTGTCAGTCTTGGGCATTTTGGATATCTCTGTTCAGAATAACGTTGAAGTTTACTGATTAACATCTACGAACCAGAAATGCACAAAAACAGAACGCCTATTTTAATGTAACAAAAGAAGACAAATGCAAACTTTCAGCCAACTGGCTTTTGTCAAGCGTATACAAAGACAAAAAAAAGCACTACACCTAGGCCACAAAACAGCAGACAATTTCCCCCAAACGTAACGTCCTGGCAGGACAAGGTGGCAGATGTATATCTCCTGTTTTTCATTTTTCCGGGAAACATGCCCCACACGTGTTAATCAGAGCGCTAGTGGAATGGCACAACGACGTAATTTAGCTCTGTGTGCTGGCGAACCCTGTGGTAATGTGAGGCAATCATATAATAGAAAGCCATTGAGCTACTTGTTTGTCTCCCTCCCTAGCCATGTCTATGGTCACTGGTGATGAAATCACACTGTGTGACACAGCTAGTTGTTTGTCTCCCTCCCTAGCTATGTCTATGGTCACTGGTGATGAAATCACACTGTGTGACACAGCTAGTTGTTTGTCTCCCTCCCTAGCCATGTCTATGGTCACTGGTGATGAAATCACACTGTGTGACACAGCTAGTTGTTTGTCTCCCTCCCTAGCTATGTCTATGGTTATTGGCGATGAAATCACACTGTGTGACACAGCTAGATGTCTCCCTCCCTAGCCATGTCTATGGTTACTGGTGATGAAATCACACTGTGTGACACAGCTAGTTGTTTGTCTCCCTCCCTAGCTATGTCTATGGTTATTGGCGATGAAATCACACTGTGTGACACAGCTAGTTGTTTGTCTCCCTCCCTAGCCATGTCTATGGTAACTGGTGATGAAATCACACTGTGTGACACAGCTAGATGTCTCCCTCCCTAGCCATGTCTATGGTTACTGGTGATGAAATCACACTGTGTGACACAGCTAGATGTCTCCCTCCCTAGCCATGTCTATGGTTACTGGTGATGAAATCACACTGTGTGACACAGCTAGATGTCTCCCTCCCTAGCCATGTCTATGGTTACTGGTGATGAAATCACACTGTGTGACACAGCTAGTTGTTTGTCTTCCTCCCTAGCCATGTCTATGGTTACTGGTGATGAAATCACACTGTGTGACACAGCTAGATGTCTCCCTCCCTAGCTATGTCTATGGTTACTGGTGATGAAATCACACTGTGTGACACAGGTAGATGTCTCCCTCCCTAGCCATGTCTATGGTCACTGGTGATGAAATCACACTGTGTGACACAGCTAGATGTCTCCCTCCCTAGCCATGTCTATGGTTACTGATGATGAAATCACACTGTTTGACACAGCTAGATGTCTCCCTCCCTAGCCATGTCTATGGTTACTGGTGATGAAATCACACTGTGTGACACAGCTAGTTGTTTGTCTCCCTCCCTAGTCATGTCTATGGTCACTGGTGATGAAATCACACTGTGTGACACAGCTAGTTGTTTGTCTCCCTCCCTAGCCATGTCTATGGTTACTGGTGATAAAATCACACTGTGTGACACAGCTAGATGTCTCCCTCCCTAGCCATGTCTATGGTCACTGGTGATGAAATCACACTGTGCAGCACATCCATGTCTCATCATCATTATCATAAAGTCGCGTACCAGAGCTAGTTGCCTGTCTCTCGAACATGTGTATGGTCATATCACACAGTGCGACAAGGCCAGTTGCCTGTTTCTCTATGTCTGTGGTCATATCACAGAGTGCAACAGAATTATTTTCCTCTCTCCCTATCCACAGTCTACGGTCGTATTACAGAGTGTGACAGAGCTAGTTGCCTGTCTTCCTGTCCACGTCTGTGGTCATATCACACAACGTGACAGAGCTAGTTGCCTGTCTTCCTGTCCACGTCTGTGGTCATATCACACAACGTGACAGAGCTAGTTGCCTGTCTTCCTGTCCACGTCTGTGGTCATATCACACAACGTGACAGAGCTAGTTGCCTGTCTTCCTGTCCACGTCTGTGGTCATATCACACAACGTGACAGAGCTAGTTGCCTGTTTCCCTATCCACGTCTGTGGTCATATCACACGACATGACAGAGCTAGTTGCCTGTCTTCCTGTCCACGTCTGTGGTCATATCACACAACGTGACAGAGCTAATTGCCTGTTTCCCTACCCACGTCTGTGGTCATATCACACAACGTGACAGAGCTAGTTGCCTGTCTTCCTGTCCACGTCTGTGGTCATATCACACAACGTGACAGAGCTAGTTGCCTGTTTCCCTATCCACGTCTGTGGTCATATCACACGACGTGACAGAGCTAGTTGCCTGTCTCCCTATCCACGTCTGTGGTCATATCACACGACGTGACAGAGCTAGTTGCCTGTCTCCCTGTCCACGTCTGTGGTCATATCACACAACGTGACAGAGCTAGTTGCCTGTTTCCCTATCCACGTCTGTGGTCATATCACACAACGTGACAGAGCTAGTTGCCTGTTTCCCTATCCACGTCTGTGGCCACATCACAGAACGTGACAGAGCTAGTTGCATGTTTCCCTATCCGCCTGTATAATCGTATCACAGAGTGTGACTGAGCATGTTGCCTGTCTTCCTATCCATGTCTGTGATCACAGCACAAAGCGCAACAGATCTGCATGTTATTGCTCATTTTCCTATCCATGTCTGTGGTCATACGGTACGAAAGAGCTAGCTGCCGGTCTTCCAATCCATGTCTGTGATCGTATCACCGGTGTGACAAAGCTAGCTGCCGTTTACCTATACACGATATATGATCGTATCACAGATGTGACAAAGCTAGCTGCCGTTTACCTATACACGATATATGATCGTATCACAGATGTGACAAAGCTAGCTTCCTGTCTACCTATATATGTCTATGATAGTATCATAGGTGTGACAGAGCTAGCTACCTGTCTCTCTATCCATGTCTATGATCGTATCACAGGTGTGACAGAGCTAGCTGCCTGTCTCTCTATCCATGTCTATGATCGTATCACAGGTGTGACAGAGCTAGCTGCCTGTCTCTCTATCCATGTCTATGATCGTATCACAGGTGTGACAGAGCTAGCTGCCTGTCTCTCTATTCCATGTCTATGATCGTACCACAGAACGTGACAAAGCTAGCTGCCTGTCTCTCTATCCATGTCTATGATCGTACCACAGAACGTGACAGAGCTAGTTGCCTGTCTCACTATCCATGTCTCTGGTCGGCAATCACGGACATAAGCAGGCTCACATACAGCCATAGCTGGAAAATCATGGCAATTATGCCGAGACAGTATGATGGGAGGAAATGACTAGTCCATATCAGACAGAATGGATTTTTAAGGCCCCTTCACCATGGAATGGGACAGGATGAAGGGGCTACGGGTGAAGCAGGTTGAGGAGGGAGGGAGAGGGGGAGAGACAGTAAGTTTGTGTATGTCTCATATGTAACAATCTACGCGTCTGAGTGTGGGAATTTTCTGGCGATACGAGCCAACGTTTCTTTTTCTGTTTGTGTCAAAAAGGCCCCATGCACTGTAGCATTATCACATTTTCAATCGAATAAAACCAGACACTGATAAAGCATGAAATGATAATGAGATTAAGGAACCATAGTATCATAAGTATTAGGAACCTTAGTAACGTAAGTATTAGGAATCAGTAACACAAGTATTAGGAACCATAACAGCTTAAGTATTAAGAACCTTAGTAACGTAAGTATTAGGAATCATAATAAGATAAGTGTTAGGGACCATAAAAACATAAGCATTAGGAACCATAATAACGTAAGTATTAGGAACCTCAGTAACGTATTATTATTATTATTATTATTATGAACATTTAGTACGCCTAATCAAATTAATGCCCTAGGCGTTTACAATGGCAAAACATATAACCAGAATCACAAGCACACACACACACGCCCACAGAAGCACCCACACACACACAAACACACACACACACACACAAACACACACACAGCATGACATGCAAATACAATGACACATTGACACTAAGACACTATAATGTCACCATTACATTACATGGGGGGAAGGGGGCAGAGATTACCAGTTTTGGGAAACAGGTGAGTTTTGAGGGAGCGTTTGAATGTGGACAGAGAGGGTGAGTATCTAAGAGAGCGAGGTAACTGATTCCAGATGGTTGGAGCTTGATAGGAAAAAGAACGCTGCCCAAACCTTTTAGTGCGGACTATGGGGATACTATAGAGACGGGTATCAGATGAGGACCGCAAAGCTCGAGATGGCGTGTAGAGATGTAACAGATGGGTGAGATACTCAGGACAGGAAGACTCAATAGATTTGAAGCAGAGGCAGGCAATCTTGTAGGATATTCTTTGCTGAACAGGGAGCCAGTGGAGAGAACAGAGCAATGGCGTAACATGGTTAAATTTTGAAGAGCGGAAGATGAGACGGGCAGCATGATTTTGAACTTTCTGAAGTTTGTTAATGAGATGAGAGGGGGAACCAGAAAAAAGAGCATTACAGTAATCGAGACGGGATAGAACAAATGCACAGACAAGAGCCTTTGTCGTGTCTTCTGAGAGGAGGTGGCGGATAGAAGCAATTCGGCGGAGTTCAAGAAAACAAGTCCGACAGACGTTGCTCACATGCTGGTGGAAGGACAGGGGTTTGATCAAGAGTTACACCAAGGTTACGGGCAAAATGGGAGAGAGGGATAGATGAGTCAACAAGTGTGACAGAGGTTGGAAGAGAGGGGTGATTTTGGAGTTTGGGTGGGGTGATCAAGATCAATACGTATGTATTAGGATACACAGTAACATCAGTATCAGGAACCATAGTGACAAGGAGCCCAATGATATAAATGAATACAAGTATTACGAACAATGCACATGCGTGCTAGCGCGCACACACGCACACACATAGGATGCTGAGCTAAGGTACCCAAACTGCCATCCTCTCTCTGTCTCACCAACACCCCCAAACATAAACAAATACATACAAATTGAACACACACTGAAAAAAACAATGACAACAAGATCCTAACAAGCACACACAGTGATACACACTTGTCATTATTATTGTTGTTTAAAGCCCAGCCGACTGCGTAGAGCCATATCAGATAACCGCTTCAAAACATACAAAATTTCAACAGGGAAACAACAGAAAAGAAAATTAAGTACACATATCACAGCGTTCACACACATAATCTAAATCTAAGGACATGCCCCTGGCGTTGACCACTCCGTCCAATTTATCACACGGGGGATTTAAAAAACACACCTGACTACAAATATAAGCATACCACAGGACACGAAAACATACATGAAAACTGGCATAAATAACCTAAAACTGCTTCCGCATATCTCATTTCCCTACAGCCAAAAATGCGCTTAATACGTGTACTCAATTATCAATCCTAAGAAAAAGTACGAAAGACTTTATCGAACACATACAGATGAATGGACCAGCAAGGCAGAAAATGATAAGAAATGACAGAAAGTAAAAGGAACAAGGCAGAAAGAAAGCGAGTGACAGAAAAGCGGAAATTTCTAGCATAGAATTTCCAGAAGGAGGAGATACTACATGTATACTGAAAGAGCCCCCGGCATCCCCACGGGGGAATAAGACTGGTCCAATCATATTAATCCTTTGCCTCCCTCATCCAGCACACCAAAGCTTTATCACGTACCCCTATGAATCCCTCACCCTATCCACCAGCTTTATCACGTACCCCTATGACTCCCTCACCCTATCCACAAGCTTTATAACGTACCCCTGTGACTCTCACCCTATCCACCAGCTTTATAACGTACCCTATGACTCCCTCACCCTATCCACTAATTTATAACGTACCCCTGTGACTCCCTCACCCTATCCACCAGCTTTATAACGTACCCCTGTGACTCCCTAACCCTATCCACCAGCTTTATAACGTACTCCTATGACTCCCTCACTCTATCCACCAGCTTTATAACGTACCCCTATGACTCCCTGACCCTATACACCAGCTTTATAACGTACCCCTATGACTCCCTGACCCTATCCACAAGCTTATAACGTACCCCTGTGACTCTCACCCTATCCACCAGCTTTATAACGTACCCCTATGACTCCCTCACCCTATCCACCAGCTTTATAACGTACCCCTCTGACTCCCTCACCCTATCCACCAGCTTTATAGCGTACCCTTGTGACTCCCTCACCTATACACCAGCTTTATAACGTACCCCTGTGACTCCCTAACCCTATCCACCAGCTTTATAACGTACCCATTTGATTCCCTCACCCTATACACCAGCTTTATAACATACCCCTATGACTGC
Source organism: Monoplex corrugatus (assembly GCA_030674185.1). Taxonomy (NCBI): domain Eukaryota; kingdom Metazoa; phylum Mollusca; class Gastropoda; order Littorinimorpha; family Ranellidae; genus Monoplex; species Monoplex corrugatus. The sequence continues at coordinate 86,313,099 of CM060315.1, forward strand.
CTCACCCTATCCACCAGCTTTATAACATACCCCTATGACTGCCTCACCCTATCCACCAGCTTTATAACGTGCCTCTATGACTGCCTCACCCTATCCACCAGCTTTATAACGTACCCTTGTGACTCCCTAACCCTATCCACCAGCTTTATAACATACCCCTATGACTGCCTCACCCTATCCACCAGCTTTATAACGTACCTCTATGACTCCCTCACCCTATCCACCAGCATTATAACATACCCCTATGACTGCCTCACCCTATCCACCAGCTTTATAACATACCCCTATGACTGCCTCACCCTATCCACCAGCTTTATAACGTACCCTTGTGACTCCCTAACCCTATCCACTATCTTTATAAGGTACCCCTGTGACTCCCTCACCCTATCCACCAGCTTTATAACATACCCCTGTGACTCCCTCACCCTATCCACCAGCTCTATAAGGTACCCCTATGACTCCCTCACCCTATCCACCAGCTTTATAACGTACCCCTGTGACTCCCTCACCCTATCCACCAGCTTTATAAGGTACCCCTGTGACTCCTTCGCCCTATCCACCAGCTTTATAACGTACCCCTGTGACTCCCTCACCCTATCCACCAGCTTTATAAGGTACCCCTATGACTCCCTCACCCTATCCACCAGCTTTATAACGTACCCCTGTGACTCCCTAACCCTATCCACCAGCTTTATAACGTACCCATTTGACTCCCTCACCCTATACACCAGCTTTATAACATACCCCTATGACTGCCTCACCCTATCCACCAGCTTTATAACATACCCCTATGACTGCCTCACCCTATCCACCAGCTTTATAACGTGCCTCTATGACTGCCTCACCCTATCCACCAGCTTTATAACGTACCCTTGTGACTCCCTAACCCTATCCACCAGCTTTATAACATACCCCTATGACTGCCTCACCCTATCCACCAGCTTTATAACGTACCTCTATGACTCCCTCACCCTATCCACCAGCATTATAACATACCCCTATGACTGCCTCACCCTATCCACCAGCTTTATAACATACCCCTATGACTGCCTCACCCTATCCACCAGCTTTATAACGTACCCTTGTGACTCCCTAACCCTATCCACTATCTTTATAAGGTACCCCTGTGACTCCCTCACCCTATCCACCAGCTTTATAACATACCCCTGTGACTCCCTCACCCTATCCACCAGCTCTATAAGGTACCCCTATGACTCCCTCACCCTATCCACCAGCTTTATAACGTACCCCTGTGACTCCCTCACCCTATCCACCAGCTTTATAAGGTACCCCTGTGACTCCTTCGCCCTATCCACCAGCTTTATAACGTACCCCTGTGACTCCCTCACCCTATCCACCAGCTTTATAAGGTACCCCTATGACTCCCTCACCCTATCCACCAGCTTTATAACGTACCCCTGTGACTCCCTCACCCTATCCACCAGCTTTATAACGTACCCCTGTGACTCCCTCACCCTATCCACCAGCTTTATAACGTACCCCTGTGACTCCCTCATCCTATCCACCAGCTTTATAATGTACCCCTGTGACTCCCTCACACTATCCACCAGCTTTATAACGTACCCCTATGACTCCCTCACCGTATCCACCAGATTTTTACGTACCCTATGACTCCCTCACCCTATCCACCAGGTTTATAACGTACCCCTGTGACTCCCTCACCTATGATACCCTTAACCTATCCACTGACCAAACTTATTGTTTAATCCTGTCAGAAGCTGGTGGATAGGCAAGGGATTAACGGGGTAATGTTTTGTTTTACTACCATGGCCGATGGTGCAGGAAGCTGTGGATATGGTGAGGGAGTGAAAGGGTTATTTTGTTATTGCTGTTTAGCCCTTGAACTCCCGCACCCTGTCCATCAGCAGCCTGCATTATCAATCATGCTATCATCATTTCATCATCATCATCATCATCATGTGCCCTGCCACATGGCGTTGGCGATCATGGCCCTCCATATGAATCTATCCCTTGTCGCTCCAAGTACATCTTCCACCCTCTCTGTTCTCAGCTACCCTGCAAGTCCGTCCAATATTTTCTCCCTAGGCCTACCTGGTGTTCTTTTTCCCTCCAGCTTTCCTGTTGTGACCAGGTGCTCTAATTCCCCTTTCCTCATAAAATGGGCTATAAGTGTTGCTTGTCTTTTCCTAATATTTGTTGTCAATTATCTTTGTGTCTGCCTCCATCAAGACTACTTCGTTTGTTTTCTTGCTGTCCACGGAACTCTCAACATTCTTCTTAAAAACCACATTTCGGCTGCCTCAATTTTGTTCTGGTTTTGCTTGTTGACTGTCCACGCCTCACAACCGTACAACAGTATCAGTTGTATATAACATTCAAGAACTCTCTTCCTGATATTAATTGATAGGTATTTGTTGGTAAGACCGCTTTTCATCTTCTTGAATGCTGTTTTGGCTTGGCCGATTCTGCTGGCTGTTTCTGACGTGCATCTGCCGTCTGGTGAGATGACTTATTAAGCTGTCTCAAAGCTGTGCCATTTGCTGTTATTTTGCAAGAGAGGATTTCACGTTTCATGTTTTTTATTGATTCCCATGACTTCAGTATTCTTGCTATTTAGCTCCAGCCCTTTACTTTTGTTTTCTATTTCTGTTATATTCACAAGGTTTTGCAGGTCCCTTTCATTTTCTGCAATTAGCACGGTGGAATGTTGTTTATCGCTTTTCCTCCAACCTTTATCCCAGGGCATTCTTCCAGTTTTCTCATGCTAACAAAGCAAAAATTAACCTTTTCACACCCTCACCATACCCAACAACTTCTAGCAGGACGCTGGTGGATAGGGTGGGGGAGTCACTGGGTTAAAGCCCAGCCGACTGCGTATAGCCATATTTACGCTATAACCGTTTACAAATATACGCAGTACAAAAAGGAAAAGAAAATTAAGCACACATATCAATGCAAAGCGCAAATGACCTAATCGATGCCCTTGGCGTTAGCCACTCCGTCCAATTTATCACACATGGGATTTAAAAAAACATACATGATAACAAATTTAAACATAACTAAGAAGTCTAAAACACATAAAAACGGGCGTAAATTACCTAAAACTGCTTCCGCATATGTCATTTCTCTAGAGCCAAAAATGTACTTAATACATGTACCCAACTATCAATCCTAAGAAAAAGCATATAAGACCTTATCAAACACAATCAGGTAAATGGACCAGCAAGACAGAAAATGACAAGAAGAAATGACAGAAAGCAAAGGAACCAGGCAGAAACAAAGCGAGTGACAGAAAAGAGGGCATTTCTAGCATAAAATTTCCAGAAGGTGGGGATACTACAATGTATTTACACTGAAAGAGCCCCCGGCATCCCCTTGGAGGAAGAATGAAACAGTCAAACGTTTGCTTTGTTATCTTGGCTGGTAATGCAGGAGGCTGGAGGACAAGGCGAAGGAATGAAAGGGTTACGATTCTGCTTTGCTATCATGGTATGTAGAACAAGAAACTGGTGGATAGGGTGAGGAAATCAAAGGGTCAAGCTTTTGCTTTGGTATTATGGTTAATCAAAATGTAGCTCAAAATATATTAAGCTGGTGGGTAAGGTGGTGAAGTGAAAAGATGAAGTTTAGCTTTGATAGCATGGTAGATAATGTAGCAATCTGGTGGATAGGATGCGAGAGCGACAGGGTTTCTTTTCAGCTTTGCTATTACGGTTGTTATAGGAAGCTGATGGATAGGTAAGGGAATGAAAGGGTTAATTTTTAATGTTATCATGGCTGATAATGCAGGAAGCTGGTGGACAGGGTGAGTGAGTTAAAGGAATGAACACTCTTCCCGTCTCCAATAAAGAACAAGACAGAGAGGGAGGGAGGAGAGAGACAGAGAGAGAGAGAGAGAGAGATACACAGAATAAGACACGGATAGGCAAACAGACATAGAAAGGCAGACAAACAGATAGACAGACAGACAGACAGACAGACACAGACAGGCAGACAGATAAATCTATAAACATATCTGAGAAACAAAGAATCCAACTGACGGATACACAGACTTACAGCAGATAAGACAGACAGAGAAACAGACAGATGGCCTCCATTTTAACAGCAAAATACACTAGGCTTGCCAGAACGAAAGAGCAGTCCAGCTTCCGATGGTTACTATCGGGACGGGGTGGGATGGCATCTGGCAATGCTCATCATCATCATCATCATGTGCCCTGCCGCATGGCGTTGGCGATATCGACTTCCATCTGCCTCTATCTCTCGTTGCCCCTAGCATCTCCCCCACCCTCCTCGTCCCCAGCCACTCTCCAAGTCCGTCCAGCATTTTCTCCCTGGGTCTACCCGGTGCTCTCTTACCCTCCAGCTCTCCCGTTGTGACCAGGTGCTCCAAATCCCCCTTCCTCATAAAATGGCCTATACATGTTGCCTGTCTTTTCCTAATCTTCCTTATGAGTGATCTACTTGTGTCTGCCTCCATCAAGACTGTCTCGTTTGTTTTCTTTGCTGTCCATGGAACTCTCAACATTCTTCTTAGAAACCACATCTCGGCTGCCTCAATCTTGTTCTGGCTTTGTTTGTTGACTGTCCATGCCTCGCATCCGTACAACAGTATTGGTTCTATGTAACATTCAAGAACTCTCTTCCTGATGTTAACTGATAGGCATTTGTTGGTAAGAATGCTTGTCATCTTTTTGAATGCTGTTTTGCCTTGGCCGATTCTGCCGGCTATTTCTGATGTGCATCTGCCGTCTGATGAAATGATCGTTCCCAGGTATTTGAATTTATCAACCTGTGTCAAGGTTGTGCCATTTGCTGTTATTTTGCATGAGGGGATTTTATATTTTTTACTGATCACCATGACTTCAGTCTTCCTGCTGTTTAGCTCCAGCCCCTTATCTTTGCTTTCTACTTCTAGTATATTCACAAGGTTTTGTAGGTCTCTTTCACTTTCTGCAATTAGCACGGTGTCATCTGCATATCGAATGTTGTTTATCATTTTCCCTCCAACCTTTAATCCAGAGTCTTCTTCTAGGTTTCCAGTGATGTTTTCGATGTAAAGTGAAAACAGATCTGGTGACAAAACACAACCTTGCCTGACTCCTCTTTTGATATTTTGGAAAGAGCTTACATTGTTTTCTATTCTCATTGCAGCTGTTTGTTCCCAGTACATATTTCTGATTATTCGTAGATCTTTTCCATCAACATTGAGTCTCTCCAGTTGGTTGATCAATTCATCATGTCGTACCCGATCGAAAGCCTTGGTATAGTCAACAAAGCATAAATACAAATCCTTATTCATCTCATTTGACCTCTCTATGATAGTTCTTAGGATGTATATGGCATTAATAGTTCCTTTCCATTCCACAAATCCACACTGTTCTTCTGCTATTTCTCTTTTGATTCTATTCCTTGTCCTCATCATGATTATTCTTAACAGGATTTTTGTTACATGGCTCATCAAACTGATAGTGCGATGGAGTTCGCATTCTATAGCCCCTGTCTTCTTTGGAAGTGTAATGAAAATTGATTTTGACATATCTTTGGGGATTTTTCCAGTGTCGTAAATTTCACTTAGGACGACTGTTATTTTTTCTATGCCAAATTCCTCCAGGGCTTCAATCATCTCTGTAGTAATGTTGTCTGGTCCTGGGGCTTTTCCCGGTTTCATCTTTTTCAGTGCCGCTCTAACTTCATCTTTCATTATGGGTGGTCCTTCAAAGTTCTTTTTTATAATGTGTTCTTCGTTTCTGTCATCCTCAAAAAGGTATTTAATGTACTCTCCCCATCTGTCTAATATTTTGTCTTTTTCCATGATAAGCGTGCCATCTTTTGATTTCAAGCAACCAGTTGATGTGCATGTATTTTTTTTTAGACAATTCGTCTGTACATACTCTGAGGATCCGTTTTGTGTCGGTCTTCCATTTCTTTGCACTTTGATTTCAGCCAAGCTTCCTTAGCTTCATTGCACCTATTCCTGATCTTGTTTATCTTCCTGTAGATCTCCTCATTTCTCTTTGCATTACTCCTTTCCTCCATCAAGCCCAAAATTTCATTAGTCATTCAGTTCTTTTTTGCTTTTCTATCTGCCTTAGGGAGTTCCTCACAAGCTTCATTTATCGAATTCCTCAACTTTGTCCATTGTTCCTCACTGTCACCAGCGTCTTCCAGAGCACTGAATTTGTTTTGAACATGTACATTAAATTTTGTACATATCACTTCATCTGTCTTTAAGAGTCCAAGGTTTAGTTTGATGTTGTTTTTGGTCTGTTTCCTTTTCCTCAATTTCAGCCTAAACCTTCCCACTACAGGATTGTGGTCACTGTTGCAGTCTGCGCCTGGTAGTGTTTTTGCTGACAGTAAAGAATTTCTAAATCTTTTGTTGATCAGGATGTAGTCAATCTGATTTTTAGTATTATCTCCTGGACTCATCCAAGTCCATTTTCTTCTATCAGGCTGCTCAAACCAGGTGTTTCCTTCTATAAATCATTCATCTGTGCCCATTCTACAAGTTTCTCACCCCTTTCATTTTGCATACCAAGGCCATGAGGTCCAACTATATCCTCCACCCTATCCTGTCCCACTTTAGCATTAAAATCTCCCATTATGACTGTAACTTCCTGTGATTTATATTGGACCTTGGCCATCTCTAAAACTTCGTAGAAGTTGTCGATGTCTTCCTGAGTACTTGCGGATGTTGGTGCATACACCTGAATGATGTTGATATCAAATGGTTTGCCTCCCAACTTGACCAGCAAAACTCTGTCGGACACAGCCCAGTATCCCTTAACTGCTTTTGATTTGTCTTTGTCCATCATGATGCCTACTCCTGTTTCATGTGAGTTACCACCAGAGTATATCATTGTGTATTCTCCTGATGTTATCATGCCTGCCCCCTTCCATCTCACTTCCCCTAGTCCTAAAATACCGATGTTAAGTCTTTCCATCTCTGTCTTGATATTTTCTAATTTACCCTTTTGCAACAATATTCTTATATTCCATGTTGCAACTTTGATTTTTTAAATCTGAGTTTAGGGTTCGCAGTAACTTGCTGACGGTCTGGTGTCACCTGCGCCGCATGACGGTCCCTACCGGACGAAGCTGCTCCATAGGAGCACCTATTACGTCGTTGTATTTGATCTTTTTGTTTCTGTCCATGATAACCTGGGAAAAATTACGATGGTGGTTTCCCGTTGCCTTCCATCGGTTTGTGTACGGTCTCTCCACTAGCCTTACTCTCTCCCGAGATGTCCACAAAGCAGTGGAGCTATTCACCCATAGCTTGGGGGTCTGGTTCGTGGGCACCAGGGCGTATCCATACGCCGGTGGGCCTGCATGCCTCACGTCTGGGGGCCAGACCTCCTCCGAGTCCTACGAGATTCAGCCTGAGTCCGTGAGGTGCTCAGTTACCGCCTGTCGCCACGAGGAGGCACAGCGTAGGGCTTGCTGATGGAGAGGCTTTGTACTGACAGAAAGAGACTTACGCCTTCTGCTCTTCTTTTCGCACAGCAGTGCTAGCCAGCGGTGCAGGCTGAAGCCGACACACTAGAAGCATCACATCTGCCAATATGACAAGCCTGGCAATGCTACATCTAAAAAAAACCCTGTGTTCTACCACAGAGCCATCGGGCGAACAAGGCCCACCTAAAAGTCCTAGCCTCCTGCTCTCACAGGGTGTGTATTTTGGCCATGAGCTAAGGGCCATGGTAAACCCTACAGAAAACTTACAGGGCTGAAACCAGAGGTACCAGACCTGCATGCACCTTCTAACAAACTGTGATACAATGGAACAAAAACAGACAATAATTAAAAATTCTAAGTATGACGGCGAACGAGAAGAATGAACAAGAAATAGAAAAAAAAGAAAACGAAGAAGAGAAGGAGGAGGAGGAGAGGAAGAAGAAGAAGTCGGAGAAGAAAAAGAAGAAGAAGAAGAAGGAGAAGAAGAAGTCGAAAGAAGAAGAAGTCGGAGAAGAAGAAGTCGGAGAAGAAGAAGAAGTCAGAGAAGAAGAAGTCGGAGAAGAAGAAGAAGTCGGAGAAGAAGAAGAAGAAGAAGAAGGAAGAAGAAGAAGTCGGAGAAGAAGAAGAAGAAGAAGAAGAAGAAGAAGAAGAAGAAGAAGAAGAAGAAGAAGAAGAAGAAGAAGGTCGGAGAAGAAGAAGTCGGAGAAGAAGAAGAAGTCGGAGAAGAAGAAGAAGAAGAAGAAGAAGAAGAAGGAGAAGAAGAAGAAGAGAAGAAGAAGAAGAAGAAGAAGAAGAAGAAGAAGAAGAAGAGAAGAAGAAGAAGAAGAAGGAGAAGAAGAAGTCGGAGAAGAAGAAGTCGAGAAGAAGAAGAAGTCGGAGAAGACGAAGTCGGAGAAGAAGAAGTCGGAGAAGAAGAAGAAGAAGTCGGAGAAGAAGAAGAAGTCGGAGAAGAAGAAGAAGTCGGAGAAGAAGAAGACGATTAAGAAGAAGAAGAAGAAGAAGAAAAAGAAGAAGAAGAACAACATCAACAACAAGTTCTTTAAACTTCCTGACCAACACGGCAGGTGTTTGTACCTCTCAGGCCTGGTTGCCGCCAGGATTTTTTTTCGAAACGAGGCGTGGAATACAGTCCTGTAACACAGTCTCAATCCCATATAGAAATCCTTAGCATCAGTACTATCAGATTTCTTATTATTTTAATGAAGGCATTCTTTTTTCATTACCTTGTCTTAGTATTACGTCATCTTTGTATTACATCGTTTTCGTATTATACCGTATGGCGTTACATTTTCTGTCAAATGTCCACTTATTACGTCATCTTTGTATTACATCGTTTTCGTACTATACCGTATGACGTTACATTTTCTGTCAAATGTCCACTTATTACGTCATCTTTGTATTACATCGTTTTCGTATTATACCGTATGACGTTACATTTTCTGTCAAATGTCCACTTATTACGTCATCTTTGTATTACATCGTTTTCGTATTATACCGTATGACGTTACATTTTCTGTCAAATGTCCACTTTCGTCTTGTGTCCTTATGTCAGCTCTGTAAAAATAGCTGGGTACTGTGTTTCCATTACGTTTTATGCATTTACTCTTTGTTGTCTTTGTGTGCGCTTGGCAAAGGCTGGTTGGCCGACAATTTGCGCCTGCCTTGTCTTGTTTATTATATCAAATGCGCGTAACACCTGTTCACCTGTCAGCGACATCATTCTTGATGGCAGCTGCTGATGCATGCTCCGTCAGCTGTCTCCATCCCCTTCTGTCTACAGTCCTTCTGTAGATTTAATCTTTTTGCAACTTCGTCCACTTGGCTATGTTCTCTACATAGGAAGTCGGTGGTCTCCCTTGTCGTCTCTTGCCCTCCATTTTGCCCTGGGCCACAGTCTTCATTACATGGCAGCTCTGATGTCTCATAGCATGTCCAAAGTATTTCAATGTCCTTTTCCTAACCAGGCCTAAAAGTTCAGTTCGTTTGTTCAGTTCTTCCAGAATGCTTTGGTTTGTTCGTCTTTCAGTCCAGCTTATTCTTAGGAATCTTCTGTAGAACCACATCTCTGCACTTTTGGTTCTGTTTTCATCTGCAGCTTTAAGAATCCATCCTTCACTTCCATATAATACAACGGGCCAAATTAGTGTTCGCAGTATTTTAAGTTTGAGCACATTTCCTAGCTCATTTCCTAAATATCTGTCTTTCCAAATGTTAGTAAGATGGACCATTCTTTGTTTGGCTTGGGCAGTTCTTGCTTTGATGTCTTTGCTACATGTGGCATCAGCTGACTTGTATGACCCAAGGTATTTGAAGTGTTGTACAACTTTGATGTTTTTGCTACATGTGGCAGCATCTGACTTGTATGACCCAAGGTATTTGAAGTGTTGTACAACTTTGATGTTTTTGCTACATGTGGCAGCAGCTGACTTGTATGACCCAAGGTATTTGAAGTGTTGTACAACTTTGATGTCTTTGCTACATGTGGCAGCAGCTGACTTGTATGACCCAAGTTATTTGAAGTGTTGTGCAACTTCGAGGGGTTCTCCATCGACTGTTATGTTTCCATCCATGGATCCACCGATGCGCGTTACCTTGGTCTTCTTTGCGTTGAGGTTTAGGCCTGCACTTCTGCCCGCTCCATTTACTTTGTCAGTGATTGATTGCATATTGTCTTTGCAGCCTGATACGAGGGCAGTGTCATCCACGTACCTCAGGTTTGTGATTTCCTTCTCGCAAGTCTTCACACCAAGTTCTTCAATCTCTGCCTTTGTCACTATCTGCTCTGTTATCAGTCTACCTCTGTCACTATCTGCTCTGTTATCAGTCTACCTCTGTCACTATCTGCTCTGTTATCAGCTACTTGTCACTACCTGCTCTGTTTCAGTCTACCCTGTCATACTGCTCTGTTATCAGTCTACCTCTGTCACTATCTGTCTGTTATCCCTACCTTGTCACTACCTGCTCTGTTATCAGTCTACCTCTGTCACTATCTGCTCTGTTATCAGCCTACCTCTGTCACTACCTGCTCTGTTATCAGTCTACCTCTGTCACTATCTGCTGTTATCAGTCTACCTCTGTCACTATCTGCTCTGTTATCAGCCTACCTCTGTCACTACCTGCTCTGTTATCAGCCTACCTCTGTCACTTCTGCTCTGTATCAGTCTACCTCTGTCACTACTGCTCTGTTATCAGTCTACCTCTGTCACTATCTGCTCTGTTATCAGTCTACCTCTGTCACTATCTGCTCTGTTATCAGTCTACCTCTGTCACTATCTGCTCTGTTATCAGTCTACCTCTGTCACTATCTGCTCTGTTATCAGTCTACCTCTGTCACTATCTGCTCTGTTATCAGTCTACCTCTGTCACTATCTGCTCTGTTATCAGTCTACCTCTGTCACTATCCTGCTCTGTTATCAGTCTACCTCTGTCACTACCTGCTCTGTTATCAGTCTACCTCTGTCACTATCTGCTCTGTTATCAGTCTACCTCTGTCACTACCTGCTCTGTTATCAGTCTACCTCTGTCACTATCTGCTCTGTTATCAGTCTACCTCTGTCACTATCTGCTCTGTTATCAGTCTACCTCTGTCACTATCTGCTCTGTTATCAGTCTACCTCTGTCACTACCTGCTCTGTTATCAGTCTACCTCTGTCACTATCTGCTCTGTTATCAGTCTACCTCTGTCACTACCTGCTCTGTTATCAGTCTACCTCTGTCACTACCTGCTCTGTTATCAGTCTACCTCTATCACTACTGCTCTGTTATCAGTCTACCTCTGTCACTATCTGCTCTGTTATCAGTCTACCTCTGTCACTATCTGCTCTGTTATCAGTCTACCTCTGTCACTATCTGCTCTGTTATCAGTCTACCTCTGTCACTACTGCTCTGTTATCAGTCTACCTCTGTCACTTCTGCTCTGTTATCAGCTACCTCTGTCACTTCCTGCTCTGTTATCAGTCTACCTCTGTCACTTCCTGCTCTGTTATCAGCCTACCTCTGTCACTTCCTGCTCTGTTTCAGCTACTCTGTCACTATCTGCTCTGTTATCAGCTACCTCTGTCACTATCTGCTCTGTTATCAGCCTACCTCTGTCACTTCCTGCTCTGTTATCAGTTCTACTTCTGTCACTATCTGCTCTGTTATCAGCCTACATCTGTCACTTCCTGCTCTGTTATCAGTCTACCTCTGTCACTACCTGCTCTGTTATCAGTCTACCTCTGTCACTTCCTGCTCTGTTATCAGTCTACCTCTGTCACTACCTGCTCTGTTATCAGTCCTACCTCTGTCACTATCTGCTCTGTTATCAGCCTACCTCTGTCACTACCTGCTCTGTTATCAGCCTACCTCTGTCACTATCTGCTCTGTTATCAGTCTACCTCTGTCACTATCTGCTCTGTTATCAGTCTACCTCTGTCACTACCTGCTCTGTTATCAGTCTACCTCTGTCACTACCTGCTCTGTTATCAGCCTACCTCTGTCACTACCTGCTCTGTTATCAGTCTAACCTCTGTCACTACCTGCTCTGTTATCAGTCCTACCTCTGTCACTATCTGCTCTGTTATCAGTCTACCTCTGTCACTATCTGCTCTGTTATCAGTCTACCTCTGTCACTATCTGCTCTGTTATCAGTCTACCTCTGTCACTATCCTGCTCTGTTATCAGTCTACCTCTGTCACTATCTGCTCTGTTATCAGTCTACCTCTGTCACTACTGCTCTGTTATCAGTCTACCTCTGTCACTATCCTGCTCTGTTATCAGCCTACCTCTGTCACTACTGCTCTGTTATCAGCCTACCTCTGTCACTATCTGCTCTGTTATCAGTCTACCTCTGTCACTATCTGCTCTGTTATCAGTCTACCTCTGTCACTACCTGCTCTGTTATCAGTCTACGGTATGTATGAATAGCTCCTAATGAGCAGATACGATCTCCCGCAATTATCACCATCACTATTCCTCTCAGAGAGAGAGAGAAAGAGAGAGAGAGAGAGAGAGAGAGAGAGAGAGAGAGACAGAGACAGAGAGAGAAAGACAGAGACA
>CM060315.1:86330578-86363078 GCA_030674185.1 Monoplex corrugatus
AGGAGAAAGAGGGTAAAGAAGAAAAAAAAAGAGAAAGAAAGACAGAAAGAAAGAACGAAGGAAAAAAGAAAAGAAAGCAAGAAAGAAGAAGACAAAGAAACAGACGAAAAAGAAAGAAGGAGAAGGAGAAAGAAGATAAAAAAGAAGAAAAGAAGAATCAAACAAAAAAGAAAGAAGAAGAAGAATAGGATGAAGAAGAAGAAGAAGACAAAGAAGCATGAAAACAAGAAGTAAAAAAAAAATGAGATGAAGAAAAACAGCTGAAAACACCACCACTACACCACCACCACCAACAACAACAACAACAAATGAGAAAACGAAAACAAGGAAGGAGACCATGATCACCCCCAGAAAATGACTGGAACACATGACAGAAAGCAAATGAGCAAGGCAGTTGCAAAGCAAGAGACAGAAAACAGGAAATTTCTAGCACAGAACTGTCAGAAGGCGGGGCTACTATTCATACTGACAGAGCCTCTGGCATCCTCACGAGGACATAAACAGAAACAACTCTTATCCTTTACGATGCAATATTTTACAACGAATGATGCGTAAAATTAAAGAGAAACAACTCTAACGACGCAGAAAGTTAAAGTGAAACAACACGTGTATCACGGAAGTGTCATTTAAACTAACGTCTACTTCCTTGTCCAAAATTGGACAATACAATAAATGGATGTGAAGTCCTCAGTAAACGGATGATACAATAAATGGATGTGAAGTCCTCAGTAAACGGATAATACAATAAATGGATGTGAAGTCCTCAGTAAACGGATGATACAATAAATGGATGTGAAGTCCTCAGTAAACGGATGATACAATAAATGGATGTGAAGTCCTCAGTAAACGGATGATACTAAGGATCCAGAACGTAAACTAGCCTAACGCTATTAACAGTAAGCCTCCCGCTACATATGTTGTTTCCCTTTGTCAATACACGCTGTTGGTTACAATACATCACATCACGCTGAAACTTGACTTCCGCTATATGAGTTATTTCCCTTTAATTTCATGCGTCATTAATAACAAAACATCAAAAGGGATGTTTAAGATAACAAGGAAACCAACAACAAACACCAAAGAGGACACGCACATTTAGATATCATGAGCCAAAACACATCAGCCTCTGTCCTCGCTTCTTTGTTCCAGATACATTTTTCATAAGCAGACACCGTGAGCCGATCTACATCATTTCCCCATAAACATTCCCATAGACACACAACACAGAACACAGGTTGACGTCGAAATAAGACTCCCTCAACAACAACAACAACAACAACAACAACACAACAACCAAAAGAATAGCAAAAAGGAAAGAAAACAACAATAACAACAACAACAAAACAAACCAATTAAAGTTTTTGAGAGGAATCGTTTTTAGGGGGTATTCTTTTTCACTGCAAAGATGGTAAAAGAAAATACACCGAAGAACTCTTCCTCCAAACGACATTCATTATGAAAACGATGTTAACGACGCAAAAGAAAACTCTATCAAAAGCACATTGTTGTCAGAACGATAGTAGGGGGGGGGGGGGGGGGGGGGGGGGGGTGAGAGGGCGGGGCTTTCATATTTCTTACAGAAGGCTGAGCTAATCAAAACAGGCACCAGCCGGCCACATGTTCATATCTTAACAACAGGTAGTCTTCAAAAATGCGTTCTAAATTGTTAGAGAATTGAGAACATACTTTCCATGGAAAAGAGTAATAATTAATCAGAATTCAGAATGCAAGAAATTAGGTTGAAATAATTTACAGACACGTATTTGTTCACAAAATTCTATGAATTAACATCATTTAGAAAGAAATGGAATTTGTAAATAACGTAATCTGTGACTTCTGTCTGGAAATAAAGAAAATTCGTGATCATATATCTTGGAAACGTTTGCATGTCAAAAGCTCCTATGAAAGGATTGAAGACCTATTGAAGTCAAACAATAGTTAACAGTGCGAAATATCAGATGAACTGAAAACAATCTTATCTGATGTAAACGAGGACATAAGCACAGATTCAACATTTGATTTCATAATCCTTCTAGGATACATACACATGCATAAATGCAAACTGGAAAAAACTTCCCACAACACCACTTCTTTTAAAAGATACCCTAGTCCCAACATGACATGCAAAATGATATTCTGCAACACTGACGAGGAAGTTGCATACTCTTCGTAAAAAATGGCTCCCATATCTATACCACTGGTTTCAAACACAGTTTAGTACAATCCATTGTTTATTCAGACATGTAAGTGTTTTTTTCAATGCTTTACCTGTCTGGTTTTTTTAAAAAATCTTTTTCACTGACATTATTGATGGCACATCGTACACAGAGATCATTTGTTGACCCTGTGGATGTCTTACACATAGGTTACATTTATAGTCCTGTTATACAATCGATTCTGATTTGCTATTGGTTTTTGTCTATGCATCTTGTTAGAATAATTGAAAATGTGTTTGTAAAAAAATCATTATCTCTCAAAACCACTCTTCATGAGGGAGTCTTTCTATTTTAAAGCAGACTGAAAGACAGTATTACAGATGAGAACAGCCACATAAAACTATTCTTCATTTAAAACACAGTGAAGAAAAGTTTCTAACCGAGAGAAGAATGAACGGAAATATTACAAAAACACTCTTTCAAAAACATGTTTTCTCAGCTGTTGTCTTTTTTTCTGTGAAAGAAAAATGGAAAATTCCACAGAGAACCATTCTCCCTCTGAAATACATCTTAAGGGGAATTTACTTTCGTTCTTAAAACTGGAAGAATGACAGTATGGGGGATGTGTTTTTTGTTTGTTTGTTTGTTTTTATATGTTTTCTTTGATTGTTGACTGTCGAATCATCTACATCGCTCCTGCTTCACTACCCAAATGCTGCTTATTTCGACTCTTTGAAACACGTCCAAGCCCACCAAAACTGAGGTCACCTTCACAGCAGGGCATGAAAGACCACAAAGTCTGGGACAGTTTTTCACAACGCTATGATAATGAGAATGGGGATGAAAGTGATGATTCCATGGAGGTCCATTTGGGACTGAGACCGCGTGACGGGCTCTACTCTACACTCACTTTCATAATAATTATGCACAGTGTCAGCTAGGTCCGAGAGCCACAGACACCTGCCGTGTTGGTCACGAAATTGGGGCATCCGGAAAAGGGATAAGATTCGGACCGTGCTGTCCCAATCTTTTCAACGAACTTAAAGGAGACATTATCATTTCAAAAAGCAGTGTACACAAGAAAGCTTGACTAAGAAGAAACACACACGGATAACAAAGGAAACCACGGAGTAGAAATGATACTGACTCTGGGGAGTGGCGTCACTCAGGCTTCTTGCAAAAGGCAGGGGGGTGGGGGTAGGGGTGGGGCAACCTCCACCCCCACTCCATTACTCTCAACAACTACTACTAGCAGGAGAAGGTGTCAGTTGCTGGTGCATATCTTCGTTCTGCTCGTCCCGTCCCTTCTTCCTCAGCATGGGAGAAGTGTCTGGAACCTGGTAGTTGATGAACAAGTGTCGCCCGTTGTCGCACGCTCTTTTGGACTCTCCCCCATCCATCATCGTTCCTCTCCTCCCGTTCAGGATGGGCGTGGCCAGCATTGTGCTCTCCGTGCGTGTCAGGCCGGAAGTCTCGTGCTGAGAGGGCCGCGAGGCATGTTGGATGCGCAGCACGTTGCGCAGTCGCATGGCTGTGTGAGAAACACAATACGGACAAATGGATACACAACAGGCACAGAGACAAAGGATCTTGGCTTTTTTAAATAGTTTTTTTTATTTTGAAAGGTTAATCTTTTTTTGTGTTTCACTGAAGGTCGAGCAATCTCATGTTGTGGACTGCTGTGGGAGAAATGACAAAAGATATGGTTACTATTTTGATTTTTGTTTCTTGTTTGATTTAGTGACAACCTTGCCCTGTCAACTTAAAGACTGTCATGAGACATTTGTTAAAAGATTTCCTCTGTGCTCACTTTTTCTCCTTTCTGTTTTCTTTGTCCTATTTTGTACGCCATCTTAATGGCCAAGGGAGTTGGCACAGTCTTTACAATGCCATCATGATGATGATGATGATGATAATGATGATGATGATGATGATGATGATAATGCTATGGAGTTCCGTCTAGGATTGAGAGTGCGTGACAGAGCTGTACTCACGCTTACAATCATACAGGCCCGAGAGATACAGACAGCTATGGTGCTGGTCAGAAAACCTGAACAATACCGTGAAGTGGATGAGACTCGATTGTATGGTCCCAATCTTCCCAATGAGCATGTTCAGCTCTGCCAGTCACAGCCAAAAAAGTCCTACAATGATTTTCTGAAGGGACTGATGAGAATTCGAACCCACAACCTTCCAGTCGGTAGTTTATTGCGTTAATTACTGCACCATGGCGACTGATTACCATGAGACATGTTGTTTACTGACCAAAACTGATCCATACTCCCCAAGCCTTGACCAAGACAGCCCCCCCCCCCCCCCTTTATTGCAAATGACTCTTTCACTTGAAATGAACGAATTGAAAGCAGCAACACGATCTCCGCTGCATTTGTATCCCACAGACTGAAATCCACATCATCCCAGTCTGTAGGGGTTACTAGGGAGGGAGGTATGCAAAGACATTTCTTTTCAGTGAAACGAGAATGAAATTAAGGACTTCTGCTTCCTATGGGAATGCTTTGCCACCATACCAGCACTTTTCTAATTGCATCTGTTTTCACCATTGAACATCAAAACAGTCGGATAACTTTTCCTCCACTCACCCCTGACCGTCTTCAATTTACGAACATTATCAGTAAGCTGGCTGCCCCATCATTCTCCTCTTTTCTCTTCTTTTTCTTCTTCCTATTTTCTCCTAATAATTACTGTTATCAACAACTCTCTATTTACCCTTTGACCTCTTCACTTTGTCAACTAGCTGTCTGCATTGTAAGCAAGAACTGGAAGGAAATAAACTAATCGTTTGACTCCCTCACCATGTTCACCAGCTTCCCGCGATGCCAGTCAAAAATGCATACCAAACCTTAACCCTTTCCCTCCCTCACTCTGTCCGCCAGTTCCTGCATTATCAACCAAAGGAGCACGGAAAAACCCTTTGACTCCCTCATCCTATCCACCAGCTTCATGCATTAACAGCCGAGACAGCAAAGCAAACGTAACCCTTTTAATCCCTCCACCTATCCACCAGCTTCCTGCATTGTCAGCCAAAACAGCAAAGCAAAAATTTAACCCTTTGTCTCCCTCGCCTTTTCACCTATTTCCTGCATTATCATTGCAAAGAGCAAAACAAAAACTTAACCCTTTCACTCCCTCACCCTGTCCACCTGCTACCTACAGAAGGTTAGTGGATTGGGTATGGGAATGAAACGGTTAAGTTTCTACAGCTGGTGTATAGAGAGAAAGGGTACCATACACGGGATTTCTACAGACGTTTGATTACAAAATTCATCGGTGATTTCAGCAAAGCCAGAACAAGAGTGAGGCAGCCGAGATGTGGTTCCTAAGAAGAATGTTGAGAGTTCCATGGACAGCAAAGAAAACAAACGAGACAGTCTTAATGAGGCAGACACAATTAGATCACTTGTAAGGAAGATTAGGAAAAGACAGGCAACATTTATGGGCCATTTTATGAGGAAGGAGGATTTGGAGCACCTGGTCACAACGGGAAAGCTGGAGGGAAAGAGAGCACCAGGTAGACCCAGGGAGAAGATGCTGGACGGACTTGCAGAGTGGCTGGGGACAAGGAGGGTGGGGGGGATATGCTAGGGGCAACGAGAGATAGAGACAGATGGAAGTCCTTGATTGCCAACGCCATGCGGCAGGGCACCTGATGATGATGATGATGGGTGATTTCAAGGGCTCTTCTAGACCATTTCGTGACAATTCAAGAGTGTATTACACAGACAGCACTGCATTTGAGCAACATCCGATCGCTTTTATTGTTATTTTTGCTTAAAGCCCAGCTGACTGCGTAGAGCCATATCGGGACTATAACAGTTTCAAAACATACAATACTTCAACAGGGAAAAAAGGGAAAGAAAGTTAAGTACACATATCAATGCATTCCCGCAAATAATGTAAGGAGATGCAACTGGCGTTGACCACTTCGTCCAATTTATCGTACAGAGGATTTAAAAAACAACCTGAATACAAATTTAAGCATACCTAAGGATAATAATAATAATAATAATGTTTATTTGTATAGCGCATATTCCATATAAAAACATGCTCACCAGCGCTTTACATTTCGCAAGAAAGGCAAAAGGTGATAAAAAATGTTCACAATTACATACACAATAAGATAACAACAAACATTAAAGCTATACAAGTAAGAAGACACATAAGAAACCACAGAATATTAAAATTTAAACACTGACTTATGTAATGAAGAAAGATTAACAGATTTTTCATATGAATAAAGAGGCATACTGTGTTTATATATTGCTGCGTGTGTGTGCTTGCGTACGTGTGTGTGTGCGTGCGTGTGCGTTGCTGTGCGCGTGTGTTTGTAAGAATGTGTGTGTGTGTGTGTGTGTGTGTGAGAGAGAGAGAGAGTGTGTGTGTGTGTGTGTGTGTGCGTGTGCTATGTTTGCATGCGTGTGTGATACCAAAACATACATAAAAACGAGCAGAAACTACCTAAAATTGCTTCCGCATATCTCACCTCCCTAGAGCCAAAAATGGACTTAATACATGTACCCAATTATCAATCCTAAGAGATAGTACGTAAGACTTTATCGAACACATACAGGTGAACACATACAGGTTGAAAACGATAAGAAGAAATAACAGAAAGCAAAGGAACAAGGCAGAAACAAAGAGAGTGACAGAAAAGAGGAAATTTCTAGCACAGAATTTCCAGAGGGTGGAGATACTATTTATACTGAAAGAGCCCTCGGCATCCCCACGGGGAATCCGAACGCTTAAAACAGTCTATTAAACAGGACATTAGAAAATAAAAGCTTACAACTTTCCAATACCTGGTTAGTTAGGACACTTTTTCACAGGTTTCAGTGTCATCTGAGGAAAAGAGTCAATGTCTGTTACATCGCGAACGCTTTTTTTGTCATCATCACGTACCTTGCCAAATGGCGTTGGCGATCATGGACCTTCCATACAAATCATCTATGTTTTGTTGCTGGTTGTATACCTCCTATTCTTTCTGTCCCTATCCTTTCTGCAAAACAAATATTTCCAACTGGACCTACCTGGTGTCCTTTTCCCCTGTAGCTAACCTCCTACTCCTTCTGTCCCATCCACTATGTAAAACTGATATTTTCTCCCTGGGTCTACCTGATGTTCTTTTTCCCTCTAGCTTTCCTGTTGTGACTAGGTGCTCAAATTTCTCTTGCCTCAAAATGTCCTATAAATGTCGCTTTCTTTTTCTATTCTTCTTCATCACTGTTTATTTGTGTTTGCCTCTTTCAAGACTGTCTCGTTTGTTTTCTTTGTTGTCTATGGAACTCTCAACATTCTTCTGAGAAACCACATTTCGGCTGTCTCCGTCTTGTTCTGTTTGTCGATTGTTGACACTTCGCATCCGAACAACAGAATGGGTTTCGTATAACATTGAAAAATTCTCTTCCTGGTGTCAATTAGTGGGCATTTGTTGGTAAGAACGCTTTTCATTTTCTTGAATGCTGTTTAAGCTTGGCCAATTCTGCTGTATAGTTCTAATGTGCATCTGCCGTCTGGTGACATGACTGTTCCCATCTTGTCTCAATGTTATGCTGTTTGCTAATATTTTGCATGAGGGGATTTTTCGGGTTTTACTGATTATCATGACTTCAGTCTTTTTGGTATTTAGCTTTAGCCCTGTATTCTTGAGCTCATAGCTCAATTTTGAAGGGTTTTCAACGAAATGTAAAGAATGAATGCCTGATCAAGAGGACTCAAGGCCATGAAAAAGACAACAGCTCAAAACTGAAGGAATTTCAATAAGTTTCAAGGAGTGTACGAACCCTGCTAAGTGCCTGAACTCATCAGCTTGTAAGAACGGCAGTCAGGTAACGTTGTAAGCCGGCACACAGGGGATACTAACAGCTGACTGTATGGCCACGTGACGTAAGAACGGCAGTCAGGTAACGTTGTAAGCCGGCACACAGAGGATACTAACAGCTGACTGTATGGCCACGTGACGTAAGAACGGCAGTCAGGTAACGCTGTAAGCCGGCACACAGGGGATACTAACAGCTGACTGTATGGCCACGTGACGTAAGAACGGCAGTCAGGTAACGCTGTAAGCCGGCACACAGGGGATACTAACAGCTGACTGTATGGCCACGTGACGTAAGAACGGCAGTCAGGTAACGCTGTAAGCCGGCACACAGGGGATACTAACAGCTGACTGTATGGCCACGTGACGTAAGAACGGCAGTCAGGTGACGCTGTAAGCCGGCACACAGGGGATACTAACAGCTGACTGTATGGCCACGTGACGTAAGAACGGCAGTCAGGTAACGCTGTAAGCCGGCACACAGGGGATACTAACAGCTGACTGTATGGCCACGTGACGTAAGAACGGCAGTCAGGTAACGCTGTAAGCCGGCACACAGGGGATACTAACAGCTGACTGTATGGCCACGTGACGTAAGAACGGCAGTCAGGTAACGCTGTAAGCCGGCACACAGGGGATACTAACAGCTGACTGTATGGCCACGTGACGTAAGAACGGCAGTCAAGTAACGCTGTAAGCCGGCACACAGGGGATACTAACAGCTGACTGTATGGCCACGTGACGTAAGAACGGCAGTCAAGTAACGCTGTAAGCCGGCACACAGGGGATACTAACAGCTGACTGTATGGCCACGTGACGTAAGAACGGCAGTCAAGTAACGCTGTAAGCCGGCACACAGGGGATACTAACAGCTGACTGTATGGCCACGTGACGTAAGAACGGCAGTCAAGTAACGCTGTAAGCCGGCACACAGGGGATACTAACAGCTGACTGTATGGCCACGTGACGTAAGAACGGCAGTCAAGTAACGCTGTAAGCCGGCACACAGGGGATACTAACAGCTGACTGTATGGCCACGTGACGTAAGAACGGCAGTCAAGTAACGCTGTAAGCCGGCACACAGGGGATACTAACAGCTGACTGTATGGCCACGTGACGTAAGAACGGCAGTCAAGTAACGCTGTAAGCCGGCACACAGGGGATACTAACAGCTGACTGTATGGCCACGTGACGTAAGAACGGCAGTCAAGTAACGCTGTAAGCCGGCACACAGGGGATACTAACAGCTGACTGTATGGCCACGTGACGTAAGAACGGCAGTCAAGTAACGCTGTAAGCCAGCACACAGGGGATACTAACAGCTGACTGTATGGCCACGTGACGTAAGAACGGCAGTCAAGTAACGCTGTAAGCCGGCACACAGGGGATACTAACAGCTGACTGTATGGCCACGTGACGGAAAAAGAAGGCTTAAGACATAGTCAGTCAGTGGGAGCTATGGCTGAAAATAGAGGAATGGACAAAAACATCTTTCTACATTTCGATCCTTAAAGTCTAATATTCAATTCGTTCTCTCCTTCATAATGTCTCGCACTGACTACTGCAATTCATTCCTGTCGGTCTTCCTGCCTCCACCATTCACATCCTACAGCACATTCAAAACAATGCTGCACGCATTGTACTCAAAAAGAAAAAAGCTGACCACATATCGTATCTCCTCTCCTGGCACAACTTCACTGGCTCCCTGTATCAAAGCGCATACAGTACAAACTAGACACCATGTGCTACAAAAGCCTCAATAATGCAGCCCCCGATTACCTGTCAAGCCTACTTGAGATCTATGTTCCCTCACGTACCCTCCGCTCTGCCTCCGATCCTCCGATCCACTCTCCTGGAACAAACTTCTCTCTCAGTCCGTCAGCAACCTACTTTTGTCTCCTTCAAGTCCCTCTCAAAACTCACCTTTTCTCCTCCGCTAAAATCCTAACTTCACTCAACCCCCCACCCCCCCCTCTGCAGCCTGTCTCCGCTCGGAGGAATCACATGGTTATAATATATAATTGTATGTATATGCTATGCTCTCTATAATTTTCCATTGCTTTTATTCTTGCTTTTATTGCTTTTTATCTTTCTCCCATTTTCATTGCTGCTTTTGTGTGTGTGTTGTTTGTGTGTGGTGTGTGTGTGTGTGTGTGTGTGTGTGTGTGTGCGTGTGTGTGCGTGCGTGCGTGCTTGGCTTCGTGTGTGTCTGCTTCAGCGCTTAGATTTGATTTTATCAAGATTTTGCGCTATATAAATATTGTAATTATTATTATTATTATGTAATAACGCAGTCCCCGATTACCTGTCAAACCTACTTGAGATCTATGTTCCCTCACGTAACCCTCCGCTCTGCCTCCGATCCTCTGACTTTTCGCTTTCCACGCACTAAGCTCAATACCTATGGTCCACGAGCCTTCTCTGTTTCTGGTCCACTTTCCTGGAACAAACTTCATCTCTCAGTCCGTCAGCAACCTACTTTTGTCTCCTTCAAGTCCGCTCTCAAAACTCACCTTTTCTCCTCTGCATAAAATCCTGACCTCACTCAATCCCCTCTGCAGCCTGTCTCCGCTCGAGGGGAATCACATTGTAATATATAATTGTATATAATATGCTCTCTATAATTTTCCATTGGTTTTATTCTTTCTCCCCATTTATAGCCGTGTGTGTGTGTGTGTGTGTGTGTGTGTGTGTGTGTGTGTGTGTGTGTGTGTGCGTACGTGCGTGCGTGCGTGTGTGTGCGTGCGTGCGTGCGTGTGTGTGTGCGTGCGTGCGTGTGTCTGTTTCAGCGCTTAGATTTGATTTTATCACGATTTTGCGCTATATAAATATTGTAATTATATTATTATTATAATCCCCCCCCCCCCCCCCCCAAAAGTTTCTATCATTTTTTTTTATAAACGTTTTTTTCTTCAAAATTTCATGAGCGTATGAATTGATTCCCTTTAATACTTTGTAAAAGTCCATACGCGCCCAACAAAAAAATTACAATGGATAAATCAAAGCCCTTTTTTGCACTCAACTTAAAAGCTTGGAAATTTGAAGATCTGTTAAAAATTCAAAAAAAGAAAATGGTGCACTTTAGCCTCTTTTCCCACACAAAGTAACAAAGACAGCTAATGTTACGTTTTAAGATGACACTGACACCATTCACGGACATCATAGCATCAACCAAGCCCTAGCGCTAACACACTGACACTAACTGTTTTCATTCTCAGCAACACGCTCCAACTCCCAATAACACGGGAAGACGGGAATAACTGTCCGTATTGGATCCATCATTGTTTCGGATTATTATATAAAACCGAGACACGCGAGCTGTACGCACTTAGCGCGTGTTTAATATCCCACAGCAAAAATAGCCGTCCCTGGCTAAAATTCTATATGAAAAAGCCAACTGTCATAAACAAAGAAACAAGCATATAGAAAAAGTTTAAGTTCATATTGCTTATAGCCCAGCTAACCACAGACCCATATAAGGGCTAACATCACCGGAAAAAAAGACAAGACAGAAAAAGAATACAAACAACATTGGTGGCGGTGTACTATGGCAATATTTTTCCCCGGACACAGCGGCCGGCATTTGATGTGAAAAATACCGTTGTTAAAAAAAAGCCAAACACAAGAAACAAACTGAACATTGAACCCAATCCAATCTATGACAAGAGGCAGCAGCCAGCTGAGCCCACACCACCGGCAAACATCCTCTCCTGACGTCTACTTCTGGGTGTGTGAATTGACAGCCGCCAGGTTTCCACAGGACTACAATTTGTCCCGACACAACTTGGTACTGACCCGTGGGTGAGACGACCTCAATTCTATACTGATGAAACTGTGGTGTATATAAATCACTATAAGTCGTTCTTGTACATCGCTATTCTCATGAAACGCATATTTACAAAGACAACGTTTCCCAATTTCATTCTATATTTAAGAAACAAGAGAAGCAACTAAAATAGAATCAGAACGCTTATTTAATATAACAAAAAGACAGTGCAAATTTTTGGCCAACTGGTTTTTGTAAGCGTATACAAAAGACACGGACTTTCGGGAAGATACTTCCCTGAAACAAGCGTCCAGTCGGAGAAAAATCACTGTGGCAGATTCTGTTTTCCCTGCACAGTGCCAGTTTAAAGAAGTTGTTCACTGTTTGTGTGTATCAAGTGTTGTGCATTTATTCCTTGTTGTCTTCTGTATACGCTTGACAAAGGTCAGTTGGCCCAAAATTTGCGCGTCTTGTTTTGTTATGATAAATACGCGTTCTGATTCTATTTCTGTTTTACTGAGACCTATTTACTGGCAATCATTTTGAATTAGGTTTTAGCTTTCAAGAAAACCTAACAACAACAACGACAACAACATAGAAAACAAGAACGAAAACAACAACAACAACAAAATTGTGGATGATACTGAAAACACATCTGATTAATTCAGAACTCGTTATATGACATATGTTGAACTGGCTTGTATTCTTTTTTCGTCTATAAAACCTGATTCAGATAGTGCAACCACGTTATTATACCCTTCTAAAATCAAACTTTTATGTTTTTTCCCTTCAAACCTACGCTATTAAACACAGTTTAAATCAATGTTTCCTTCTTTTCATTTTTTCCATGGGTAATGTATTGAGGATGGTTGCGCACTGACATAATTCTATATTAAGGTAGCTGCTAAATTATGTGCATTCATCTCATTCTCTTATAGAAACACAAGTGAATTTTTAGTGTCTAACCTCACAGTGGGGTACTGCTGATGCAAAACTTAAAAAGTGCCCTTCTGTTGTAGAACCAAAGGAGCTACCTGGCTTGCTTTTAGGTAGTTAGGAGTTCCTCTTTCCTGTCATACTCTTTTCTTGTGCTTGCCACATCATTCACCCGTATTTCTTCCAGATTCTCTCCTTAGCTCTCCAAAGACGGAGTAGGACTGGCCGTTAGGTGGATTAAAGAGCGGTCATAAATGCAAAAATCCACTCTCTATGCTAGGTAGGTAGGTGTGTATGATTGCATAGGCTTAGATAAGGAGTGCTTGCAGAGGAGCTGTAGCCTGAGTACGCAGAAGAAAAATTAAAGCCTTAAAATGACGTCTTTGTTCAAATTTGCAACTCAGTTAAACAAATATTTATTGTCAGACGAATAGATCTTTATTCAAACAGATTTATCGGCAAGTTGCACATGTGCCGCACCCAAATCTGCCAGCATTAATTTACAAGATGACTAAGTTTCAGTTTCAGTTTCTCAAGGTGAAGTCTCTGCACTCGGAACAAATTCCATATGCACTGACGCCACTGATGCTATACCATGGATAAGATTCAAAATGGTCATGGCATTAACCTTACTGTTTAAAGTGCAACCGACTGTGCACAGCCATATCAGGACTACCACCATCTCAAAGTATACACAGTACCTCGTTGGATCTGAAAAAGAAAAAACCGAAAAGGAATTGGGTACACATATCAATGCATTCACACACATAATCTAAGGAGATGCCCCATGGCACTGACCATTCCGCCCAGTTTATCACAATGGAGTTTGATAACACAAACCTGGACACTAAAACAGATAAAAACATACATAAAACTTGGTCTAAATTACCTAAAGTTACTTCTGCACTACACATTTTTTAGAGCCAAAAATCCAGCTGACCTGTGTATCCAATTATCAGTCGTAGTAGAAAGTGTTAGGGCTTTATGGAAAACATCCAGGCGAATGGACCAGCAAGGCAGAAAAATGAGAAAAGATGAGATGACGGAGAGCAAAGGTGCACAGCAGAAACAAATAATAATAATAATAATAATAAATTTTATTTATACAGCGCAAAATCTTGACAAAATCAAATCTAAGCGCTGGGCGTATACATGCATACATACCTACATACATATGAGCGTATACATGCATACATACATGCTTACATACTTACATACATAAATCTAAGCTGAGCGTATACATGCATACATACATACATACATAAATCTAAGCGTATACATACATACATACATACATACATACATACATACGTACGCACATGCATACATAATAATTACAATATTTATATAGCGCAAATCTCGACAAAATCAAATCCAAGCGCCGAAAAGACACACACGCACACACGCACGCACGCACGCACACACACACACACACACACACACACACACACACACACACACACACACACACACACACACACACACACACACATGCATGGCCACAAATGGGGAGAAAAGAATAAAAGCAATAAAAGCAAGAATAAAACCAATGGAAAACCACAGAGAGCACATCATATACAATTATATATTAAAACAAAGTGATTCCCCTCCGAGCGGAGACAGGCTGCAGAGGGGGGTTGAGTGAGGTTAGGATTTTATGCAGAGGAGAAAAGGTGAGTTTTGAGAGCGGACTTGAAGGAGGCAAAAGTAGGTTGCTGACGGACTGCGAGAGGAAGTTTGTTCCAGGAGAGTGGACCAGAAACAGAGAAGGCTCGTGGACCATAGGTATTGAGCTTAGTGCGTGGAAAGCGAAAAGTCAGAGGATCGGAGGCAGAGCGGAGGGTACGTGAGGGAACATAGATCTCAAGTAGGCTTGACAGGTAATCGGGGGCTGCGTTATTGAGGCTTTTGTAGCACATGGTGTCTAGTTTGTACTGTATGCGCTTTGATACAGGGAGCCAGTGAAGTTGTGCCAGGAGAGGAGATATGTGGTCAGCTTTTTTCTTTTTGAGTACAAGGTGTACAGCATTGTTTTGAATGCGCTGTAGGATGTGAATGGTGGAGGCAGGAAGACCAGACAGGAGTGAATTGCAATAGTCAATGCGAGACATTATGAAGGAGAGAACGAGTTTTGCAGTTGTTTCGACAGAGAGATACTTCCTGATCAGGCTTATACGATGGAGATGATAGTAGCAAGATCTGGCAGTTTGAGAAACAAAGTTGTTCATGGACAGGGTAGAGTCAATGCAGACACCAAGGTTTTTAGCTGAATCAGAAATTGGGACTGATGTGTTACATAATGGGAGAGAAAGAGGAGGCAGCTGGGAAAGTTTCTGACGGGTGCCAATGAGGATAGCTTCTGTCTTGTCGTCATTAAGCTGAAGTCTATTGTGTGTCATCCAGTTCTTAATGTCCGAGTAACACTCAGTGGTGCGAGTCAACAGGCGCTGTATATTATCAGGTGAGTCACTATCTTGAAGTTGGGTGTCATCAGCATAGAAGTGGTGTTTTATAGAGTGGGAGTTGATGATGGTGGACAGGGGGGAGGTATAAAGAGTGAAAAGAACAGGGCCAAGGACAGATCCTTGTGGAACACCACAGGTCAGGTATGCAGGTTGAGAGTAAGTGCCATTGATGAGAACAGTTTGTTTTCTGTTTGATAAATACGAAGTGAAAAAGGAGAGAGCAATGTCAGAGATGCCAAAAGTATGATGAAGTCTAGAAAGGAGAATACCATGGTCAATGGTATCGAAAGCTGCAGACAGATCAAGGAGTGTGAGGAGAGAGACTTTGCCAGTATCAGTTGCAAGGAGGAGATTGTTGAGAATGTGTAATAGGGCAGTTTCAGTGCTATGGCACTGGCGGTAGGCTGACTGGAAAGGATTGAGGAGATTGTTGGCAGACAGGTGAGAGTTCAGCTGGTTGAGGACGACTTTTTCAAGGAGTTTTGACAAGAAAGAGAGATTAGAGATAGGCCTGTAATTTTTCAGTTCATTTGGGTCTAAATTGTGTTTCTTGAGGAGAGGGTGAACAATAGCAGACTTGAAAAAATCTGGGACAGTTCCAGTTTGAAAAGAAGTGTTGATGATGTCAGTGATGAATGGGAGGAGAGTAGGGAGACAATCGGAGTAGAGAGAACCTGGAAGAGGATCCAGTTCGCAGGTTTTGAACGACATGGATCTGATTGTGTTGAAAATTTCTTCTTGTGAGACTGGGGTAAAAGTAGTGAGAGGTGTGCCAGAGAAGGAAGGGTCAGGTGGGCATGGTTGACAGGGTGTCCTGTCAAGCCTGTCACGAAGAGTTTGTATTTTGGTGGTGAAATACTTAGAGAATACAGATGGGAGTTCTTCATTTGTATGTTTTGTTGGGAGAGGTAAGTCTTTTCGTGTGCCAAGGAGATGATTCATGGTTGTAAAGAGTTCTTTTGAAGAAGAGGCATTCAGGATTTTGGTTTGGAAATAGCTTGTTTTTGCAGATGCAATGAGGGTGGATACTTTTGTTTTAGAGGCTTGGAAAAGTTGCCTGTGTACAGTGAGTTTGGATTTGCGCCAGCGGCGCTCAGCTCTGCGGCGGGCACGTTTTGCACAGGCAATCTCATGAGTGAACCAGGGGGTAGGGGGGCGGTCAGGTAAAAGACGGGTTGTGGCTGGAGCATGAGTGTCCAGAAGATGGTGGAGAGTAGTATAGAATTCATCGGCAAGGTTATGTGACTTTTCAGAAAGGAGACGGGAGGCATCAGATGAAAATGTGGAGAGGTCGATAGATTTGAGATTGCGTCGAGTCACTGTGCGCGTGGTACGGGAAGGAGGAGAAATGTCAAGAGAACAGAGAATTGCAGAGTGGTCAGATGGAAGGGCTGAAGTTAGACGGGTAGAAAGAACTAAGCAGTTGTTAGTAGCTGAATTGTGGTGATCACGAGAAATGATCCAGTCAAGAATGTGACCTTTTTGATGGGTTGGTTCAGAAATGTGTTGAGTCATATTGTGATTGGACAGAGAGTTGATGATATGTCTTGTGTCATAACGGTGAGTGTTGTCATAGTGGACATTGATGTCACCTAGAATGATGAGATTTCCAGGTAAGAGGCAGTAGTGGTCAAGCAGTTGGTCAAAGTCAGAGAGAAACGTGGATGTGGTGAGTTTGTTGGCAGAGCTAGGTGGAGGTCGATAGATACAGGAGAAGGTGATGGGGTGAGGGTGGATTGGAAGGATACTTCAACGTGCTCGAAAGAAGGATGGGAGAAAGGCAGAGACTGCGAGAAAGATAGGCGGGAATGGAGTGAGTCGTTGTAGAGGATGGCGATACCGCCACCTCGAGATGAGCGATGGAAAGAAGCAAGCCTGTAACCACTCGGAGTGAGGCTAGCATGTATAGGTTCATGACCAAGGGGGTTAAGCCATGTCTCTGTAATAAAAGCAATGTCAACGTGCTCATCAGCGATAAAATCGGCAATGACCTCAGCTTTGCTATCTTTGCATATTGATTGAGCGTTAAAAAGGCATAGTTTAAGTTTATCATATGGCGGCGGCCGAGGTGGCGAAGAAGGCGGCACCGACGGGACAAAAGACGAAGGCGACACCAGCGGGGCAGAAGACGAACGGCAGCAACGATGGAACATGAAGAAGAAGACAAAGGTAGCACCGGCGGGACAGAAGACGAGGGCAGCGCCGGCGGGACAGAAGACGAAGGCAGCACCGGCGGGACAGAAGGCGAAGGCGGCACCACCAGGACAGAAGGCGAAGGCGAAGATGGCAGAGGAGGAGACAAAGCCCGCAGCAGCGAGGTCGAAGGCAGGGGCAGTGGAGGAGACGAGGAAGCAGAAAAAGAAAAGTGGCGTCGGGCTGGCACAGCAGGAGGCAGGTTGTGCCAAAGTCGGTGGAGACGTCCACCACGACAGGATCGCGCAGTGCGGGGCTTGCTACACAGCCCCAATGTACGTATGCGCTGGTAGACGCCTCCACCGAGGTAGCATTTGCTGTGTTTAAAAAGTGTCAGTCCAATTTGTTTAAGGACGGACGGATCCATAATTTGAGAGCCAGTCAAGAGAGGATGATGTTTGCAGAGAACAACGAAGGTTTGGGAGCTGTAGCGTTGGGCGAACACAGTCGGCTAAAATGTTAACACAGTTCACAGGTTAAATGTCCGACCTAAACGGCAGAATTAAAATGACGAAAAGTAGGCATACGAAACTCTAAAATCAGATTATCCGGTAAAATATTCAAAATTTAAAAAAAATATTTACATCACCATTTGTCGGGACCCAAGAGGAATAAACTGATATAAAATTCAATGTACAAAAACAAATAGAACCACGATAAAATCACTGTAAAATACCACACACACTTTTGCTGCCTGCTGGCGCGACATCTACTCACTATTTTATATCAAAGACAGTAACAGAAAAGAGGAAATTTCCAGCATAGATTTTCCAGAAAGTGGGGGAAACTATTCATACTGGATGAGCCCCCGGTATCTCCACGGGGAAGGGGTGGGTGGTGGGTGGGCATAAATCATATACTTGAACATGAGCCCTAAGAGCTGGTTAAGATCTTTGGAATGATTAACAACAATAACAACAACAACAACAAAACAAAATGTAGTGATGGAAATGAAGGGGCCTGGACTGTACTGTAGAAATGTCCCACACTTAGATCTGTATGACTGGTTCATGAGAGTCAGAGACCGACGGAGACAGCAGGTCGGTTGCTGATGTGACATGTCGGGTTTGAACTCAAGAGTTCTGACCCGGTATAACACAGCCTACCCACCAATCCAAAACATCTGATAAAACGGAGATATCATAATTAATTAACGACAACAACAACAACAGTAATGACAGATGAAAAGACGAAAATGATGAAGATGAAGATGATATAACAACAACAACAATAATGATAATAACAATAATAATAATAACAATAATAATTCCATTTTGCAGTCTGTATCAAAGCACACCTGTCGCGCTTTCTACAGCACAACAACCACCAACAAGGAAGCACACAGAGATGGACAGACAGACGGACAAGACAGAGACAAGTAATGACAGCCACAAGGCAAACATCATCACATGTGACTGCACAAGAAAGAACGAAATATTATCAAGCCATGCAAACATTCTTCCTTTCCTGACGATATTAGAACAATTCATGGTGGAATCAGCTGACAGAATATTTCATCTGCCAGGGCCCATGTAGGCTTTACATTTGGCGATGTTATTGTGGTTGCATCTGAGCAGTCAAACACAGCACAGGTTTGTGTACATCACAAAGAAACAACGGAACATACCAAGGGAAAAAAAGGGAAGACAGAACCAAAAAAAGCCAAAAAAAGAGAGATCAAGTGCAAAGAGAGAGAGAAAGAAAGAGAGAGAGAGAGAGAGAGAGAGAGAGAGAGAGAGAGAGAGAGAGAGACGGACAGACAGACAGAGAGAGAATGAAAACAAAACAAAATAACCAAGCAATCTAACCAACCAACAAAACAAAAACAAAAACAAGAAGGAAAAAAAACCCAATCGTGTCACAGAAAACTGTAGACTGCAAAACGAAACGATGACAGTTGGCAAGAATGTGCACTGATGCATGAACTGGGTTAAAACTTTAAATACTTTGCCCACCTCATTTTCAAAGAAGGTACACCTCCTTTACCATTTGACAGTCTAGCAGCAGCGTACTACACGTAATTATATAGTCGACTTACTTTTACAAGAAAAGTGACTTCCTAGTAGTAACAATGACATTGCGCCCGCTAACGTGCTTGCCATTGCACAAAAGTTTTAATAAACAACAAAACACTACAACACAGCGATTACAGACTTTGTAACGACAAAATTTGACTAAACATTATGACCGATAGACAAAATGACAGAAATAGAAAAAAAGAAAGAAAACGAGGAAGAGGAGGAGGAGCAGGAGCAGGAGGAGGAGGGAAAACACTTTTTAATAAATCAGTAGTCATGCCTATTTTACCAAAACCAAATCAATTGAGATCACGAAATCATTATGAGAGGCAGAAGAAAACATAGACAATGAGAACGAAGATAAGAAAGCGAAACAAACAAACAAACAAACAAACAGACAAACAAACAAACAGACAAACAAACAAACAAACAAACAAACAAACAACCCAAAGGAGGACAGGAAGAAGGCAAAGGACATGAGAAGAAGATCAAGAAGAAACTATTAACAGAATCAGTCGTCATGCACATTTTCCAAAATGAAACACAATACAATATGTAACTGTTACAAACCTAAAGAGCGATATATATATATATCTCTGATAGCAGATGTTTACAAAACACATAATACTGAAGCAGATAGATACTGTAACTTATAAGCGCGTGTAGTTTGCGCAATGACAAAAATCATAAGAAAATGATCATACAATATTTATCCTAAAGGAAAATAATCCCAAATCAGTCCAAAAAAACGTACGAACAAAACAAATATGAAGAGAAAGAAAGGACGTTTAAAACAAAAGAACTGTAAATGAAATATCATCATTAAGAAAGACAGAGGAGGAGAAGGAGGAAAGTAATTAATTCAGAACTGGGACTATGTTCATCACACTGAGACAGGTCCATGTGTGCCCCTCCCACACCTACCAGTACCAGCAGTCATTTAGCACACTCCGCCAGCCTGTGAAAATCCTGGGCGATGACATGGTCGTGAAATGAGAAGGGCACGGAGAGGAGCCGATGAAACATTCAATTTTACTCCACCGGAATGGTGGAAGCTTAAGATGGGCAGCGAACAGGCCAATTTTATATATTACGGGCTGGGATTGAATTCGAGATATCCTATCTTGAATCCATGGCTCTATTAAAAGAACCAAGAAGAAGAAGAAGAGGAGGAGGAGGAGGAGGAAAAAGAAGAAGCTCGAAGAGGAAGACGAAGAAGAAGAAGAAGAAGAAGAAGAAGAAGAAGAAGAGAAAAGATCTTCTTCTCTGTATATTTATCTATTTTTTCTTTACTTTTTTTTCCTTTCTTTTTCACTAAGCGAGATAGAAATGGAATGAAAAAGAGCAAACAGAAAAAAAATCACTAAACTTGAAAGTTCACTGTATGTTCAGCGTGTCGCCACTTCTGTTCTGAAACCCACTGAAGGCATTAACATTCCAAAGGTAAAACGAACACAAACACGACGCTGTGTATCAACGCTCCTGCAAAAGAATTGATTTCACAAATGACGACAAGACAGGACTTCATCTTACAAATGAGGAAAGGGTCATTCTAGTGTACTGTGGTAGAGACCTCTTCAAGCTGGGACAAATTTAGAACGGATGCTGGATACCAGGTTTCTGGAAAACGACTTACCAAAACATGCCAAGCCAGGAATAAGATTTGTAGTACACTGGGTTTTTATAAATGCAGCTGTTTGTACATTATACAAATTAATGTCTATAAAATGATGCTAGTGACATTATACAGAATTCATGTTTATCAAAAAATGCCAATGGTATTATTATGAATTAATATGTATGAAAGAATGCTAATGATATTATTAAGAATTAATGTTTATGGAAGACTGTTAATGACCGTATTTTGAATGAATGCTTATGGAAAATTGCTATTGACATAAATGAATAAATGTTATGCAAAACTGCCAGTGACATCATTAAGAGGCAATGTTTATGGAACAGTGCTAATGACAGTTATTGTGAATCAAAGTTTATGGAAAAACGACGAGAACATTATTAAGAATTATTGTTCATAGAAGAATGATAATGACCATTATGAAAATTAATTTTACAGAAAAATGCTAATGACGTTATTAAGAATCCATGTTTATAGATGAATGTTAATGTCAGTATTTTAAGAGACAATGTTCACAAAAGAAAGCTAATGACATGATCAAAAACTAATGTTTATGGAAAATTGCTGATGACATTGTTAAAAATTTATGTTTATGGAAGACTGCTAATGACATTGTCAAGAATTACTGTTTATGGAAGACTGCTAATGACATTGTTAAGAACTTCTGTTTATGGAAGACTGCTAATGACATTGTTAAGAATTACTGTTTATGGAAGACTGCTAATGACATGGTTAAGAATTACTGTTTATGGAAGACTGCTAATGACATTGTTAAGAATTACTGTTTATGGAAGACTGCTAATGACATTGTTAAGAATTACTGTTTATGGAAGACTGCTAATGACATTGTTAAGAATTACTGTTTAATATGAAGAAATACTTTGCTAATGACATTGTTAAGAATTACTGTTTATGGAACACTGCTAATGACATTGTTAAGAATTCTGTTTATGGAAGACTGCTAATGACATGTTAAGAATTACTGTTTATGAAGACTGCTAATGACATTGTTAAGAATTACTGTTTATAGAAGACTGCTAATGACATTGTTAAGAATTACTGTTTATGGAAGACTGCTAATGACATTGTTAAGAATTAGTTTATAGAAGACTGCTAATGACAGTTAAGAATTACTGTTTATGGAAGACTGCTAATGACATTGTTAAGAATTACTGTTTATGGAAGACTGCTAATGACAAGGTTAAGAATTACTGTTTATAGAAGACTGCTAATGACATTGTTAAGAATTACTGTTTATAGAAGACTGCTAATGACATGTTAAGAATTACTGTTTATGAAGACTGCTAATGACATTGTTAAGAATTACTGTTTATAGAAGACTGCTAATGACATGTTAAGAATTACTGTTTATGGAAGACTGCTAATGACATTGTTAAGAATTACTGTTTATAGAAGACTGCTAATGACATTGTTAAGAATTACTGTTTATAGAACACTGCTAATGACATTGTTAAGAATTACTGTTTATAGAAGACTGCTAATGACATTGTTAAGAATTACTGTTTATAGAAACTGCTAATGACATTGTTAAGAATTACTGTTTATAGAAGACTGCTAATGACATTGTTAAGAATTATGTTTATAGAAGACTGCTAATGACATTGTTAAGAATTACTGTTTATAGAGGACTGCTAATGACATTGTTAAGAATTACTGTTTATAGAAGACTGCTAATGACATTGTTAAGAATTACTGTTTTAGAGGACTGCTAATGACATTGTTAAGAATTACTGTTTATGAAGACTGCTAATGACATTGTTAAGAATTACTGTTTATAGAGACTGCTAATGACATTGTTAAGAATTACTGTTTATAGAAGACTGCTAATGACATTGTTAAGAACTGCTTTTATGGAAGACTGCTAATGACATGGTTAAGAATTACTGTTTATGGAAGACTGCTAATGACATTGTTAAGAATTACTGTTTATGGAAGACTGCTAATGACATTGTTAAGAATTACTGTTTATGGAAGACTGCTAATGACATTGTTAAGAATTACTGTTTATGGAAGACTGCTAATGACAATTGTTAAGAATTACTGTTTATGGAAGACTGCTAATGACATTGTTAAGAATTACTGTTTATGGAAGACTGCTAATGACATTGTTAAGAATTACTGTTTATGGAAGACTGCTAATGACATTGTTAAGAATTACTGTTTATGGAAGACTGCTAATGACATTGTTAAAATTACTGTTTATGAAGACTGCTAATGACATTGTTAAGAATTACTGTTTATGGAACATGCTAATGAAAATGGTTAAGAATTACTGTTTATGAAGACTGCTAATGACAAGTTAAGAATTACTGTTTATATGGAAGACTGCTAATGACAAGGTTAAGAATTACTGTTCTATGGGAAGACTGCTAATGACAATGGTTAAGAATTACTGTTTATGAACACTGCTAATGACAATGGTTAAGAATTATAGTTTATAGAAGACTGCTAATGACATTGTTAAGAATTACTGTTTATAGAAACTGCTAATGACATTGTTAAGAATTACGTTTATGGAAGACTGCTAATGACAAGGTTAAGAATTACTGTTTATGGAAGACTGCTAATGACATTGTTAAGAATTACTGTTTATAGAAGACTGCTAATGACAATTGTTAAGAATTACTGTTTATAGAAGACTGCTAATGACATTGTTAAGAATTACTGTTTATAGAAGACTGCTAATGACATTGTTAAGAATTACTGTTTATAGAAGACTGCTAATGATATTGTTAAGAATTACTGTTTATAGAAGA
This sequence comes from Monoplex corrugatus, assembly GCA_030674185.1. NCBI lineage: Eukaryota > Metazoa > Mollusca > Gastropoda > Littorinimorpha > Ranellidae > Monoplex > Monoplex corrugatus. Next base: position 86,354,359 of record CM060315.1, read on the forward strand.
CTGCTAATGACATTGTTAAGAATTACTGTATATGGAAAATGCTAATGACCATTATTAAGAATTAATGTTACAGGGAAAAATGATTGTAGGTCAGTACAATTGTATAAATAGCTAAAAATTGTCAACTTTCATCACACTATTACAATGTTCATGTTGCTTATAGCCCCACATCAGGGCTAACACCTCCTATAAACAAACAAACAACCCCCCCCCCCCCACACACACAAAGACTCTAGTTCAGTATGGGGGCCAGCTGCAAATACCCGATAAGCAGTCACTGACCAAACGGCGACAGTATTCTAGGTTAGGCTGCGGTATAGGGTGGACCTATTCTTCTAAAAAAAGGTTTCACAAAACGGCATGGAACAATCAGAAATGTGAATTTTTCAACATCCACAGGAGAGTTAAACAAGGTTGCATCCTCTCACCGTATCTCTTCACATCTGTACGGAACAAGTCATGAGGGATGCTAATACCGAAGGCATGGGCATAAAGGTGGGAGGAAAAAAACTTACAAACCTGCACTATGTCGATGATACTGGGCTATTAGCAGACAACACTACCAGCATGAAAAGAATTCTATAGAGGGTAGATGCAGCGGGCAAAAAGGCTGGTCTAAACTTGTACGTTAAGAAAGCAAAAGTGCTACATATCAAAGCCCAAGACATCAAAACAATCATGACATCTTAATTAATAAAGTTCCCTTAGAAAATTTTAAAGATTTTTTATTGTTTTAATTCTGTAAACACTGATGATGGAACCTGCTCTAAAGTCATCAAAATAAGAATTGGTATGGCAAAGCAAAAGAATGGTCCAGCTCAACAATATCTGGAAAGACAGAGGCATAACAAATGGCCTGAAAATTAAACTTTTTAAAAATTGTTCATCTGACCAATCATGATTTATGACTGCAAAGGCTGGACTCTCAGAAAAGCTGATTGCAAAAGAATTGAGGCAGCAGAGATGTGGTTTTATCGGAGACTACTACGTGTCAAATGGACAGACAAAAGAAACATTGAAAGTGTCCTGGAAGAACCCGATACCACCAGAAGTTACTAGCAGACATCAACAAGAAAAGAAAAAAAATACAATGGCGATATGTCACGTAGCAAGAACACGGACCACATGGCAACCATTTTAAAAGGAAAAACACAGGCAAAAAGGGAGAAAGACAGACCTCCAATCTCACACGTCGAGAACATAACCAACATCAGTGGCCTAAATATTCAAAAAGTTGTCCACAAAAGTCAAGACAGAGGCGTTTGGAGAGGAGTGGCGGTGTCAAAGGGTGCAGCAGCCAACACTGAACCCGGTGACGCCGACAGGTAAGACAGGTGAGAAAGAAGACAACGATGACGATGAGGAAAAAAGAACGCACGCACGCATAAAAAGCACAGATCTCTCTCTCTGTCTCTCTGTCTGTCTGTCTCTCTCTCTCTCAAACACAATATTCAATATTTGATAGATTCTTTAACCCGAACTAGGGCATGGAAGATAAGAGCAAATAAACGAAAATACAATGTAATCAACATATAACATAAAGCATAAAGAATTCGTAGCAGGCCAACAGAAAAAACAACAACCGTGAAATCGCCTTACCACAAGACACTCAAATGTTCAGAATATAACTACACCATTTAAGAACATTTGCTATTTTGCTAATATTGATTGGTCACTTTTTCCTTCTAGGAGTAAAGTTATAAAATGAGAACACTGATGTAACTGACAGATATTTTTGTGGCATTAACGTCAATCGGTCATCACGGAATTGAGAACATTGGAAAATAAAGTGAAACTCATCAGCTCAGGCCTATGTTGCTTTGACCATCTACTTCTCTGCTCTCAAGCATGTGACACCTGCATCGATAGCTAATCAAAGAAAAAAAAAATCTGGTACCGGTAACTGTGTTACATATTTCTCTATTCCAAATTTGCCTTTAAAATATCGATATAGTATGCATTTACTGCTGTTTTCCAAAGCTGTCATTTAGACTACCTGGTCATTAACCTGCATGAAACGAAATGTGTTTTGCTTTCCAAAACTTTCAGATTTCCGAACTAAACTAAACCCCGTGTCGATCAATATTTTTAAATATGACATATCCAGTCTGAACAATATATGTTTTTTTCATATATAAATCGTATATTTCTCTGTGTTGTCATATGATGTACGGCTACATAAAAAGCATTTCAAAATCAACCAGTAATGAAAATAGATATAACACCGTTTTACACACACACACACACACACACACACACACACACACACACACACACACACACACACACACACACACACACACACACATGCACACTGAAACACTACTCTGATTTTCGGACACAAGGGACATAATCTCTTGATATCTTGATACTTCCTTTGATGACAAAACAAAGAACAGGATGGTAACAAAAGTCTGACAAGTGTCCTTTTTGAGTTACAGACAATCGGACACAATAAAAAGCACAATATCATCCCATGCAGTTGTCTATTTTAAAAAGTCTATTAACATATTGTCGTTACATAAACCGACATTTTACATAATGGTTCATCCATGTTGTGATACTGAATAAGGGACTGAGGGCCGGTTGTTTCTTTTAATAAAGCCACTTACTCAAGATCTGATATCTCGAGTTCAATCCCAGCGTGCAACATTATAAACTTATGTCCATCATTGTGGTGGTCTCAGGCTAGTGTTTTGTTGGTCCATCCCCCCTATCCACATTTTCCTACCTTGCCAGCACATTGGGTTTTGCGCAGACTCAGGGCATCTGCCGGATAACTGTCGGCCGAACTGGAGTGCTTAAGGAACTACCCGAGTGTGATGAGTCTTTCTTAAAACAGATTCCACACTGAAGGGAAAGCAGACTCAACGGAGGAAACTTTCATTCAATCTGGCCAAAGACCAACACTTACACAGTACATTTCGATTTGAATCAGACGTAAGTTAAGTATACCCAACAACACCAAAATGAATGCTTTGAACCCCCCTCACCCTATCTACCAGCTTCCTGCATTATCAACCACGACAGCAAACCAAAATTTTAACCCATTCCTTCTTGAAGAAAGCTGGTGGACAACGTGAGGGTGTGTGAAAGGGTTAGGTGTTTGCAGCTGGTGGACAGGGTGAAGTGTGAGGAAGTCAAAGGAGTTAAAACAGACGCAACGATTCGATCTGAACCAAGCTTACTGTTTAAAAAAAGCAAATATATGTTAATAATAGAAGAGAAATAGGTAATGACCCTGACCTTCATACGCTGTCATTCGGCTCTCATTGCCTCGACGACAGCAGATGAAACACGCCACCTGGAATTCCCGACGAAAGTTGCCTGCAACAGACAATGACAATGACAATGACAATGACACCCTACTTTCCATATATATCCTTTGTCTTTTTCTTCTTATTAACATCATTATCATTACTATTATTAGTAGTAGTATAATGTTATCAGACTATATAAATCATCAAAATTGCAACCTGGAATGTAAGAGATTTGCTGCAAAAAGGAAAATAAGATAATGTCAGTGTGGAAATGGAAAGGCTCAACATCAATATTTTAGGACCAGGGGAAGTGAGATGGAAGGGGGCAATCATGATAACATCGAGCAAGTACAAAATTATATATTCTGGTGGAGACACACATGAAAGAGGAGTAGGCTTCATAATGGACAGTGACAAGTCAAAGTCTATCAAAGGATACTGGGCTATATCAGAACAAGTTTTATTAGTTAAACTGGATGGCAAGTCATTCAATATAAACATCATCCAAGTATATGCACCAACATCCGCAAGTACTCAGGAAGAAATTGACAACTTCTATGAAGTATTAGAAACAGCCAAGGCTCAGAGTAAATCACAGCACATTACATTAATAATGGAGGATTTTAATGCTAAAGTGGGACAGGAGAGAGTGGATGACAGTTGGACCTCATGGCACATAAAATGAAGGGGAAGAGAAACTTGTGGAATGTGCACAATTAAATGAATTCATGATAGGAAACACCTGGTTTAAGCAACCTAACAGAAGAAAATAGACATGGATGAGTCCAGGAGATAATACTAAAAATCAAATTGATTACATCCTCATAAATAACAGATTCAGAAATTCTTTACTAATAGCAAAAACATTACCAGGCGCAGACTGCAACAGTGACCACACAATCCTGTGGTGCAAAGATTTAGGCTGAAACTAAAGAAAAGAAAATAGACTAAAAACATCAAACTAAATCTTGGACTCTTAAAGGCAGATGAATCGACTCGTGAAAAATTTAACATACATGTTTAAAACAAATTCAGTGCTCTGGGGGACGTTGGTGACAGTGAGGAACAATAGACAAACTTGAGAAACTCGACAAATTAAACTTGTAAAGAAATCCCTAGAGTTGAAAGAAAAGCGAAATAGAACTGGATGACAAAAGAAAAGGTTGGCTTGATGGAAGAACAGAAGAAGGCAAAAGGAAAGGAGGAAGAAAACAAAAAGATAAACAAGGAAATCAGGAATAGGTGCAATGAAGCTAAGGAAGCATGACTGGAAACAAAGTGCAAAGAAATAGAAGACAGACACAAAACAGATCATCAGTTTATGTATAGAAACATTGAAGAAATTGCCCACAGGAAAAAGACGCACACATCAACTGGTTGCTTAAAATGGAAAGATGTTACGATTATTATGGAAAAAGATAAAATATGAGATGGGGAAAGTACATTAAAGACCTTTTTGACGATGACAGAAACGAAGAACACATTATTATAATATAAGAAAGAACGTTTCATCCATAATGAAAAATGAAGTTAGAGCAGCAATGAAAAAGATGAAACCAGGAAAAGCTCCAGGACCAATCAATATTTCTATAGAAATGATTAAGGCCCTAGATGAATTTGGTATTGAAAAAATAACAGTCCTCCTAAATGAAATGTGTGACACCAGAAAAATTCCTAAAGAAAACAGGGACTACAGAATGCGAACTTCATCGTACAGTCAGCTCAATGAGTCATGTAACAAAAAATTCTATAAAGAATAATCATGATGAGGACAAGGAACAGAGCAAAAGAGATATAGCAGAAGTACAGTGTGGATTTGTCGAAGGTAAAGGAGCTATTAATGCCTTATACATCCTAAGAACTATCATAGAGAGATCAATCGAGTTGACTAAGGATTTAGATTTATGCTTTGTTGATTATACAAAGGCTTTTGATTAACCAATTAGATAGGTTCAATGTTGATGCAAAAGATCTAAGAATAGTCAGAAATATGTATTGGAAACAAACAGCAACAATGAGAACAGAAAACGATATAAGCTTTTCCAAAATATCAAAAGATGGGTTAGACAGGGCTGTGTTCTGTCACCAGATTCGTTTTCACTTTACAGCCAAACCATCATGAGAAACCTAGAAGAATGCCCCGATATAAAGATTGGAGGAAAAATGATAAACAATCTTCTTAAGCATATGACACCGTGCTAATTGCAGAAAATGAAAAAAAAATCTAGAAAATCTTGTGAGTATCACAGAAATAGACAGCAAAAGTAGAAGGCAGGAGTTAAATAGCAAGAAGACTGAAGTCATGGTAATCAGCAAAAAACAAGAAATCCCCTCATGAAAAATAACAGCAAATGGCACAATACTGGTACGAGTTGATAAGTTTAAATATCTGGGAACGGTCATCTCCCAGACGGCAGATGCATATCAGAAATACCCAGCAGAATCGGCCAAGCTAAAACAGCATTCAAGAAAATGAAAAGCGTTTTTACCGACAAATGCCTATCAATCAACACCAGGATGAGAGTTCTAAGGTTATTAAACTGGAAAATAATGGTCGATGGCGTCAAACGTGTTCGCAAAGTGTTAAAAAACAGCTTGGCAAAATTGTTTTCAAGCGCGGAGAAAAGTCACAGATCTCTCTTTATTCTCTGCAGTATAATACGACTGGAACTGTCTTGGCGGCTCAATGGTTACTAGGTAAGTCTTGGGTATTATCACAGCTATAAAATGTGTATCCTGGTGTGTGTGTGTGTGTGTGTGTGTGTATGTGTGTGTGTGTGTGTGTGTGTGTGTGTGTGTGTGTGTGTGTGTGTGTGTGGTGTGGAGAGAGAGAGAGAGAGAGAGAGAGAGAGAGAGAGATTGAGAGAATTCAGATGCTTTATTCATATAGGCCACAGCCCCTTACATGGGGCAGAACATAACTATGCATTCTCAACTCATATACATGTTAACAAGGCAATAATAATATTTCTAATTTGAAATGTTCTGTACAAGTGCACAACAAATAAGTGGAAAGAACATAAGATACAAACAATCTCCTCATATTCGAGCCTTGGGTCCCTTGGGAAGAATTAATTCTAAAAGAGACTCAAGAAATTGCTCTCTAAATTTAAAAGCGCTTTGCATCGAAATATAGCTAAACTTAGAACTCGGGTGGCAGTTGAGGACATCAATAAAGAGAATTTAGATAAGGAGGGCTTTCTGTAACATTTTGAGCCTATGTATTTCTCACGAATAGAATGGAGTGCTGGACAACATAATACGAAATGTACTTCGTCTTCTTTTGATATTTTGCACAATGGACATAATGGATCACTATCCCTATTTGGTCTGTGTTTAAAATAATGATCCATGACTCCCCATATTCCCAACCTAAATCGTATCGTTGTGTATTTCAGATGTTTGTCTATATCTATCTCTAAAATGTTTTTACTCCTGCAATGCAGTTAAAATAGTATGTATTTTTGGCACCACATCGAACCCCGGACTTTACCTGATCACGCATGCTTATGATACATCGATACAGTTTAACTTTTATACTGCTTTTGAGGAGAATAGGCCAAAGTATATTTCCACCGATTGAATCAAACGCTTTTTCAGAGTCAATAAATGCCACAAATAGTTCCTGATTACTACAGCAAACTGTTTCTGTACAAGAGCAAACATGTAAACATATGGTCCACAGTTGAGTATCCCCTTTTAAAACCAGCTTCATGGTCACCTGTGATATTATTTTCTTCTATCCATTCTTGTAATCTAATGTTAATTATTATACTAAATAGTTTACTGCTTACATCACTAATCGAGATTCCTCTATAACTATTGGGATTATTAATATCGAGATTCCTCTATAACTATTGGGATTATTAGTATCTCTTATTTTCTAAAGTGGTAAGATAGTAGATTCAGTCCAGTTTTGGGGAAATTCACCATTACCAACAAAGCATTGAACATTTTAAAGTAAAACTGCATTACGTGCTCACATGATTTCTTAAGAAGTTCACCTGTGATACCTGTGGACCAGCAGCTTTCCAGTTTTTCAATTTCCTAATTGCAAATTGTACTTTCTCTTTTGATATTGGGCGGTTCATATAGCCATCACTCTCATCAACTAGTACATCCTCATTCTGTGTATTATCAATATCGATATCAGTTTCTAATAAAGCTTTGAAGTGATGGAACCACATATCCATCGTAATATTAGTTACAGGTTGTTTTCTTCTAAAAGTAAAGTTGTTAACTGTATTCCAGAATTCCTTTTGGCATTTAACAGACTGAACTAATTTGTCAACTATCGCCTTATCAAAATGCTCTTTCTTTCTTTTTTGTAAACTTTTATATTCACATCTAGCAATTTGATATTTAGTTTGATTTTCAGATTTCTTTGAGCGATGACTTGTTTTAATAGTCTCCTAACATTTCTCCTTGCACACACACATTCCTGATCAAACCAGTAACCAGGTACCCTCTTTTTATTTAAGACTACACGTTCCTTCAGATACTCAGCACTTTCTTTTATACAGTCATTAAACATATTCAGTGCCATATTCACGTTTACATCTATCAAGCTTATAGCATCATCCAATTTTCTACGGTTTTCATCATGACCTAATACATCACTATACAGATGTACATATTTATCATTCCAAACGATATTGTCGATGAATTGGTCAAGCCATGATGAAGATAATATCAATGCACTTGCTTATCTAAGGATATGCCCCTGGCGTTAGCCAGCCCTTCCAATTTATCACCATGGGACTTAAAAAACCTGAATACAAATGTAAACATATCTAAGGACACTAAAACATATACAAAAACTGGCCTGAATCACCGAAAATTGCTTCTTCGCATCACACGTCTTTAAAGCCAAAAATGCACTGAACACATGTGCCCAATTATCAATCCTATGAGAAACTACAGAAGGCTTTATAGAAAACATACACGTAAATGGGCCGGCAGAAACTGGTAAGAAGAGATGACAGAAAGCAAGGAAACGAGGGAAAAGCAAAGAAATAGTGACAGAAAAGAAGACATTATTTTCTAGCACAGAATTTCCTGAAGGTGGGGATACTATATTTACACTGAAAGAGCCTCCGGCATCCCCATGGAAGACTGCGCTATAAATATGAAATTATTATCATAATCATTATGTTTGTCACCACTTCCGAATATACACCCCTGCCCAACCTCTGCGTTTGTCTTCTGACATTACATGTTTACAAATTCCTCGATACGCATGTTCCACAGTTGGTCGCCACTCGTGTTCTGTGTCTGGTCCATACAACTGGAATGACTTTCCCTACCTCTTCCACAGTCATCTACTCTGTCTTCCTTCAAATCTAATTTGAAGACATCATTTTGTCCAGCAATGATTTCACCCCACACACACACACCCTTTCATCTCACTTCCTTCTTGTTCTCCTCGTGGTTTTTGTCATTTTTAGTGAATGTTTTAGT
>CM060315.1:86368078-86370578 GCA_030674185.1 Monoplex corrugatus
ACCCAACCTACCAAACCAAAGTCCAACCATATCACCCAACCTACCAAAACCAAAGTCCAACCATATCACCCAACCTACCAAACCAAAGTCCAACCATATCACCCAACCTCCTAAACCAAAGTCCAACCATATCACCCAACCTACCAAACCAAAGTCCAACCATATCACCCAACCTACCAAACCAAAGTCCAACCATATCACCCAACCTACCAAACCAAAGTCCAACCATATCACACCAACCTACCAAACCAAAGTCCAACCATATCCCACCCCAAACTACCAAACCAAATCCAACCATATCACCCAACCTACCAAACCAAAGTCCAACCATATCACCCAACCTACCAAACCAAAGTCAAAGCAGCGTGCCACAGTCTGCCATCCTCACAGAATAAGATGATACACAGCTGTTGCAAATGGAACGAAAGATACGTAGTGATGATGAAACTGGGTGTGCATATTTCTGACTTCTCGTGAGATAAACCAAGTCATCATTTCCGAAGAGCAAAGTATGAAGAGAAAGACACCAGCATCAGCCTCACACAGATGAAAACCATCATCAAGTCTGTTCAGAGCACCCCAGCTTCATGACAGTTATCACCAGCTGTTCTGACAAGAACAAGCATTTCCCCGAACTCTTTACTATTTCCCCAGTGTCCCTGCAGAGAAGCTGACCAGACAGCAGAACACATCCTTCAGGACTGCCAGAACTGCTGGACACAGAGCGACGAGATCTGGCCGACATCCTTGAGCCCGCGGGAGAAGCAGTACAGGCTGTGGACGTGCTACAGAGGACGGCCTGTGTCATCCTTGAGATCTTCATAATGAAACATCCTCTCTCTACCCTCACCCCCCATTTCGAGATTCCCTCTGGGTAATCCTCGAGACTAAATGCCAAATGTGACGGTGGACGAGAAGAAGATCACTGAGGATCAGAAAAATCAGAAACACATACAAAAATAACCACTGTCCCCAAAGTGTCACCTTAGACATGGGTATGGATAGTGACAATGCACTCTTTCACTTGCTATGCCATACCCCCAGCCTAAAGAGCTGTACATAACGTAAAGGTTGAAGACAGCTTTCTGGTCTTCATCACAACCCAGTTCAGGTAAGGGTGAAGACAGTTTTCTGGTCTTCATGAAAACCCCGTTAACGCAAGCGTGAAGAAAGTGTTCTTGTCTTCATCACAACCCCGTTCAGGTAAGCGTGAAGAAAGTGTTCTTGTCTTCATCACAACCCCGTTCAGGTAAGGGTGAAGACAGTGTTCTTGTCTTCATCTCAACCCCGTTCAGGTAAGGGTGAAGACAGTGTTCTTGTCTTCATCTCAACCCCGTTCAGGTAAGGGTGAAGACAGTGTTCTTGTCTTCATCACAACCCAGTTCAGGTAAGGGTGAAAACAGTGTTCTTGTCTTCATCACAATCCCGTTCAGGTAAGGGTGAAGACAGTGTTCTGATCATCACAACCCATTTCAGGTAAGGGTGAAGAGTGTTCTGCTCTACCTCATGACAACCCCAGTTCAGGTAAGGGTGAAAACAGTGTTCTGATCTTCATGACAACCCAGTTCAGGTAAGGGTGAAGACAGTGTTCTGCTCTACCTTATGACAACCCAGTTCAGGTAAGGGTGAAGAGTGTTCTGCTCTACCTCATGACAACCCAGTTCAGGTAAGGGTGAAAACAGTGTTCTGATCTTCATGACAACCCAGTTCAGGTAAGGGTGAAGACAGTGTTCTGCTCTACCTTTGACAACCCAGTTCAGGTAAGGGTGAAGAGTGTTCTGCTCTACCTCATGACAACCCCGTTCAGGTAAGGGTGAAAACAGTGTTCTGATCTTCATGACAACCCAGTTCAGGTAAGGGTGAAGACAGTGTTCTGCTCTACCTTATGACAACCCAGTTCAGGTAAGGGTGAAGAGTGTTCTGCTCTACCTCATGACAACCCCGTTCAGGTAAGGGTGAAAACAGTGTTCTGATCTTCATGACAACCCAGTTCAGGTAAGGGTGAAGACAGTGTTCTGCTCTACCTCATGACAACCCAGTTCAGGTAAGGGTGAAGACAGTGTTCTGCTCTACCTCATGACAACCCAGTTCAGGTAAGGGTGAAGACAGTGTTCTGCTCTACCTCATGACAACCCAGTTCAGGTAAGGGTGAAGACAACTTGAACTTGGCGTAGTTGTCAAAACAAACATAAAAGTGTGCGCGCTTTCTGGCATGAACATATGCTCTTCTTGACACACTACTGCTTTTAGGTGGGCGCCTACTGGCAGTGCGCTGTTTTGGACTGCTCCGGTTCTACATGTATTTCCTCTGTCCAAAGACAATTTGAATGACCAGGGAGATATCTCGCTAAACGTTGTTCGGGTGGAGGAGGCATAGATTGGATCAATCTTTTTCTTTCTTTCGTAACAACTGTTTTCTGTTTGAAATGCCAATTGTTCTCTCTCCGGGGAAAGCAGATTGCTACAGAATGGCGCCACATACGTTTTCCTGTCTTCCTAT
>CM060315.1:86380578-86400578 GCA_030674185.1 Monoplex corrugatus
TTCTTGACACATTGTGGCACAGAAAGACGGATACAGCCAGCCAGACACAGACACATACAGAGACGCACATACTTAAATACATACATACGTACGTACGTACATACGTACGTATATACATACATACATACGTACATACATACATACATACATACATACATACATACGTACATACATACATACATACGTACGTACGTACGTACGTACGTACGTTGTTGTTGTTCGTCCGTCGTGATCGACGATGACCAAGGATCATCACAATTCATGTGTCCGGTTGTGACTGATGAGGCCGATTCATGCACGGAAGGCTCGGCCGCAGATGAGACACATGTGTTCTGCTGGATTATGGACTTGGGAATTGGCTCGGGATTTACGCAGCTCTCGTTTCTTTTGTGTTCCACTGATCCTGCTTTGTTAGTAGGAGGCGGCACCTTCGCCAACGCAGCTTCTCCATGATGAGCGGTCTTGTGTAAGGGCCTCCCATGTCTTGGTGTCGATACCGAAGTTTTTCAAGGACGCTTTAAGCGTGTCCTTGAAGCGCAGCTTTGGCTTTCCTCGCGAGCGTATGCCGTGTGCTAACTCACCATAGAGCAGTCTCTTCGGGAGACGCGTGTCTTGCATACGCACGATGTGTCCAGCCCATCTGAGCAGGGTGTGAATGCTAGTCATTCCGGCCTGATCGAGGACGTACGTATGTACATACATACACACACACACACATACATACATACATATATACACAGACATACAGAGACGCACATACGTACATACATACACACATACATACATACATACAGACAGACATACAGAGACGCACATACGTACATACATACATACATACATACATACATTCATACAGACACACACACACACACACAGACACACACACACACACACACACACACACACACACACACACCCGTACGCGCAAAGTGTGGTGTGAGACACATAACAATGCACGACTGCCATGATTCCGTACAAACAAACAAAACCAGTCAGTCACTATACTAGATATGGCATTCCTACTGATAGGAAGAGACGATAGAAAGCAAAGCAACAAGGCAGAAACAAACATAGTGACAGAAAAGTGCACTGTGTCATCCTTTTCCAGATAATGGTAATCATAACAAAAACAACAACAACAAGAAGATGAGAAGAAGAAGAAGAAAGAAAGAAGAAGAAGAAGAAGAAGAAGAAGAAGAAGAAGAAGAAGAAGAAGAAGAAGAAGAAGAAGAAAGAAGAAGAAAGAAGAAGAAGAAGAGAAGCAGCTAATTATAAGGCGTCGAGTTTTGATATATAAATCGAATCAAAAGCGCACACTCATCATTCACTTAAACATTCTCTGACAACGAAAGAGTCTTAAGGGCACAAAGCACACGCACACCAGATGGGGAGGACAGGAGGAAATGGACGAAAGGGTGGGCACTTACAAGAGGAAATCCTTTCTGGACTAAAAATAAAGGTAAGTCTTAAAGTTAGACTTGAAGGAAGACACAGTGTGTAACTGTCCAACAGACAAGGGAAGATCATTCCAGCTGTATGAACCAGACACAGAAACTGACCGGTGGCCGACTGTGGTACATCTGTATCGAGGAAATTGTCAACAATTAGCGTGAGACGCAGAACAACGAGGTTAAGCAGGGGCGCACGTTTGAAAGTGGCCACAAAGATAAGTAGATGCAGTACCATTAAAACACTTGTAGGATATGTATTGAAATCGAGTTTGATAACTGTTATGCTTCTGTGTATGCATACTTATGTGTAGGTGGTGTTAGTGTGATAATCCTTATAATTTACATTTTATGTATTATATATTCTTTAGTGTGATAATCCTTATAATTTACATTTTATGTATTATATATTCTTTAGTGTGATAATCCTTACAATTTACATTTGAACTTATTAACCTGTGTCAAGGTTGTGCCATTTGCTGTTATTTTGCATGAGGGGATTTCATGTTACTACTACCACTAATACTGCTATCACAGCTACTACTACCACGACTACTATCAACCATCACTACCACTGCTACAACGACTACTACTACTTTAGCGACTGCTATTACTGCTGCTACCGCTACTACTACTATTATTACCATCACCACAACTAACATCACCACCACTCCTACTACTACTACTACTGCTGCCGCCACCACCACAACTGCAAGTACCACCACTACCACTGCTGTTATTACCACGATTACTACCACCACAAGAACTCCTCATCCTACAACTACTCCAGCCAAAGACACACGCTCAGACAGATACACGTACACACTGCTGCTTGGCTAATTACCGTTAATACGCTATCCCTCTGTGTGTGTGCTGTATGTGATGTATGTTTATGTATGTATGTATGTATGTATGTATGTATGTATGTATGTATGTATTATGTATATGTATGTTGTATGTACATGTGAGAGAGAGACAGGGAGAGAGAGAGAGAGAGAGAGAGAGAGTGTGTGGTTGTGTGTGTGTGTGTGTGTGTGTGTGTGTGTGTGTGTTGTGTGTGTGTGTGTGTGTGTTTTACCACTAGCTAGATCACTGTTAACAGAAGCATAGACTCAAGGCCTTGCCATCACACAGGGTTTTGTGCAGACTGAAGGAGTCTGCCAGATAACTGTTGGCTGATTTGAGTAGAACGCATATGGAACTGTCCGAGTTTGACCATGACTTGAGAAAGACGAGAAAGCTAATTGAGTTTGAAGGGGGGGGGGGGGGTCTAGGAACAAACCTATGTCTCTAATACTGTTATGACGAGTTCTTTACAGAGTCTGCTGCATAGTGTTTACGTCTTACATCGTGCAAGTCCAGGTGGTCAATAAAAAGCTGTTTGATGCCCAGCAGCTCGTCATGGTGATGTGATTCTTCTTGTCTAAAAGGCATGAGTGAATGTAGAATGTGTGGCCCATGTATCACCTGCCTGACACCGGCTCCTTTCTACGGTGCCCACAATCACATGGGGAAAACTGATTATGGTCGGGGAGATCTTCATTCGTCACGTCGCATTTCATCATAATGAAAAACGCCCCATTACTGATGTCCCATTTCGTTCGTCATAATGAAAAATGCCTCATTACTGATGTCCCATTTCGTCATAATGAAAAACGCCTCATTATTGATGTCCCATTTCGTCATAATGAAAAACACTAAATTACCGATGTCCAATTTCGTCATAATGAAAAACGCCTCATTATTGATGTCCCATTTCGTCATAATGAAAAACACTAAATTACCGATGTCCAATTTCGTCATAATGAAAAACACTAAATTACCGATGTCCAATTTCGTCATAATGAAAAACGCCTCATGACTGATGTCCCATTTCGTCATAATGAAAAACGTACACTGCTGTGTCCATTCGTCATATGAAAAACGCTAACGCTGGTGTCCCATTTCGTCATAATGAAAAACGCTACATTACTGATGTCCCATTTCGTTATAATGAAAAACGCTACATTACTGATGTCCCATTTCGTCATAATGAAAAACGCCACATTACTGATGTCCCATTTCGTTATAATGAAAAACGCTATATTACTGATGTCCCATTTCGTTATAATGAAAAACGCCACATTACTGATGTCCCATTTCGTTATAATGAAAAACGCTACATTACTGATGTCCCATTTCGTCATAATGAAAAACGCCACATTACTGATGTCCCATTTCGTTATAATGAAAAACGCTAATTACTGATGTCCCATTTCGTTATAATGAAAAACGCCACATTACTGATGTCCCATTTCGTTATAATGAAAAACGCCACATTACTGATGTCCCATTTCGTTATAATGAAAAACGCCACATTACTGATGTCCCATTTCGTTATAATGAAAAACGCTACATTACTGATGTCCCATTTCGTTATAATGAAAAACGCCAATTACGATGTCCCATTTCGTTATAATGAAAAACGCCAATTACTGATGTCCCATTTCGTCATAATGAAAAACGCACATTACTGATTCCATTTCGTATAATGAAAAACGCACATTACTGATGTCCCATTTCGTTATAATGAAAAACGCCACATTACTGATGTCCCATTTCGTTATAATGAAAAACGCCACATTACTATGTCCCATTTCGTTATAAAAAAAACGCTATATTACTGATGTCCCATTTCGTTATAAGAAAAACGCTAATTACTGATGTCCCATTTCGTTTAATGAAAAACGCTATATTACTGATGTCTCATTTCGTATAATGAAAAACGCTACATTACTGATGTCTCATTTCGTTATAATGAAAAACGCTACATTACTGATGTCCATTTCGTTATAATGAAAAACGCCACATTACTGATGTCCCATTTCGTATAATGAAAAACGCTACATTACTGATGTCCATTTCGTTATAATGAAAAACGCCACATTACTGATGTCCCATTTCGTTATAATGAAAAACGCTACATTACTGATGTCTCATTTCGTCATAATGAAAAACGCTACATTACTGATGTCCCATTTCGTCATAATGAAAAACGCTAATTACTGATGTCCCATTTCGTTATAATGAAAAACGCTACATTACTGATGTCCCATTTCGTTCATAATGAAAAACGCTACATTACTGATGTCCCATTTCGTCATAATGAAAAACGCTATATTACTGATGTCCCATTTCGTTATAATGAAAAACCGCCTTATTACTGATGTCCCATTTCGTTATAATGAAAAACGCTACATTACTGATGTCCCATTTCGTTATAATGAAAAACGCTACATTACTGATGTCTCATTTCGTTATAATGAAAAACGCTACATTACTGATGTCCCATTTCTTTATAATGAAAACGCTATATTACTGATGTCCCATTTCGTTATAATGAAAAACGCCACATTACGATGTCCCATTTCGTCATAATGAAAAACGCCTCATTACCGATGTCCCATTTCGTTATAATGAAAACCGCTACATTACCGATGTCCCATTTCACCACATACACACATTTATCAAAGAATGTATTTTTTGAAAGAGTACATGACATTATTTTTACTGTAGAAACTTAAAAGATACACAGATACACACATATTTACACACATGTACAAACGCACGTATGCATGTCGTACGCATGCGCGCACGCACACACACACTCACACACACACACCATTAATATAAGAAAATACTCATGGCCTATGCATAAACCCGATGCTGCAGGCAAGCTCTTGGGAAATGTACAAAGTCTGTGTAGTCCTTGAAAGTGATCAGTGGCGAAATGCCACTGACGGATATGGCCAACTGACACTACAAAGTACAAACCAAACGTGCTTCTTCAACTGATAAATAATATTTGTGGCCTGTGGTGACATGGTAAGTGGCCAGTCGGTAAGTCACCTTAGAGTCGGGACAGATTTAGAACAAGTGTGTTAAAATGTTTTGTTTTGTTTGTTGTTGTTTTTTGCGACACAAAGTTTGTTCACTGTTCACGGAATTGATTTCAAATTATCTCCCGTCTCTGGCAACAAATTCTGTCTCCCTTGCTGGAGAGCAGCGTTCTACTTACTCCCCTTTGTGTGTGTGTGTGTGACAGGCGGCGACGGGGCTTGTGTGTCGTCTTTTCGTGCGCTGGGCAGGAACAGATTGTGCGGTGTTCGCTTGCTTATTAAATCTCTCTTTGAAAAAAAAAAGTGAGGTGTGTGTGTGTGTGTGTGTGTGTGTGTGTGTGGAGAGAGAGAGAGAGAGAGAGAGAGAGAAAGAGAGAGAGAGATAGGGAAGAGAGCAGGGGCAGTGTGCGTGTGTGAGACAGAGAAAGGGTGTGTGTGCGTGCGTGTATATGCGTGTGTGGGAGGGGGACTGGTGGGTGGATGGGTGGACAAGGAGGGTATTTGGGTGAACCAGTATGCGTGGGGAAGGGGAGGGTTTTAGTATGTATATGATATTGACAGATTATGATTATTATCATCGTAACCCTTCTTACAGCGTTGTTCTCCAAACTCATTTGGAGTCAATGTACATTACGCATGGTCAGCCTTTTAGTGGAGCACAGAGTACTCAGCCTGTTGGGCGAGCTCACCACATTTCACTACGTTGTCGCACACACTGCATCTTTAGTTGGCTTGCATGCTGGGTGTTTACATGTTTCCATTAGGTAGAAATTCACTTGACTTAAAGGTTATTTTACGTGAGTATTTGATATTCTGCATACGATATACATGAACTGACAGGTCTGCAACATGTCGACCTGGGATATCGGGAACACATTCACCCTTTATCTTCCAAGCAGAGCTATCCTGGCGGGAATTGAATCCAGGCCTTTCCGACTGGATGTCTCACGTTATCCCATTCCACTACCACGCCCATCATTATGTATGTACATGTATAGTAGTAGTAGTAACAGTACACCTCCGTCAGTCGGCGTCCACTATGTATGATGCGCCCCACAGTCGTGTCGAGTCGTAGCTGACCCCTCTGGAACAGCGTTGGCTGTGGCTGGATAAGGCCGATGCGGGAAAGGCAGACTCTGCGACATTTGGATGTATGTATGGATGCTGGCCATGGGGCTGCCTTCACAGGAGCTTGCTTTCCAGCTGACTCTCTTTTCCTCAGCTAAGGTCTGGGGATCTTCTTTTCCCCCAACCTGAGTTGTTTCTGGAGCATACTGCACCATCTGTTGCGGTCGGCTGCTGTGTCTTCCCAGCTCTCTGTGTTGATGTCCAGAGCTTTCATGTAGCGCTTGTAGACGTCTTTGTATCGTAGCTGGGGACGGCCAACAGATCTCTTGCCGAAGACCAGTTCACCATAAAGGATACCTTTGGGATACATCCATCTTCCACCCAAAGCACATGGCCAAGCCAGCGCAGCCTGCATTGTCTGAGTAGTGTGTGCATGGTGGGGTCCCAGCGCATGCTAGAAGGCGCTTTTTTTCAAATTC
This sequence comes from Monoplex corrugatus, assembly GCA_030674185.1. Taxonomy (NCBI): domain Eukaryota; kingdom Metazoa; phylum Mollusca; class Gastropoda; order Littorinimorpha; family Ranellidae; genus Monoplex; species Monoplex corrugatus. The sequence goes on from CM060315.1 coordinate 86,387,452, forward strand.
AATTCAATCCGTATTGCTTATAGCCCAGATGACTACCAGAGCCATATCAGGGCTAACACCACGTTAAAATCGACACCTAAGTTTAAGCAAAAAGACAACAGTTAAAAACTAACCTCACCATTATCCTTGCAAGTCTAAAATGCACTTAAAGAAAAAACATTCTCATAGGTAAAATCGAATAAGATGAAATCTATTGATCTCTTGTAAAAACTGGAAAACTGCATTCGGAGGGACGTCACTGAAGAGGTTCTTTAAGGAGTCTGCCGTGTAGTGCTTATGTCTCACATCGTGCAAGTCCAAGCATTCATATAAGAAGGTGTCTGATGCTCAACGGCTCGTCACATGGTATACACCACGGTGCTTCGTCTTTTTTTAAAAGGTAGGAATGAGTGTAGGATGTGTGACCCACGTATAACCTACATAATACTGTCTCTTTCTTACTGTTCACTGCAGCAGAGAGGAGAATTTCAGGTTGTGATGGAAAAGTTTGTCGTCTGTCTGTTTATTCCAGCCCTCCTGCCACAGATTTCTCACATAACTGTGTACTTTGGTTTTCGGGTCTGTATATGGAATGAAGGATTTAGGATTTCTCTTGTAGCGTTCTTGTCCAGGCGCTCAGACTTTTTCGTAGTTTGCAATACGAATATGGCCAGGAGTCCAGGCAAAAACAATGTGGTAACCTTCAATTGTAAAAGAACACTATATTTCCGCAAGCAGTTGCCTGCAAAGCAGAAAAGGAGCCAGAAAAGTAGAAATAATCTTTATGCTTGGATTAAGACACCATTTCAGTGCCAAAACCAGAGCAGTCAGTTAAGCAGTATAAACGGAATTGTCAAACAGAATATGTTCTGAAAATAAATGATTGGGAACGGCGGAACAGAAGGTAGCAGCGGCAACACCTTCATCAGATTTTGATCCATTTGTAAATATTCTGTGGGATGACAAATTTCTGATAGAGTTCTACATAAAACGACTTGTACGCCAGTGCACTGGCACAGTCTTTACAGAAAGAAGCAAGTCGGAATTTGGACAACTGTTAAATCTATTATCTGCCTTTTCCAAGTGAGAAGGGAGGAATGACTAAAGAAGGAGTGACTTTCGAGTATTCTTCAAATTCCGTTTGAAATTTGGGATTAAAGACACAGTCATAGCTGGGTTTTGTGGTTAAGAGAACAGTTTTGAGCACACATTTCAGGATAACTTCTGTCTACGGTTGGACAGGGAGGGTTCCCTTGCCTCTGCGTATAAACTGTTTACAGGAGTAGTTCTGAATGCACCAAGACAGAGGGATCCATTAGTTTTAGGTAGGAGGGTCTTGCAGAGCCGTACACTGCGTCATAGTCCATTTTAGAGCAAATTAAAGCTCTGTAGAGGTAAAGCAGTGTTTTCTTGTCGGCACCCCAGTCTGTGTGAGCTACGACTCAAAGTATGTTCAGAGCTCTTTGGCATGAGATTTTAAGATATCGGATATGGCTAAGGAACTTCAACTTTTGATGAAAGATCAGTCCCAGAATTTATATTCTTTTACAGTTGGAATGATGGATTTTCCCAGATGGATTTCTGGATCAGCAAAGAATTGTCGGAGGTTATGAAAGTGGATACACTGTGTTTTGGTTGCGGAAAAAGTAAAGCGGTTTATCTCAACCCACTGATGCATCCTGTCTACGCACAGAAGCCGGCGCCGCTGAACGCCTGCATAGATGCTTCCATATGCGTACACAGAAAATTATCCACAAACAGGGAACAGCCCTGTTGTACTGACTTGACTATGTTGTTGATCTTAACACTGAACAACGCAGGAGAGAGAATGCTCCCTTGTGGTACATCCAACTCTTGCTTGTGGTTGTCGGAGAGAATAGTGCCAATCTGCGCTTGAAACTGTCGCTCAGAAAAAAAGGACAAACAAATGTAAGGACCCCCCCCAAAAAAAACAACAACAACAAAAAACCAAAAAAAAGTTCGTGTAGATCCATAAATATTCCTGATTTCCAGGTGGTATCATATGCTTTCTCTAGATCAAAGAAGATAGCCACTACTTGCTGTTTGTTCAGAATGCACTACGGATTGTCGTTTCAAGGCGGATTAAATGGTCCACTGTGGAATGGCGCTTGCAAAAAGCACACTGTTCCTTAGCAAATCACCGTCATTCTCCAGTGTCCACAGGAGTCTCCTGTTGACTATTTCTTTCATCACTTTGCAAAGACAACTGGTATGGGCTATTGGGCGATAGATGGAAGGATTGGACAGATCTTTTCCAGGTTTAGATAAAAGGTTGATGAGGGATTTCCGCCATGACGGTGGAAAGAATCCTGTCGTCCTTACGTAAATGTACACTTTTAAGAGGATTTCTAACCAGTTTTCAAGAAGATGCTTCAGAAGTTTGTAATGAATTTCATCCAGGCCAGGATAAGAGTCAGACCAAGTCAGAATAGCAGCTTTTAATTGGGCTAAGGTCAGTGGAAGACTGTACTCTTTAGTGTGACCAGATAAGAAGTTACAGGCTGTCGTTCCTTTCAGGGATTTGTTTAAGGAAAAGCGCTGATTTGTTGGCTGAGCTGAGGAAGAGTTGGTTTCAATGGTGGAAGCTAACAAGTCAGAAACTGCTTTTTTTGGTCAGTAATCGGGGAATCTGACAGCTTCAGATGCTTGACAGAGGGACAGGTGTTTTTCCTTTTAATGTTTTAAATAATTTCCCACACTTTCTCCTTTTGGAGTTCGGGACGTCAGTTTGGAACAGAAGTCTCCCCAAGACTGTTGTTGACTTGTTTTAAAAACATACCTAGATTTAGCTCTGAATTTCTGATGAGCTCGAATGTTGTCTGCTGGTGGTGTTTGGAAGACACGACGTTGAGCTCTTTTGCGGTCGTATTTCATGTGATCACATTCAGAGTTAAACCAGGGTGTTTTAGGCATCTGAGGTTTCTTTGGCGATATGAGAATTGCTTTTTTGGCACAGTTCAGGATGGCTTGTGTTAGAGTGTCTGTCGGATCGTCATTTTGCAAAACTTTGTCTTCCTCTAATTCGCTCTGGGTGGTATAGTGAATAAGTCCCAATCAGCCTTGTGGAAATTCAGACGTGCCGGTAAGGATTCATGTTCAGCGTTTGTATTTGTTAAGACAACTGGAAGATGGTCACTTCCATGCAGATCACCGAGAACTCTTCATTCATAATCCAAAACCAATGAAGCATCACACATCGATAGATCTAAACAGGAAAGTATACCATTTGCAGGATGAAAATAGTAGGAGGTCCATTGTTTAGACAGCATGAGTCTTATTCTGAGAAGGTGTTTTCCTGCAAGAGACCACAGGCTGAAGTATCTTCACTACCACAAAGTGGGGAATGGCCATTCAGTCACCCACCAACAGAAAAGGTCTTAGAAGTTCCTGAATCAGATCAACCAGTTCTTCTTTTGTAACAGGAACAAACATAGGTAGGTACAGAGAACAAATGGTTATGGTTTTGTCTAGAGATACCCTTGCTGCTACTGCTTGCAAACAAGATGTTCAGATCAATAGGCCTGTACAACACGGACCTCTGTAGGAACAAAGACACTCCACCTGTTACTGCTCCGTCTTGGCTTGTGCTGGTTTGGAAATCCATTATGGAAAAAACTGTCCCCTTCACGCAGTAACGTTTCTTGTAGAGCCACACAACGGGCTGTAGATCACGACAAAGTAGCTGGACCTTCTCTGAATTAGAGTTCAGACCTCTTACGTTCCAATGGACGAAATTCTTAATTACCGACGGAAGCAGCAATAAACAAATTAGTCCATGTCAGGCTCCATCGATCACCGGATTATATTTGTTTTCCAGTTTCTTCTCTGTCTTTTTCAGTCATCAGACCTGATGGCTGACCTGCCTGCAGCAGAGAGGGCTTAGGCCCTGTAAGCCCTGGCACAGATCTGTTCATCTCCACCATCATCACTTTCTGGCCTCCCCCACTCCCTGTATGTCAATTGCTCCCGGATCGTCGGGGTGGGAGGGTGGTATTCCCAGGCTGTGTCCAGCACTAGGAGATTTCGACTGCTGGGCAGTCTTGAGAAACAGCGGGTTTGAGGCCCTCGCTGAGGGCTTTCATGTCTTGCAATGTCTTAAAAGAAGTCCATGTGATTTCAGTCTGACAAGCAGTGGAGGCTAGACGTGGTTTCCTTACGGTTGCCGCATAAGTCTTGGTTGCAGACGGGCTACTTCCTTGCACCAGTCGGTTTGCCTCATGAAAAGGGATAATTGTTTCCAATTTAAAGTCTGTATATTTTGTTCCATTTGCCGTAAGCAATTGTCTCTTTTTCGCTTAGTTTTATTCGATTTACTCGTGAGCCTAGGCTCAACGATGGCAGAAATTTGTTGGTCACCCCAGGAAAGCTGCCGTGCTGGGAAAGGGACAATGGATGGCCAATCTCTTGGCGTCCGTCTGCCTGGAACCGTCCCGCATGAATCCAGTGTACTATCACGACTGACTAACGTACAGCCACCCATCCCATGGCCAAGTCACACGAGCCCGGGATTACGGGTTGCTCACGGCAACGACTCATGATCATGAAGATGGAGAGGATGAATACAGGAACGAAGGTGGGACCAAGTTTCGTCTCATCCTTCCCGTTTGACCTCTCCGACACAGGTAACCCTACCAGGGGGATGGATTTAAACTGGCACGCGAAGTCCAGTTAACTTCTTTGGTTATCAGGACTACAACCAGTACAGAAACAACGTTTCCAACCAGTAGCTCCCGTCAGCTTAGCTCAACAGATCATTGGGACCTCAAGACCCTCAACCACGACAAGGTGGTGGTCCCCCTCCCCGGGAGGACTTGGGCGTTTGGTGTTTTGTCACTCTATATGATGCCTAGGATGCGGCGAAAGCAGTGCAAGTGAAAGCTGTTCTGCTTTGGCTCTTGTTTGACATGTATTGTTCATAATCCACTGCCACACAGTAAATGACTGATGATGCAGGCCATGTACACTGCCATCCTAGTCCAAGTTGTCAGCATTGAGTTCTCCCATACGTGAGCAGTAAGTCGGCCTGAGGTTGCTGCAGCCATGTCAATGCGCTTGTTGATCTCGGCACAGAGGGACAGATTGAATTACATGTATACAATATTCCTATCATGATCACAGATAACAATTTGTGCAAATGTACGACTGTAGTTTTATTGCTCATTCAGTGACATGAGAAATCCGTTTTTTACAAATTCAGAAGAAGAGAAAACTTGCTGTGGAAACTATCTTGAAGATCGATGAGAACTATTCAGCATTCCATGAGCGCGGGGACCTCTGAGTGGTCAACGTGGATCACGTGCCGATCACGTGAAAGCCATGGACAGCTACATGAAATCTGGACTGACAAATGAGAACTATACTGGTCAGGGTAGCTATGGCTTTTGATGTGATGTACAAGAAAAGATTTTTGTACTATAAGAGGTTTGATCTTCAAGCTTTGAAGCAAAGAAAGATGCTGTCACACAAACAGGTAACGACCAGATACGTTATTAAAAGAAAGTAATCAATGATTTCAGAGGTGGGGTGGGACACGGTTTTTCTGACATGGGTAAAAAAGAAAATAAAAACACTGGAGATGCAGTAAGCCAGTTTGTAATCCTTGGAGGGATTTTATCACAGCCACAGCGGTAAAAAACAAACAAACAAACAAACAAAGGCACACAACAACAACAACAACAACAGTAACAACAAAAACCTCTCTCCCCACAGACTCATATGAAAGGAAGACACATAACGCCCTCTCACGCTTCAGCACACACCAACAAAGGGAAACAAGCAGGGTATCGCTTTATCGCAAGGGAGGCAGCAAGTGTTGCCGGAAGCGGAAGGCAGCTTTAAAATGAACGCCCGAGTGGTGAGTTTGCGTATTTTTCTTTTTTCTTCATTCTCTTCTTTCTTTCTTTCCTTCTTTTTTTTTCTTTCTTTTTAAAAACTGAATAAAAAGAACTGACGCACACATTTAAGTGTTTGCTAATGCGCAAAAACCGAAAACTGAACGAGACACAGACTTTTCAGATAACTGAATTTTTTTTTTAATATCAAATAAGTTCAAAATATGCATTAAAATATGAATGGTTATACATAATACACAATTCAACATAGATACAACATATATCATACATACATACACTACATACATACATATACATACATACATATACATACATACACATACTACATACATACATACATAACATACATACATACTATACTACATACATACATACATACATATACATACATACATACTACATACATACACTACATACATACATATATACATGCATGGGACATGCTAATATACATCTGTTTGTGCATGAACGCACAAATACGTATCTGTACACATACATAATACATACATAATTTATGAAAATACATGATTATGATTATATTATGCAAATGATCGTGCATTAAGCAGGATGCTTTGATCGCTTAGTTGCACAGACATTCAGGGTGAGTAACAAGCATAATGTCATTGTAGAATATCTAATCTATGCTCCCCCCCCCCCCCCCACACACACACACTTCACAAACACACAATACCTGATACCCGACATCTGTAATTTTTCCTACTCGAGGCCATATTTAGGAAGCCGTTGACTGTTTTCTTTTTTCTTTTCTGTGCTAAATTTGTGCATATATTTTTTGTTGTTTTCTGCATACGCTTGACAGAGGCCAGTTGGCCAAAATTAGCGCTGTTCTTGTTTTCTCATATATAACACGCGTTCTGATTCTATTTTATTTTTGGGGTGCGTGTATTTTTTTCGGATTCATTAATAGCTGATATTTTTGATACTATCATCTCCACTATTACGGTTGCTTGGTACCGTATTGGTAATATTGATAATGAATTAGTGAATGATTGGTATGTGGAATTCGCTTACGTGTGTTCCTTCAACTAACTAGATAGGGGGCGAGCTGTTCAAGTCCCCCTGAAGACATCTCTGCCCTGGGTCTGGGGACTTTCCCGTGCGTGTCAAATGAAACATTACAATTCCTGTGTGTGGCCCACACTGCACGTAACCGAGACCCACCTCGAAATATGCGTCGCCGACAGGATTCGAACCTGTGCGGGAAGACCCCAATGGATAACTTGATAATTAACAAGAAACACTGAGGGTACTGAATGGGACCCAAAGCACCAGTGCATCACCACTTTCTGGACAATCACCTCTTAAGCTCGCAACGCCACTCGATAGTTAATTTCATTAAGTAAAGGGGGAAGGGCTGTCCATGCGCTGCATGACCCTTTCGGACCCAGTCATCAGTGACCTTGTTTACAAACCGAATGGCAAGATGGGGAGATGACAAACCCCGGTACATAGCCATACAACGCGCATCGACCAGGTCCACAGCCCAGCCAATGGACTAAGAGAGAATGGAAGAGCCCTCTCTCGCCCCTCTCCAGTCTTCATCTCTCTTTTGAGCAGCCCGCCTTGCCACCAGCTTAAATAACTGCCAGCTCCTTTCCACTTACTTTAGTCTTAACAGTTAGCAATTGGAAGCTCCCAGCGTTGCTTTACCACAACCACATTGGTTGACTGAACGGCCGCGAAAGTGGCCAGGCATGATGCTCCAGACACAGCCCACATTACTGTTCAGCAAGGTCTGACATGCCCCGAACGTGATCCCGAGTTTGCCGCCTTTCCTAACAGCCAGCGGGTCTTTCCCTGCGGTCATCAGACCTGACTCCCTGAAGTTAGCGGCCAAGCCACAAACCAGAGTTAACAAGAACCATCCGAGGATGGGACCCGGACACCAGTGCCTCACCATTTTCGGGACAATCACCTCCCAAGCTCCCAACGCCAATCGACAGTCATTTCATCAAGCAAAGGGGGGCTGTCCATGCGTTGTTCGGACCCAGTCATCAGTTATCTTGTTTACAAACCAAATGGCAAGGTATGGAAATGACAAACCCTGGTATAATGTACACCAACCAGATTCCAGCCCAGCCACCGGACAATTCTATATGCGCTCCACTCAAATCTGCCATATCAATCTGTATTATTTTATAATTTATACCATTAAAAATAAAAAATAAATTTTTCAGAGGTGGATACAGCAGTACTGGTTCTATGTAACATCCAAGAACTCTCTTCCTGATGTTAACTGATAGGCATTTGTTGGTAAGAACGCTTTTCATCTTGTTGAATATTGTTTTGGCTTGGCCGATTCTGCTGGCGATTTCTGACGTGCATCTGCCGTCCGATGGGATGACCGTTCCTAGATATTTAAACTTATCATCAGACTTATTGTATCTTAAGGGAAGAAGAAGCTGACTATGGATTTCCGAGGAAAGGACTCATGTAATCAGAGGAAAACTGATTTTGTTCTGCTGCAGAAGTCCCCAAATCTGAGGAGAACTGCCATTCCTGTTTTTTAACAGCGCTTTCCAGAAAGGTTTTATGTGTGGACATTCCCAGAAAACAAGTTATATGCGTCGCGTTCTTCATAAAAAAAACAACATCCGTACCCATTATTCATTACACCAATGTTTATCACCAATGGTCCCTGACATGTTCTATATGTAGGTATTTCCAGAAAATATTGTCCTCATCAATATTACAAAACTCACATTTACATTGCTGTCTTCATGTTATATTCAATTCGCGTTTCAATATCTTCCCATGAAATTAGCGTTCTGTCTAAAAACTGGAGAGATAGGAGTATTACCAAGGCCCCACACCTTGAACCCCAATTACCCTTCTTGCCTTTCTAAAGGCTTCATCCAAAAAAAAAGGTGTAAGAGACAGCAAGACAGTGTAAGAGACAGCAAGACGGTCAGTGTAAGAGACAGCAAGACAGTCAGTGTAAGAGACAGTAAGTCAGTCAGTGTAAGAGACAACAAGACAGACAGTGTAACAGACAGCAAGACAGCAGTGTAAGAGACAGCAAGACAGTCAGTGTAAGAGACAGCAAGACATCAGTGTAAGAGACAGCAAGACAATCAGTGTAAGAGACAACAAGACAGACAGTGTAACAGACAGCAAGACAGACAGTGTAAGAGACAGCAAGACAGTCAGTGTAAGAGACAGCAAGACAGTCAGTGTAAGAGACAGCAAGACAATCAGTGTAAGAGACAGCAAGACATTGTAAGAGACAGCAAGACAGTCAGTGTAAGAGACAGCAAGACAGTCAGTGTAAGAGACAGCAAGACAGTCAGTGTAAGAGTCAGCAAGACAGTCAGTGTACGAGACAGCAAGACAGTGTAAGAGACAGGAAGATAGTCAGTGTAAGAGACAGCAAAACAGTCAGTGTAAGAGTCAGCAAGACAGTCAGGTACGAGACAGCAAGACAGTGTAAGGACAGCAAGACATCAGTGTAAGACACAGCAAGACAGTCAGTGTAAGAGACAGCAAGACATCAGTGTAAGAGACAGCAAGACAGTGTAAGAGACAGCAAGACAGTCAGTGAAGAGACAGCAAGACAGACAGTGTAGAAGAGACGCAAGACGTGAAGACACAAGACAGTAAAGACACAAGACGAGACACAAGACAGCGTTAAGACAGCAGACATTAGAACAAGACACAGTAAGAACAATGTAAAGACACACATCAGTGAACAGCAGACATCTGTAGAGACGCAAGACATAGAAGAACACAGTGTAAGAGCACAAGAATTAGAGAAAGACAGTGTAGAGACAGAAGAGTTAAAGACAAACACAGTAAAGCAGCAGACAGAGTAGAACAGCAACAGCAGTGTAAGACGCAGACAGGAAAGAAACACAGTGTAAGACGCAAGCGGAAGACAGAAGACATAGTAAGAACGACAGAGAGACAGCAAGACATTAAGACACAGACTGAAAGAGAGACGTGAGAGCAGCAGACACATGTAGACAGAGACAGTGTAGAGACACAACAGCATAAGAGACAGCAGATGTGAAAGAGACATGTAAGGCACAACATCTGAAGAAACAGACATGAAGAGAAACATGTAAGACACAACAGTGGAAAGAATCAAGACAACAGGAGAGACAGACTGTAGCAGCAAGACAGTTAGAAGCAAGACTGTGTAGAACAGCAAGACACGTGAGAGACAACATGTAAGAAGACTGAGAGCGCAACGTGAAGACGCAGACAGTGAAGAACAAACACGTGTAAACAAACACAGGAAGCAGACAGCATTAAGAACAAGACAACATGAGAGACAGCAACGCAGTGTAGGCAAACAGGTAAGAGACGCAAGACGCGTGTAGAGACACTCATAAAACAGAAGACAGTGTAAGGCAGAAGAGTAGACGCAACAGTGTAAAGAAGCAGACACAGTGTAAGACAAGACAACAGTGTAGAAAAGAAGTAAGAAAAAGACATGAAAGAGAGCAGTTAAGACAGACACATGTAAAGACAGCAGACATTAAGACAGCAGACTTTAAGAGACAGAGACAGCGTGAGAGACCAGCACAGTGAGAGACAGCAAGCAGTGTAAGAGACACAAGACATCAGAGAACAGCAAGACATCAGTGTAAAGACAGCAAGACGACAGTAGAAGACAGCAAGACGTCAGTTAAGAGACAGCAAGACAGTCAGTGTAAGAGAGCAGACAGACAGTGTAAGACAGCAAGACAATCAGTGTAAGAGACAGCAAACAGACAGTGTAAGAGAGAAGACAGTGAAGACAGCAAGGAGACAGTTAAGAACAGCAAACAGTGTAAGAGACAGCAAGACAGTCAGACAGTGGTAAGAGACACAGACAGTGTAAGGCCACAGGCATGTAAGAGACAGCAAGACAGACAGTGTAAGGGGACAGCAAGACAGTCAGTGTAAGAGACACAAGACAGTCAGTGTAAGAGACAGAAAGAAACAGTGTAAGAGAACAGTGTAAGACAGAAAGACAAGCTGTGTAAGAGACAGCAAGACAGTCAGTGTAAGAGACAGCAAGACAGACAGTGTAAGAGACAGCAAGACATCAGTGTAAAGAGACAAAAGACAGCACAGATGTAAGAGACAGCAAGACAGATCAGTGTAAGAGACAGCAAGACAGACAGTGTAAGAGACAAGACAGACAGTGTAAGAGACAGCAAGACAGTCAGTGTAAGAGACAGCAAACAGAACATCAGTGTAAGAGACAGCAAGACAGACAGTGTAAGAGACAGACTAAGACCAGACAGTTGTAAGAGACAGCAAGACAACAGTGTAAGAGACAGCAAGACAGACAGTGTAAGAGACACAAGACATCAGTGTAAGAGACAGCAAGACAGACAGTGTAAGAGACAGCAAGACAGACAGTGTAAGAGACCAAGACAGTCAGTGTAAGAGACAGCAAGACACAGTGTAAGAGACAGCAAGACAGCAGTGTAAGAGACAGCAAGACACAGTGTAAGAGGACAGAAGACAGACAGTGTAGAGACAGCAAGACAGAGTTAGAGACAGAAGACAGTCAGGTAAGAGGACAGCAAGAAACAGTGTAAGAGACAAAGACAGTCAGTTAGTACAGAAGACACATAGGACCAACAGTGTAAGAGACAGCAGACAGTCAGTGTAAGAGACAGCAAGACAGTCAGTGTAAGAGACAAGCAGACGCAGCGTAGTAAGAGACAGCAAGACAGTGTAAGGACGCAAGACACAGTGTAAGAGAGCAAGACAGCGTGTAAGAGACGCAAGACAGTGTAAGAGACAGCAAGACAGCATGTAAGAGACACAAGACAGTCAGTGTAAGAGACAGCAAGACAGTCAGTGTAAGAGACAGCAAGACAGTGTAAAGAAGCAAGACAGTCAGTGTAGCAGAAACAGTGTAAGAGACCAGACAGTGTAAGAGACAGCAAGAAGACAGTGTAAGAGAAGCAAGACAGTCAGTGTAAGAGACAGAAGACAGCAGTGTAAGAGACAGCAAGACAGTAGTGAAGAGACAGCAAGACAGTGTAAGAGACAGCAAGACAGACAGGTGTAAGAGACAGCAAGACAGTCAGTGTAAGAGACAGCAAGACAGTCAGTGTAAGAGACAGCAAGACAGTGTAAGAGACAGCAAGACAACAGTGTAAGAGACAGAAGACAGTGTAAGAGACAGCAAGACAGACAGTGTAAGAGACAGCAAGACAGTCAGTGTAAAGAAGACAGAGACAACAGTAAGAGACAGCAAGACACAGTGTAAGAGACAGCAAGACATCAGTTAGAAGAGACAGAAGACAGATCAGTGTAAGAGACAGCAAGACAGCAGTGTAAGAGACAGCAAGACAGTCAGTGTAAGAGACAGCAAGACAGTCAGTGTAAGAGACACAAGACAGACAGTGTAAGACACAGCAGCAGTAAACACAGCATGTAAGAGACAGCAAGACAGATCAGTGTAAGAACACAAGACAGACAGTGTAAGAGACAGCAAGACAAGTGTAAGAGACAGCAAGACAATCAGTGTAAGAGACAGCAGACATGAAAACCAAGACAGTGTAAGAGACAGCAAGACAGTCAGTGTAAGAGACAGCAAGACAGCTGTAAGAGACAGCAAGACACATGTGAAGAACAGACAGAGACAGACAGTGTAAGAGACAGCAAGACAGACAGTGTAAGAGACAGCAAGACAGATGTAAGAGACAGAACATCAGTGTAAGACAGCAAGAAGACGTGTAAGAGACAGCAAGACAATCAGTGTAAGAGACAGAGACAGCAGTGTAAGAGACACAAGACATCAGTGAAGAGACAGCAAGACAGTCAGTGTAAGAGACAGCAAGACAGTCAGTGTAAGAGACAGCAAGACAGCAGTGTAAGAGCACAAGACAGCAGTGTAAGAGACGAAGCAGTAGACAGAGTCAGTGTAAGAGACAGCAAGACAGACAGTGTAAGAGACAGCAAGACAGTCAGTGTAAAGACGCAAGACAGTCAGTGTAAGAGACAGCAAGACAATCAGTGTAAGAGACAGCAAGACAGTCAGTGTAAGAGGACAGCAAGACAGCAGTGTAAGAGACAGCAAGACAGTCATGTAAGAGACAGAAGACAGACAGTGTAAGAGACAGCAAGACAGTCAGTGTAAGAGACACAAGACAGCATGTAAGAGACACAAGACCAGTGTAAGAGACAGCAAGACAGACAGTGTAAGAGACAGCAAGACAGAGTGTAAGAGACAGCAAGACAGCAGTGTAAGAGACAAGCAGACAGTCATGTAAGAGACAGCAAGACAGACAGTGTAAGAGACAAAGA
>CM060315.1:86405578-86418078 GCA_030674185.1 Monoplex corrugatus
CAAAATAGCAACATGGAACATCAGAACAATGCTACAGAAAGATAAATTAGACAACATCAAAATGGAGATGGAAAGGCTTAACATCAGTATTTTAGGACTGGGGGAAGTGAGATGGAAGGGGGCAGGCATGATAACATCAGGGGAATATACAGTGATATACGCTGGTGGTAATTCACATGAAAGAGGAGTAGGCATCATAATGGACAAAGACAAATCAAAAGCAGTTAAGGGATACTGGGCAGAGTTTTACTGGTCAAATTCGGAGGCAAACCTTTTGATATCAACATCATACAGGTGTATGCACCAACATCCGCAAGTACTCAGGAAGACATCGACAACTTCTACGAAGTTTTAGAGATGGCCAAGGTCCAATGTAAATCACAAGAAGTTACAGTCATAATGGGAGATTTTAATGCTAAATTGGGACAAGATAGGGTGGAGGATATAGTTGGACCTCATGGCCTTGGTACACAAAATGAAAGAGGGGGGAAGCTTGTACAATGGGCACAGATGAATGAGTTCATAGTAGGAAACACCTGGTTTGAGCAGCCTAACAGAAGAAAATGGACTTGGATGAGTCCAGGAGATAATACCAAAAATAAATTGACTACATCCTGATCAACAAAAGATTTAGAAATTCTTTACTGTCAGCAAAAACACTACCAGGCGCAGACTGCAACAGTGACCACAATCCGGTAGTGGGAATGTTTAGGCTGAAATTGAGGAAAAGGAAACAGACCAAAAGCAACATCAAACTAAATCTTGGACTCTTAAAGACAGATGAAGTGATACGTCAGAAATTTAATGTACATGTTCAAAACAAATTCAGTGCTCTGGAAGACGTTGGTGACAGTGAGGAACAATGGACAAAGTTGAGAAGTTCTATAAATGAAGCTTGTGAAGAAATCCCTAAGGCAGATAGAAAAGCAAAAAAGAGTGGATGACTAATGAAATTTTGGGCCTGATGGAGGAAAGGAGGAAGCAAAGAGAAACGAGGAGATATACAGGAAGATAAACAAAGAAATCAGGTATAGGTGCAATGAAGCTAAGGAAGCTTGGCTGAACACAAAATGCAAAGAGATAGAAGAACGACACAAAATGGATCCTCAGGGTATGTACAGACGAATTGAAGAAATTGTCCACAGGAAAAATACATGCACATCAACTGGTTGCTTAAAATCGAAAGAAAAAAGACAAAATATTAGACAGATGGGGACAGTACATCAGACCTTTTTGAGGATGACAGAAACGAAGAACACATTATAAAAAAAAACTTTGAAGGACCACCCATAATGAAAGATGAAGTTAGAGCAGCACTGAAAAAGATGAAAAGCCCCAGGACCAGACAACATTACTACAGAGCCCGGGAGGAATTTGGCATAGAAAAAATAAGTCCTCCAAAATGAAATTTATGACACTGGAAAAATCCCTAAAGATATGTCAAAATCAATTTTCATTGCACTTCCAAAGAAGACAGGGGCTATAGAATGCGAACTCCATCGCACAATCAGTTTGATGAGTCATGTGACAAAAATCCTGTTAAGAATAATCATGATGAGGACAAGGAATAGAATCAAAAGAGAAATAGCAGAAGAACAGTGTGGATTTGTGGAGGGGAAAGGAACTATTAATGCCATATACATCCTAAGAACTATCATAGAGAGGTCAATTGAGATGAATAAGTATTTGTATTTATGCTTTGTTGACTATACCATGGCTTTCGATCGGGTACGACATGATGAATTGATCAACCAACTGGAGAGACTCAAAGTCGATGGAAAAGATCTACGAATAATCAGGAATATGTACTGGGAACAAACAGCTGCAATGAGAATAGAAAACAATATAAGCTCTTTTCAAAACATCAAAAGAGGAGTCAGACAGGGTTGTGTTTTGTCACCAGATCTGTTTTCACTATACAGCGAAAACATCATGAGAAACCTAGAAGAAGACCCTGGATTAAAGGTTGGAGGGAAAATGATAAACAACATTCGGTACGCAGATGACACCGTGCTAATTGTAGAAAATGAAAGGGACCTACAAAACCTTGTGAATATGCTAGAAACAGAAAGCAAAGGTAAGGGGTTGGAACTAAACAGCAGGAAGACTGAAGTCATGGTGATCAGTAAAAAACATGAAATCCCCTCCTGCAAAGTAACAGCAAATGGCACAACCTTGACACAGGTTAATAAAGTTCAAATACCTGGGAACAGTCATTTCATCAGACGGCAGATGCACATCGGAAATAGCTGGCAGAATTGGCCAAGCCAAAACAGCATTCAAGAAAATGACAAACATTCTTACCAACAAATGCCTATCAATTAACATCAGAAAGAGAGTTCTTGAATGTTAAATAGAACCAATACTGTTGTACGGATGCGAGGCGTGGACAGTCAGCAAGCAAAGCCAGAGCAGGATCGAGGCAGCCGAGATGTGGTTTCTCAGAAGAATGTTGAGAGTTCCATGGACAGCAAAGAAAACAAACGAGACAGTCTTGATGGAGGCAGACACAAGTAGATCACTCATACGGAAGATTAGGAAAAGACAAGCAACATTTATAGGCCATTTTATGAGGAAGGGGGATTTGTAGCACCTGGTCACAACGGGAAAGCTGGAGGGAAAGAGAGCACCAGGTAGACCCAGGGAGAGAATGCTGGACGGACTTGCAGAGTGGCTGGGGATGAGGAGGGTGGGGGAAATGCAGGGGGCAACGAGAGATAGAGATGGTTGGAAGTCCATGGTCGCCAACGCCATGCGGCAGGGCACCTGATGATGATGATGATGACCATCAAAATATCACAATATATCCATTTCAACTTTTCCGCTAAACAAATAAACAAAAGAATTGATGTCTTTAATGTAACTGCATCCTCCTCTTATCAGGGCCCAACAAGAAAGCTTGGGGAAAAAACTCTCTCTAATTAATAGTATTAGGAAACAAAAGACACAATATCCCAAAGCGGTGTTGTCTACGTCTTTTGTTACTAGGTTCAGTGCTCACAATAAAGGCTTTTCTTTTTGCTTCCTTTTCAAAAACAATCGGTTCGGAATGTCAATACGACCGGATGTTTAATAACTCTCCGCAATGCGTATTAATTTCAGGATTGCTCAAACAACGAGTCCCGAGAGGTGATTACATATTCATTTCACTGATTTCCTGTAATCAGACACACAAACAACCAATCCCAAGAGGTGATAATATTCCGCTGATCTGTTTGTAATCAGAGGTCGTGCCTTCTTCATTCCGCTGATCTGCTTGTAATCAGAGGTCGTGCCTTCTTCATTCCGCTGATCTGTTTGTAATCAGAGGTCGTGCCTTCTTCATTCCGCTGATCTGCTTGTAATCAGAGGTCGTGCCTTCTTCATTCCGCTGACTCGCTTGTAATCAGAGGTCGTGCCTTCTTCATTCCGCTGATCTGCTTGTAATCAGAGGTCGTGCCTTCTTCATTCCGCTGATCTGCTTGTAATCAGAGGTCGTGCCTTCTTCATTCCGCTGATCTGCTTGTAATCAGAGGTCGTGCCTTCTTCATTCCGCTGATCTGCTTGTAATCAGAGGTCGTGCCTTCTTCATTCCGCTGATCTGCTTGTAATCAGAGGTCGTGCCTTCTTCATTCCGCTGATCTGCTTGTAATCAGAGGTCGTGCCTTCTTCATTCCGCTGATCTGCTTGTAATCAGAGGTCGTGCCTTCTTCATTCCGCTGATCTGCTTGTAATCAGAGGTCGTGCCTTCTTCATTCCGCTGATCTGCTTGTAATCAGAGGTCGTGCCTTCTTCATTCCGCTGATCTGCTTGTAATCAGAGGTCGTGCCTTCTTCATTCCGCTGATCTGCTTGTAATCAGAGGTCGTGCCTTCTTCATTCCGCTGATCTGCTTGTAATCAGAGGTCGTGCCTTCTTCATTCCGCTGATCTGCTTGTAATCAGAGGTCGTGCCTTCTTCATTCCGCTGATCTGCTTGTAATCAGAGGTCGTGCCTTCTTCATTCCGCTGATCTGCTTGTAATCAGAGGTCGTGCCTTCTTCATTCCGCTGATCTGCTTGTAATCAGAGGTCGTGCCTTCTTCATTCCGCTGACAAGAAATGTTAAATGTTGCTTTTGGCGTGCGGTGCGTGTCCCACAGAAAACGTTTTTGTATCGTTCCCATAATCTAAGCTGTTGAACATCGACAAAAGCACGGCATTCGCCCTGCTGCCCTGGTATAACAAATATTGGAGAGATACGTTCATTTCCCAGGCCCTTCCCTTGAAAGCCAAGAAGCCTTCTTGCCTTTCTGAAGTCTTGGTCAAAACATGGATGGCACTGTACTGCGGCGACGCGCTCTCAACCGGTAGAGCAGCCCGAGTTTCACATAGTACATTCCTTGTGGAAAAAACAACAACAAATGAAAATATGAATGAATATAAGAGGAATCAGTCCTGTGTGGTTCATTATTTGTACAAAGACAATGATCCTGTGTGGTTCATTATTTGTACAAAGACAGTGATCCTGTGTGGTTCATTATTTGTACAATGACAGCCAGCCAATGACTACAAAGGAAGGCAAATGTCGGCAGATTGTTATGGCCCCTTGAGAGAGACAAAGGGGAAACATCCTTTGTTTATCTCTCTTGGGATTATAACAATCTACATTTGACAGAACGGTTGTCTGGAAAACATTCGTTGTTTACGTCTCTTGGGACTACAACACTGTACATTTGCCTCACTTTGTGATCGGTCACTGATGGTCATTCTCTTTCTAATTTCAGGGTGAAATTATCGCTAGAGCGTTGTCAGATGGAACGAAGTCTGAATTAGCGATGGTGACGATAGTGGTCTGTCTGTCTGTCAGACCATCACGGCCAGGTGTCCGAGGCTCCAGTTAGCACCACGTCCACTCTCCTCTTCACCATTCTCTCCACCGGGACTGGCGGGAGTGGCGGTCTTGGTGCCATACTTTTGACTGAGACAATAAACTTGAGACCTGTTTGCTGCATACAGTCAGCGCACGTTAAGGAACCCACGACGACAAGGATGCTGTCTCTATCAAATAATTGTTATGGCGTGGGGTGGGGTGGGGGAATGATACTAGTCACTCCAACCACTGGCAGCAGTAAAGTAAGCCATCACATGTCCACATTTCTTACATAAACACTGTTCTTTTGACACTATTTGACAAAAGTGATAATACCATGATGGCTCCGTCTGTCTACTCAGACAATGGATTGCCTGCTTACGGATTCCGTTCATGTGCAACAGCGCTGACTGAGGCTGAACAACACGAATGAATCATCTGGTAACTACAGTCCATCACAAACACACACACACACACACACACACACACACCACACACACACACACACACACACACACACACACACACACACACACACAACAGAAGGGTGGGGTGGGGGTACTGGATCGACAGGGAAGATTTACCACTTTATTCTCTGCTGCTGAATATGATGTTTTAAAATCAACGAATAGTAGCATATGTTCACACACATATCCGTAGTAATTTCTGTCCTGGCTTTCTCTGAATATTTTCAACTATCTGAAACACATTCTCTATAACAACTGAAATGAAGAATATTTATTTGAAAAAAAAACAAAAAAACTTTAATGCAGATGACATCTTTGTACCGAGTTGTTCTGTTTTTTGTTTGTTTTGTTTTGTTGTTTTTTGTTTCTTTTCTTTTCTTTTCTTTTTATCTGGCCGCTTTGACCATCCTGAGAGTTGACGGTCAGCAGTAAATGGAAGGTCTGAAGCTATGCGACGTCAAGGTCTCTCATGCCATCGATGAAGTCTTCCTTGGTCTGTCTCTCACATTAGATCAAATTTTTGATATGTTTGTTGAACCAGCTGGTGGGCTTGCATTCTGGTCAAAGGACCAAATCACTGAATTCTCTGTTGCTGACTATGATGGTGGATCGACCTCTCTTGTTTCCACCATTTCTCTGATCTTGGTGTTTCTGATTACGTCACGTCTGGTCTTGCTGACATCACTTCTTCAAACAACAGATCTCATACACAGGGTCATTTTGTGCTGCAGGGGCCTGGTCAGGATCCAGGTGTGGTACTGGTAAGTCAGGATCCAGGTGTGGTACTGGTAAGTCAGGATCCAGGTCTGGCACTGGTAAGTCAGGAACCAGGTCTGGTACTGGTAAGTCAGGATCCAGGTCTGGCACTGGTAAGTCAGGATCAGGTCTGGCACTGGTAAGTCAGGATCAGGTCTGGTACTGGTAAGTCAGGATCCAGGTGTGGCACTGGTAAGTCAGGATCCAGGTCTGGCACTGGTAAGTCAGGATCCAGATCTGGTACTGGTAAGTCAGGATCCAGGTCTGGCACTGGTAAGTCAGGATCCAGGTCTGGTACTGGTATGTCAGGATCCAGGTCTGGCACTGGTAAGTCAGGATCCAGGTCTGCAATGGTAAGTCAGGATCCAGGTCTGGCACTGGTAAGTCAGGATCAGGTCTGGTACTGGTAAGTCAGGATCCAGGTCTGGCACTGGTAAGTCAGGATCCAGGTGTGGTACTGGTAAGTCAGGATCCAGGTCTGGCACTGTTAAGTCAGGGTCAGGTGTGGCACTGGTAAGTCAGGATCCAGGTCTGGCACTGGTAAGTCAGGATCCAGGTCTGGCACTGGTAAGTCAGGTTCCAGGTGTGGTACTGGTATGTCAGGATCCAGGTGTGGTACTGGTAAGTCAGGATCCAGGTGTAGTACTGGTAAGTCAGGATCCAGGTCTGGCACTGGTAAGTCAGGATCAGGTCTGGTACTGGTATGTCAGGATCCAGGTGTGGTACTGGTATGTCAGGATCCAGGTCTGGTACTGGTAAGTCAGGATCCAGGTCTGGCACTGGTAAGTCAGGATCCAGGTGTGGTACTGGTATGTCAGGATCCAGGTCTAGTACTGGTATGTTAGGATCAGGTGTGGCACTGGTAAGTCAGGATCCAGGTCTGGTAGTGGTAAGTCAGGATCCAGGTCTGGCACTGGTAAGTCAGGATCCAGGTCTGGTACTGGTATGTCAGGATCCAGGTCTGGCACTGGTAAGTCAGGATCCAGGTCTGGCACTGGTAAGTCAGGATCCAGGTCTGGTACTGGTAAGTCAGGATCAGGTCTGGTACTGGTAAGTCAGGATCCAGGTCTGGCACTGGTAAGTCAGGATCAGGTGTGGCACTGGTAAGTCAGGATCCAGGTGTGGCACTGGAAGTCAGGATCAGGTCTGGCACTGGTAAGTCAGGATCAGGTCTGGCACTGGTAAGTCAGGATCAGGTGTGGCACTGGTAACTCAGGATCCAGGTCTGGCACTGGTAAGTCAAGGTCAGGTGTGGCACTGATAAGCCAGGATCAGGTCTGATACTTGTATGTCAGGATCAGGTCTGGTACTGGTAAGTCAGGATCAGGTCTGGCACTGGTAAGTCAGGATCCAGGTGTGGTACTGGTATTGCTTCAATAGCAATGCTGGAGTGTTTCAATAGCAATGCTGGACTGTTTCAATAGCAATGTGGACTGTTTCAAAACCAATGCTGGATGGTTTCAATGCCAGTGAGGAGTGTTTCAATAGCAATGCTGGACTGTTTCAATAGCAATGCTGCAGTGTTTCAAAACCAATGCTGGATTGTTTCAATGCCAGTGAGGAGTGTTTCAATAGCAATGCTGGAGTGTTTCAATAGCAATGATGAAGTGTTTCAATAACAATGCTGGAGTGTTTCAATAGCAATGCTGGAGTGTTTCTATAGCAATGATGAAGTGTTTCAATATCAATACTGGAGTGTTTCAATAGCAATGCTGGAGTGTTTCAATATCAATGCTGGAGTGTTTCAATAGCAATGCTTGACTGTTTCAATAGCAATGCTGGATTGTTTCAATAGCAATGCTGGAGTGTTTCAATATCAATGATGAAGTGTTTCAATAGCAATGCTGGAGTGTATCAATAGCAATGATGAAGTGTTTCAATATCAATGCCAGAGTGTTTCAATATCAATGCTGGAGTGTTTCAATAGCAATGCTGGAGTGTTTCAATAGCAATGCTGGACTGTTTCAATAGCAATGCTGGATGTTTCAAAGCAATGTTGGAGTGTTTCAATAGCAATGCTGATGTTTCAATAGCAATGCTGGATGTTTCAATAGCAATGTGGATGTTTCAATACAATGTGGATGTTTCAATAGCAATGTGGATGTTTCAATAGCAATGTGGATGTTTCAATACAATGTGGTGTTTCAATAGCAATGTGGAGTGTTTCAATAGCAATGTGGTGTTTCAATAGCAATGCTGGATGTTTCAATACAATGGTGTTTCATGAATGCTGGATGTTTCAATAGCAATGTGGAGTGTTTCAATAGCAATGCTGGACTGTTTCAATACAATGTGGATGTTTCAATAGCAATGCTGGATGTTTCAATGCAATGTGGATGTTTCAATACAATGGGCATGGATGTTTCAATAGCAATGCTGGATGTTTCAATGCAATGTGGATGTTTCAATAGCAATGTGGATGTTTCAATAGCAATGCTGGATGTTTCAAAGCAATGTGGATGTTTCATAGCAATGCTGGACTGTTTCAATAGCAATGTGGATGTTTCAATAGCAATGTGGAGTGTTCAATAGCAATGTGGTGTTTCATAGCATGTGGATGTTTCAATAGCAATGCTGGTGTTTCAATACAAGTGGAGTGTTTCAATAGCAATGTGGAGTGTTTCATAGCAATGTGGTGTTTCAATAGCAATGCTGGACTGTTTCAATAGCAATGCTGGATGTTTCAATAGCAATGCTGGATGTTTCATAGCAATGTGGAGTGTTTCAATAGCAATGCTGGATGTTTCAATAGCAATGTGAGTGTTTCAATAGCAATGCTGGATGTTTCAATAGCAATGTGGATGTTTCAATAGCAATGTGGATGTTTCAATAGCAATGTGGAGTGTTTCAATAGCAATGCTGGATGTTTCAATAGCAATGCGGAGTGTTTCAATAGCAATGTGAGTGTTTCAATAGCAATGCTGGAGTGTTTCAATAGCAATGCTGGATGTTTCAATACAATGCTGGAGTGTTTCAATAGCAATGCTGATGTTTCAATAGCAATGCTGGATGTTTCAATAGCAATGCTGGAGTGTTTCATACAATGCTGATGTTTCATAGCAATGCTGATGTTTCAATAGCAATGTGGAGTTTTCAATAGCAATGCTGAGTGTTTCAATACAATGCTGGATGTTTCAATAGCAATGCTGGATGTTTCAATAGCAATGTGGATGTTTCAATAGCAATGTGGAGTGTTTCAATAGCAATGCTGGATGTTTCAATAGCAATGCTGGATGTTTCAATAGCAATGCTGATGTTTCAATAGCAATGTGGAGTGTTTATGCAATATAGCAATGCTGGAGTGTTTCAATAGCAATGTGGATGTTTCAATAGCAATGTGGAGTGTTCAATAGCAATGTGGATTTTCATAGCAATGCTGGATGTTTCAATAGCAATGTGGAGTGTTCAATAGCAATGCTGGATGTTTCAATAGCAATGTGGATGTTTCAATAGCAATGCTGGATGTTCAATAGCAAGTGGTGTTTCATAGCAATGCTAGCAATGTGGAGTGTTTCAATAGCAATGCTGGAGTGTTTCAATAGCAATGCTGGACTGTTTCAATAGCAATGTGGAGTGTTTCAATACAATGCTGGATGTTTCAATAGCAATGCTGGACTGTTTCAATAGCAATGTGGAGTGATGTGTTCAATAGCAATGTGGAGTGTTTCAATAGCAATGTGGAGTGTTTCATAGTAATGTGGTGTGTTAAACAATGCTGGATGTTTCAATAGCAATGCTGGAGTGTTTCAATAGCAATGTGGAGTGTTTCAATAGCAATGTGGAGTGTTTCAATAGCAATGTGATGTTTCAATAGCAATGCTGGACTGTTTCAATAGCAATGTGGAGTGTTTCAATAGCAATGTGATGTTTCAATAGCAATGTTGGAGTGTTTCAATAGAATGTGGTGGTTTCAATAGCAATGTGGATGTTAATAGCAATGTGGATGTTTCAATAGCAATGTTGGATGTTTCATAGATGTGGTGTTTCAATAGCAATGCTGGATGTTTCAATAGCAATGCTGGACTGTTTCAATAGCAATGCTGGAGTGTTTCAAAGCAATGCTGGATGTTTCAATGCATTGGAGTGTTCATAGATGCTGATTTCATAGCAATGCTGATGTTCAAACATGTGGATGTTTCAATCATGTAGTGTTTCAATACAATGCTGAGTGTTCAATAGCATGTGAGTGTTTCAATAAATGCGAGTGTTCATACATGTGGAGTGTTTCAATAGCAATGTGAGTGTTTCAATACAATGTGATGTTTCAATAGAATGTGGAAATGTGTTTCATAGCAATGCGGGTGTTCAATAGCAATGCGATGTTCAATGCAATGGCTGGAGTGTTTCAATAGCATGCTGACTGTTTCAATATAATGCGATGTTTCAATACATGTGATTTCAATCATGCTGGATGTTTCAATAGCAATGTGGATGTTTCAATAGCAATGTTGGAGTGTTTCAAAGAATGCTGGATGTTCAATACCATGTGGAGTGTTTCAATAGCAATGCTGTTTCATACTGTGGGTGTTTCATACATGCGATGTTTCAATAGCAATGCTGTGGAGTGTTTCAATAGAATGTGGAGTGTTTCATAGCAATGCTGGACTGTTTCATAGCAAGTGGATGTTTCAATAGCAATGGATGCTCAATAGCAATGTGGAGTGTTTCAATAGCAATGCTGGATGTTTCAATAGCAATGTGGATGTTTCAATAGCAATGCGGATGTTTCAATAGTAATGCTGGATGTTTCAATAGCAATGCTGGAGTGTTTCAATACAGTGCTGGACTGTTTCAATAGCAATGTGGAGTGTTTCAATAGCAATGTGGAGTGTTTCAATAGTAATGCTGGAGTGTTTCAATACCATGCTGGAGTGTTTCAATAGCAATGCTGCAGTGTTCAATAACAATGTGGAGTGTTTCAATAGAATGTGGATGTTTCAATAGCAATGCTGGAGTGTTTCAATAGCAATGCTGGACTGTTTCAATAGAATGTGGAGTGTTTCAATAGCAATGACTGTTTCAATAGCAATCTGGAGTGTTTAAATAGCAATGCTGGAGTGTTTCAATAACAATGCTGAACTGTTTCATAGCAATGCTGGATGTTTCAATACAATGCTGGATGTTTCAATAGCAATGTGGAGTGTTTCAATAGCAATGCTGGACTGTTTCAATAGCAATGTGGATGTTTCAATAGCAATGCTGGATGTTTCAATAGCAATGTGGAGTGTTTCAATACAATGCTGGATGTTTCTAATAGCAATGCTGGACTGTTTCAATACCATGCTGAACTGTTTCAATAGCAATGTGGAGTGTTTCAATAGCAATGCTGGACTGTTTCAATAGATTTGGAGTGTTTCAATAGCAATGCTGGAGTGTTTCAATAGCAATGCTGGAGTGTTCAATAGCAATGTGGAGTGTTTCAATAGCAATGCTGAGTGTTTCAATAGCAATGTGAGTGTTTCAATAATGCAGGTGTTTCAATATCAATGCTGGAGTGTTTCAATAGCAATGCTGGATGTTTCAATAGCAATGCTGGATGTTTCAATAGCAATGCTGGAGTGTTTCAATAGCAATGCTGGACTGTTTCAATAGCAATGCTGGACTGTTTCAATAGCAATGCTGGACTGTTTCAATAGCAATGTTGGAGTGTTTCAATAGCAATGTGGAGTGTTTCAATAGCAATGTGGAGTGTTTCAACAGCAATGCTCAATAGCAATGCTGGACTGTTTCAATAGCAATGTGGAGTGTTTCAATAGCAATGCTGGACTGTTTCAATAGCAATGTGGACTGTTTCAATAGCAATGCTGGATGTTTCAATAGCAATGTGGAGTGCTTCAATAGCAATGTGGAGTGTTTCAATAGCAATGTGGAGTGTTTCAATAGCAATGTGGAGTGCTTCAATAGCAATGCTGGAGTGTTTCAATAGCAATGCTGGACTGTTTCAATAGCAATGCTGGAGTGTTTCAATAGCAATGCTGGACTGTTTCAATAGCAATGTGGAGTGTTTCAATACCATGTGGACTGTTTCAATAGCAATCCTGGAGTGTTTCAATAGCAATGTTGGAGTGTTTCAATAGTAATGCTGGAGTGTTTCAATACCAGTGCTGGAGTGTTTCAATAGCAATGCTGGATGTTTCAATAAAATGATGGAGTGTTTCAATAGTAATGTGGAGTGTTTCATAGCAATGCTGGAGTGTTTCAATGCAATGCTGCAGGGTTTCAATACAATGCTGGAGTGTTTCAATAGCAATGCTGGTTTCATAGCAATGCTGGAGTGTTTCAATAGCAATGCTGGAGTGTTTCAATAGCAATGTGGAGTGTTTCAATAGCAATGCTGGACTGTTTCAATAGCAATTGGGACTGTTTCAATAGCAATGCTGGACTGTTTCAATAGCAATGTGGAGTGCTTCATAGCAATGTGGAGTGTTTGAATAGCAATGCTGGACTGT
>CM060315.1:86423078-86533078 GCA_030674185.1 Monoplex corrugatus
CAAATCTGATAAAATGTATAAAAACAGTAGGTACTCAAAAACGTAGATACGAACTGGCCGAAATTAACAAAATCTTGCCTCAGCGCATAACATTTCCTGTGTGTGAGAGAGAGAAAAGAGAGAGAGAGAGAGAGAGAGAGAGAGAGAGAGAGAGAGGAGAGAGAGAGAGAGAGAGAGAGAGAGAGAGAGCGCAGAACAGAACTGGAAAAAAAAAAAGAAAAGAAAAGAGAAATTGAAGCCGAAGTTAATACAATTTCAAACAAAGATAGAAGTTGAACATTGTTGCTGGGTATCAGTGTTTATGTGGCCGGAATGTGCTCCTGTATGTCTGTCTGTACGCAGACTGTTATCTTTCCCTGTTCACTATTCATTGCCTGTCTGAATGTTTCCATCATTCTGCTGGAGTCAGGTTAGTATTTCATTGGTCTCCTTCTCCCCTCCCCGTCCCCAATTAAAGACCTTGTCAGTTCACAGGGTTTTGCGCGGGCTCAGAGAGCTCGGGGAGTTTAAACGAAAAAACATACAAACACAGGCACGGATACACACACACATACACACACACACACACATATACACAGACACACACACACAGACACACGCACACAAACACACACGCAGACACACACGCAGACTCACAGACACACATACACATTACCAAAACACCTGCTTTCAGCCAATTTATCCTGCTCAATGAAAGATCCAGGAAGTCTTGCTACCCCTTTTCTGCCTAAGTTTTGTATAGTTGTTCTTTGTTGTCTTTTGTTTCTGCCTGATGAAGGCCAGTTGGCTGAACAGTTTGTCTTGTTTTATGTATTTGATACGCGTTCTGATTCTGGTTATGCGTTTCTGGTTTCTGTTTCCTTAAACGTTAAAAGTCATTTTGATTCAAACTCCAAGTCCAAACTTATCTATTTATGACCAAGGCGAGGGTTTTCTCTGAAGCCCCCTTCGTTTTCTGCGTCATTCTTGGCATTTCTGATAAATTCCCTTCACAATAATCTGTGAGTCGATAGCTTGGTGTCTTTTCCCCACAAAGCTGTACTGAAGCTGGCTGAATGAAGCAGTAATGTTATGTAACTGTGTGGGCTCGTGGCATGTCAAAACACACAGTTCTGTACCATTCAGTCTGGTACTCGACTGATTCACAAAAAATGACGCCTACGATAACATCTCACTTCCATGGATTGATTCATCTTCACAAATCCGCTGCAAGTGTCCATGTCTCACATACATGCAAGATGATGGAATGTACCAGCGCACGTAAGAGCGTGAGTGGGTCATGGAGATGTTTTTGTCTGTCCGTCAGAATTTTTTCTGGATATTGCTATGTTGTCTTTGTTGTCCGTGAAAGGATTTCTGGTTTGGAACCCTCATTGCTAATGATGCATCCCAAGTACGTAAATCGTCCAAAAGTTCCTTGTTTCAAACAAAGACAGAAATGTGATGTTTACAAATCAAAACTACACGCGATATTTTAGATGTGACCGAGGTAAAAAGGCCTTGAAAAAGTTCTTACAGAAGATGCACACCACTCTCACTCCCCCAAAAGTGCTTGTTTTGTTCCTAACTTATGTCAGTTGCCGTTTGATTGGATTGAAGAATCTTGTTCGATGTCGGCAATTGACTAGGCAAGGTTTACTTTAGTGCAATTCTTTCTCGCCGCGGGCAAGTTCGACTAGAACTGATAGAATTGTGAAACGTGCAATCCAGTCACCGTTTATTAAGCTAGAAAATGGTCACTGCATCATTAACTGGTAACTATTGTCCTTTCATTTCTTCCATTTAATGTTGCTTATAGCTCAGCCGACCACTAGGGCCATATCAGGGCTAACACCACATTAAAAACAACTCCAAGTCTAATTAAAAATCCAGCAGTTCAAAATCAATCACCTGATTAGCCTTTCAAGTCTGAAATGCACTTATAAATCTTTCCCATACAAATATAGTCGTAATGAGATTTTGCAGTATGCAAAGGCCAGATTGAAGAGAGTTTTAGAGACTGCACCGTCAGCTTCACCACCAGGTACAGACTGTACAAGTCATTGGTAATCTCCATCCTCCTCTACCGGTGTGCACTGCCTGCTCGAGTGAAGTGTTTGTTCAAGAAAGATTCACTGAACCCAGACAACTCCATATGCGCTACACTCAAATCTTTCTGCAATTGTCAGACAGACTCCCTCAGTCTAGCAATTCCCTATGTTCTAGCAAGAAACTGATATGGGGCGGGGGGAGGGACAAATGTATCAAACACTAATACCACCAGAATGATGGAAACATTAAGGTGGGCAGTGAAAAGGCCAGCTTTTAGAATGTTTCAGGCTGGGATTGACATCAGATCTGGAGTCCATGGCTATCAAAATGACCAAACAGCGCGCAGGTGGAAAAAGACCTGTGGCCCATATGAGGGCTGAATCCACAAGCACTGCGTAATGAGCATGGTGTTTTAATAATTGAGCTAATGGACAAAAAGATTGCTGGTGGACTCAGAGAACAACTTTCAGGCCTTTCAGATCAAGTGTATGAGGGAATGTCTTCGCTTGTCTTACCTCGAAAATGCTACCAATGAGTCATCATCATCATCATCATCATCATCATCCTCATCATCGTCATCGTCATCGTCATCATCATGTGCTCTGCCGCATAACGATGGAGATCATGGCCCTCCATACGAATCTACCCTTTGTCGCTGCAAGTACATCTCCCACCCTTCTGTTCTCAGCTACTCTGCAAGTCCGTCCAGTGTTTTCTCCCTGGGTCTAAATGGTGTTCTTTTCCCCTCCAGCTTTCCTGTTGTGACTAGGTGCTCTAATTTCTCTTGCTTCAAAAAATGTCCTATAAATGTTGATTGTCTCTTCCTAATCTTCTTTATCAATGTTCATCTTGTGTCTGCCTCCTTCAAGACTGTCTCGTTTCTTTTCTTTGCTGTCCAAGGAACTCTCAACATTCTTCTTAGAAACCACATTTCAGTTGCTTCAATTTTGTTCTGACTTTGCGTGTTGACTGTCCATGCCTTACAACCATATAACAGTATCGGTTCTATATAACAGTCAATAACTCTCTTTCTGACATGAATTATTAGGCATTTCTTGGTAACAACGCTTTTCATCATCTTGAATGTTGTTTTAGCTTGGCCGATTCCGCTGGCTTTTTCTGTTGTGCATCTGCCGTCCGGTGAGAGGACTGTTCCCAGATATTTAAACTTATCAACGTGTCTCAATATTGTGCCATTTGCCGTTATTTTGCATGAGGGGGTTTCTTGTTTTGTTTTGCTTTGTTTTTCTTGTTGTTGTTGCTGTTGTGTTTACTGATTACCATGACTTTCAGTCTTTTTGCTATTTAACTCCAGCCCTTTATTTTTGCTTTTTATTTCTATTATATTCACAAGATTTTGGAGGTCCCTTTCATTTTTTGCATTTAGCACTGTGTCATCTGCGTAACGAAGATTGTTTAACAATTTTCCTCCAACCTTTATCCAAGGGCATTCTTCTAGGTTCATCATGATGGTTTCGCCATAAAGTGTAAACAAATCTGGTGACAAAAGACATCACTGCCTAACCCCTGTTTTGATATTTTGAAAAGAGCATATATCGTTTTCTTTTCTCATTACTGCTGTTTGTTCTCAATACATACTTCTGATTATTCTTAGATCTTTTCCATCAACATTGAGCCTTTCCAATTCATTGATTATTCTTCGTGTCTTACCTGATAAAAAGCTTTTGTACAATCAACAAAGCGTAAATGCAAATCCTTATGCAATTCAACTGACCTCTATGAGAGTTTTAAGGATGTGTATGACATTAATCAACGTGTCTCAACGTTGACCTCAAATGCGGCACGCAGGCCCACCGGCGTGTGGATATGCCCTGGTGCCTACGAACCAGACCCCCCAGCTATGGGTAAATAGCTCCACTGCCTTGTGGACATCTCGGGAGAGAATAAGGCTAAGGGAGTTAACCCTGAAAAAATCACCCTACTGCCTTGTAGGTTGTCGTGCGAACGACAAAGGGTAGCGGAGAGACCGTAAACAAACCGATGGAAGGCAACGGGAAACCACCATTGTACTATCCCAAGATATCATGGCCAGACAATCCAATGAAAAAAGTGTAACGACGAAAATAGGGGCTCCCATGGAGCACCTTCGTCCGGTAGGGACCGTCATGCTGCGCAGGTGACACCAGACCGTCAGTAAGCTACTGCGTTCAACCTCAACCTCAGAAAAAAAAAAAAACACCAAAATTGCAACATGGAACATTAGAACATTGTTGCAAAAAAGGTAAATTAGACAATATCAAAATGGAGATGGAAAGGCTTAACATCAGTATTTTAGGGCTAGGGGAAGTGAGATGGAAGGGGGCAGGCATGATAACATCAGGAGAGTATACAGTGATATATTCTGGTGGTAATTCACATGATTGAGGAGTAGGCATCGTAATGGACAGAGACAAATCAAAAGCTATTAAGGGATCCTGGGCTGTGTCCAACAGAGTTTTGCCAGTTAACTTGGGAGGCAAACCATTTGATATCAACATCATTCAGGTGTACGCACCAACATCCGCAAGTACTCAGGAAGACATCGACAACTTCTACGAAGTATTAGAGATGGCCAAGGCCCAATGTAAATCAAAAGAAATTACAACAATAATGGGAAATTTTAATGCTAAATTGGACAGGATAGGGTAGAGGATATAGTTGGACCTCATGGCCTTGGTACACAAAATGAAAGGGGAGGGAAACTTGTAGAATGGGCACAGATAAATGAGTTCATAGTAGGAAACATCTGGTTTGAACAACCTAATAGAAGAAAATGGACTTGGATGAGTCCAGGAGATAATACCAAAAATCAGATTGACTACATCCTGATCAATAAAAGATTTAGAAATTCTTTACTGTCAGCAAAAACACTACCAGGCGCAGACTGCAACAATGACCACAATCCTGTAGTGGGAAGATTCAGGCTGAAATTAAGGAAAAGGAAACAGACCAAAAGCAGCATCAAACTAAATCTTGGACTCTTAAAGTCAGATGAAGTGATACGTAAAAAAATTAATGTACATGTTCAAAACAAATTCAGTACTCTGGAAGACGTTGGTGACTGTGAGGAACAATGGACAAAGTTGAGAAATTCGATAAATGAAGCTTGTGAAGAAATCCCTAAAGTAGATAGAAAAGCAAAAAAGAACTGGATGATAAAAGAAATTTTAGGCTTGATGGAGGAACGAGGAAGGCAAAGAGAAACGAGGAGATAAACAAGAAGATAAACAAAGAAATCAGGAATAGGTGCAATGAAGCTAAAGAAACTTGGCTGAAAACAAAATGCAAAGAAACAGAAGACCGACACAAAACGGATCCTCAGGGTATGTACAGACGAATTGAAAAACTTATCCACAGGAAAAATACATGCACATCAAGTGGTTGTTAAAATCGAAAGATGGTACACTTATCATGAAAAAAGACAAATTATTGGACAGATGGGGATAGTACATTAAAGACCTTTTTGAAGATGACAGAAATGAAGAACACATTATAAGAAAGAACGTTGAAGGACCACCCATAATGAAAGATGAAGTTACAATGTAGAGCAGCACTGAAAAAGATGAAACCAGGAAAAGCCTCAGGACCAGACAACATTACTACAGAGATGATTGAAGGCCTGGAGGAATTCGGCATTGAAAAAATAACAGTCCTCCAAAATGAAATTTATGACACTGGAAAAATCCCCAAAGATATGTCAAAATCAATTTTCATTGCACTTCCAAAGAAGACAGGGGCTATAGAATGCGAACTCCATCGCACAATCAGTTCGATGAGTGATGTAACAAAAATCCTATTAAGAATAATCATGATGAGAAAAGGAATAGAATCAAAAGAGAAATAGCAGAAGAACACTGTGGATTTGTGGAAGGGAAGGAACTATTAATGCCATATACATCCTAAGAACTACAATAGAGAGGTCAATCGAGATGAATAAGGATTATATTTATGCTTTGTTGATTATACCAAGGCTTTCGATCGGGTAAGACACGAAGAATTGATCAACCAACTAGAAAGACTTAATATTGATGGACAAGATCTACGAATAATCAGAAATATGTATGGGGAACAAACAGCTGCAATGAGAATAGAAAACGATATAAGCTCTTTCCAAAACATCAAAAGAGGAGTCAGACAAGGTTGTGTTTTGTCACCAGATCTGTTTTCATTTTTCATGGAAAACCTAGAGGACGTTGGTGCATATACGTGAATATACGTGGATGATGTTGATATGAAATGACTTGCCATCCAGTCTAACTGATAAAACTTGGTCTGACACAGCCCAGTGTCCTTTGATCGACTTTGATTTGTCCCTTCCCACTGTGATGCCTACTCCTCTTCCATGTCTGTCTCCACCAGAATATAATTTTATAATTTTACATATATGTTTGCTGATGTTATCATGCCTGCCCCCTTCGATCTCACTTCCCCTAGTCCTAAAATATTGACGTTAAGCCTTCCCATATCCATCTTGACATTTTCGAATTTTCGCTTCTGCAGCAATGTTTATTTTTTGTGTCCCGCTATCGTTTAACAAGAAAATCAGTGAAGATATGGATTTGTTTAGAACAGACCCTGGATTGAAGACAGGCGCAGTTCTTCACTTCATAATAGTGTTTGATAATATGTATGTTAGTCAACACTTTACCAAACAGTTCTGCTCTCAAAAAAGAAATGAAGTCAGATATAAAATTGAAGAGAACATTGCAAAATGAAAAGAAACTATATCAATTTTCAAGCAGATTGGATGTCTTATTCTCTAATTATTAATTTCTCCATTGCAGTTTAATCGCCGAAGACTCTTCTTAGCACGTTATGTCCAACTTGTTAGTAGCAATGATGATGTGAGGTTTCTTGGGCAACCATGACCTCAAGACATATTACATTCTGTATGGTATCTGGCCAACTCTTGATGCTCTGGAACCCCTCACACCTGCTTCTGGCAGGTCTGTGAAGAAGGAAAGAATTTTTTTTGTGCTCTGGCCAGCTGGTCCAAGCTTGAGCTCCAAACAACATGGCTCTATCATTCTCGTCTGTAACTTCGTGACCCCCGTCACACATGCGCTCACCCTTCGCCGTATTGCGTGGTAACTGTTTTGAAAAATAGACTGCCAGGGGGCAGCAGTATTGAAACGCCCAGCAATAAACAATAAACAAAATCCGTTTTGGAGTGTCGTAAAGTGACCCTAACAAAATGCTGTGGCTACGAAAGGAGCTGCTTTTGTCAAGAAGTTCGGTCAGTGTAGAACACACGGAATGAGCGTCTGTTATTTCCAACATCAATATCACTTAGCGACAGTAACCATTTGGAGTCACTGGTCTCCCCTTCGTGGTTGTCACTCCACCGGCAAAGTTGGAATTCGTTCGTACGTAAGCTGGAAATGTTAAAGTCCTACACCATTTCCTCGATTAAATGAACACTTTTTTTCCCAACCCCAGTTAGAGTGTAAGAAAACACACACACACACACACACACACACACACACACACACACACACACACACACACACACAAACTATGTATATATATATATATATATATATATATATATATATATATATATATACTCACATACGTGTACACACACACATACACACACACGCGCGCGCGCGCGCGCGTGTACATACACACACACACACACACACATACTTACATGCGTGCATACACACACACACACACACACACACACACACACACACACACACACACACACACACACACAACACACAGAGCTTACGTGTACATACGCAAACACACACGCACATTCCTTTACACTCTTGCACACAAGACACGTCCACGCAAACATCCACACGCACACTACTCAGTAACTCCCACACTCCCCATACACTCACATAATCACACCCTCTCTCACTTACACACACACACACACACACACACACACACACACACACACACACACACACACACACACACAACACACACACACATCTTCTCCTTCTTTCCTCCTCCTCCTCCTCCTCTCTCTCCCTCTCTGGGTGAATTCTAGCCTGGGACCAATACGCATTTTGGGGCTGTGTGGCAATTAGGAAACTTATTTGTAATGTTCTCATGCCAGTCAAGTCCACCAACCATGGGATGTGACATACAAAATACACCGGGACACTGGGACTGTTTGTGTCAGTACCAGTGAAAACTCTTTCGCGGTACGCCTCCAGTGCAGCAAGAAAAATACGGTGGTTTAAAGTTCATAACATGGATGGCTGGTCACGGTGACAACTTCCTTCTCATGTCAGGTATTGTATTAATCCTGGACCGAAGGTGGACAACTCTTTAACAAAACTAGCAAAGACAGTTGTCTCGCGCACACCAGAGACGCATGGGGTAGCAAATGTGCAACAGGTAATGAAAGAGATGACCGTCTTTATCAAGCTGTGGAAACAATGGTCAAAGTTGTCAAAGACCTGCAGACATCGCAACAATCTGTATCAGCACGTACTGAAAGAAAGCTGGAGGTAATGGATAAAAGTTCATGTGCCGCATAAATGGACTCTCCAACAAGTGTGACGATCTGCAGTGTGACAATCGACGCAATCCACGAATCATGCAGCACTATGACGGAAAACAACGATGTCCTGAAAAGGCCGGATTGACGCCCTGGAAGCAAAAGTGGACTCCAAAGAAAATCAAAGCCACAGGAACAATCTATTGGTGTTTTTGAATTACTAGAACAGTTACAGAATTGTGGGCGGACTACAAGAGAAAGCGCGGGATATTATGAAGCATGAATTAAAAGTAATTGACACCACTCTCATCGAACGTGCACACAGAGTGGAAAAACATCATTGTAAAGTTCTGATCACTTTAACAAAGAGAACTGGTTGAAAGTAATAAAAAATAAAACACACAAAAAACAAAACAAACAACAACAACAAAAGAAAGAAACTCCGTAATTTAAACACTTGTATTCATGGAGACTTTTCCCGCTCAGTCAGGAGAAAAAATCTACAAGGGCTGTTATGATCTGTGCGTGAGCATGGTACAGGAGTTTATCTCAGGGTTGACAAAACTGCTTGCGATGGTATGACCTATACTGTTCAATTTCCATACCCAGACGACTTTCTTGTTTTTGTCTGCTTGATGGCTACTTCAGTTTCTCTTAAAAGTGGTTCTGATTCTGATTCTGGACAGTTCCGGTCAGGGTATAGAGTGTCTTGAAGGCTACTGTCGCTAAAAAGAATGGTTGGTTCTGATTCTGATTCTGGACAGTTCCGGTCAGGGTATAGAGTGTCTTGAAGGCTACTGTCGCTAAAAAGAATGGTTTTCATGTCTTGAAAATCATCAGCTGTGTAACCTATACAGTGAGTATAAAAGTTGTCTTGAGAAAGAATAATATATTGAATCAATCAACTACAGAACCGTCCTCTCACGGTTTCGAATCATTGTCTTGGGTGACCTACCTAGCTGTATTGCTGTTTTGTCTAATAGTGCAGTTGGAAGGAAAAAAAATGATTGCATGAGTGTGAATGATTACGAAAGCTTACATGTAATGTGGTACGCGTGTTGCGTGCCCTTACGTGTGTGTTTCTTAAGTATCATTTATTTAAGGGATAATTCAAGTCTTTAACGATGCTGGTTTCAATACGACGTCTGCCCATATACGTTTGCTATGCAATGTATTGCGGTTACCTAAGTTTTCTGCTTTTGTAAAACTGCTGTAACCCCTATTGTCAGGGGCTGTTGGCCCTACACAATAACTTTCGTGTTCGTGTTTTTCGTGTTCGTGTTCTCTCTCTCTCTCTCATTCCCCTCTCTCTATCTGATGCTACTATCTTTCTTTGTCTCTGTCTGTCTGATTCTCCCTCTCCTCTCTGTCTGATTCTGGAGTAATAGTTTTTTGAAGTTTCTCTCTCATGCTACTATCATTTTCAGTTTTTCAATAAAGCTTGTGAAGTCTGAAGTTTCTCTGTCTCTCTATCTGTCTGTCTGTCTCACTGTCCATATCTGTATTATCTTTCTGTCTGTCTCACTTTCTCTTTATCTGTCTTTCTCAGGTGGTCTTTATGTCTGTCTGTTTCAGCCTGTGTCTCTTAGCCTGGCTTTCTGTCACACACACACACACACACACACACACACACACACACACCACCACACACGAACGCACGCACGTAGGTACACCCACATACAAACACACAAGCACGCACACACACACGCGCCCACACACACACACACACGCGCGCGCGCGCACACACACACACACACGTACACACGGTGGAAAGTTTAGAGTATCCAGCAAGAAACGAAATGTCCTAGGTCTGAAAACCCCTTCTCCACAAAACAAAACGCTCGATGATAACAAGCTTTTCCTACGACAACAATTGTATGCAGCGATCTCTAACAGTGTAGAAAACTGAATGGCTCTGTAAAGAATGACAGATAACATAATGGCCTCTTCACTAGGAGAGAGAAAGTGGGGTTGGGGCACACAGAATTAAGACTACAATGGATCTGTTTGGTTGCTTTAAGCGTAAACACAAAGAGTGGTCAAGCCATGCCCATGAACTTCTTGTTATGCTATATAGAGCAATAAAAGCTGACCATGAAGAGGACCCAAGGTCTACCAAACTTCAATAGCTTGTAGGAAGATGTCATTCAGTTAAACAGCTCAAAGATAAATTGCAGTTTTCTTTAAAAGTTTATGTATTTATGTATTTGCGGGTATGACCGTCATCCATCCCGCCTTAAACCCAGTACAAAACCGTATTTGGGGAGCTAAGAAGGGACTCAAAAAGAATTACAGGTGAACGATCTCGAAGGCAGAAGGAAAAGAGAGCATGACAGGAAAGTGGAACCCCAACCACCTAAACTCAAACTAGACAGCTCCTCTGGCTCCACAACAAACGAGGGCCTTCATTTTTGTATTCGCAGCACCCTCCGTGGGTTGATGCTTATGATAAAAGGGATAATGATATGGTTTCACTGTTTCCATAAAAATCGTCAAGACTGTTCATATATGAACAATGACTAAGCCAAAAATAAAAAGTCATCAGTTTACAAAAGACCAAGAAAATTCGATTTGAAATATCAATTTCTCTGAAAACGGTCCAGATTTTGAGTGTTAACAGTCACTGTGATACTGAAAAATGTTCTGTACAAATAAACCTCTGGGAATGGCCAGGACATGGCACGTTCCGGCGGCCTTGCTAAATCAACTCTCCAAGGAATTGCTGAGGGAGGGAGACAGAAGGGAACTCAGGAAAAAAATCACCAAAACCCGATGGTTGACAGCACTGTGGAATGAACAGAAAACCCATTCATACAGACCAAGGCACTGGCACACAAACAACAGAGATCGAGGAATTAGTGAACTTTCCTTTAGTCTGATGACCCAGTGATCTTTCACACACCAAAGGGAATAGAAATAGGAGAAGAAGAAGAAGAAGAAGAAGAAGAAGAAGAAAAAGAAGAAGAAGAAGAAGAAGAAGAAGAAGAAGAAGAAAAAGAAGAAGAAGAAGAAGAAGAAGAAGAAGAAGAAGAAGAAGAAGAAGAAGAAGAAGAAGAAGAAGAGAAGAAAGAAAAAAGAAGAAGAAGAAGAGAAGAAGAGGAGAAGGAGGAAGAACGAGGAAGAAGAAGAAAGAAAAAGAAAGAAGAGAGGAGGAAGGAGAGAGAAAAGGAGGGGAGGAAGAGAGAAGAAGAAGAAGGAGAAGAAAAGAAGAGAGAGAGGAGGAGGAGGAGGAGGAGGAGGAGGGAGGAAGGAGAAGAAGAAGAAGAAGAAGAAGAAGAAGAGAAGAAGAAGAAGAAAAAAAAGAAGAAAAATGGAAAAAAAGAAAAGAAAGAAGAAAAAGAAAGAAGGAGAAATAGGAAGGACAATGACGGCGTCTGGCAACCGTAAAAACACAACGTAAATATTGAGAAGTTCCAGAGAAAGTGCTGTTCGTGTGAATTTCACCTTGTCTCCTTTCCATCTTATGCATTCGCCACTAGCACTCCTCTTTATGATCCATACAGTAAATGTCATCATTATCATGTGCCCTGTCGCATGGCACTGGCGATCATGGCCCTCCATATGAATCTATCCCTTGTTGCTGCAAGTACATCTCCTACTCTCTCTGTCCTCAGCCACTCCTCAAGTCTGTCCAGTATTTTTCCTTGGGTCTATCCGGTGGTCTTTTTTTCTCCAGCTTTCCTGTTGTGCCTGGATGCTCTAATTTCTCTTACTTCATAAAATGTCCAATAAATGTTGCTTTTCTTTTCCTAATCTTCTTTTTGTGTTTGCCTCTTTCAAGATTGTCTCGTTTGTTTTTCTTTGCTGTCCATGGAACTCTACATTCTTCTTAAAAACCACATTTCAGCTGTCTCAATCTTGTTCTGACTTTGCGTGTTGACTGTCCAGGCTTCAAATCCGTACATTAGTATCGGTTCTATATAACATTCAAGAACTCTCATCCTGATGTTAATTGATAGACATTTGTTGGTTAGAACTCTTTTCAATTTGTTGAATGTTGTTTTAGCCTGGCCGATTTTGCTGGCTATTTCTAATGTGCATCTGCCGTCTGGTGAGATGACTGTTCCCAGATATTTAAACTTATCAGCCTGTTTTCATGTTGTGCCATTTGTTGTTAATTTGCATGAGGGGAGTTTTTGTTATGGCTTCAGTCTTCTTGCTATTTAGCTCCAGCCGTTTATTCCTGCTTTCTATTATGTTTACAATATTTTGTAGGTTTTTTTTTCATTTTCTGCAAATTGAACGGTGTCATTTACGTAACGAAGATTGTTTCAGATTTTTCCTCCAACCTTTATCCGAGACATTCTTCTTGGTTACTCATGATGATTTTTTGTTGTGAAAACAGATCTGTTGACAGAACACATCCCTGTCTAACCCCTCTTTTATTTTGGAGAGATTTTATTATTTTCTACTTTCATTGCTGCTGTTTATCCCCAATATATATTCCACATAATTCTTAAATTCTTCGTGTCTTACCAGATCAAAGGCCTCGCTTTACTCAACAAAACATACATAAAACTATTCTTCAACTCCACTGATCTTCCTATGAGAGTTCGTACGACGTACATGTATATGGCATTCATAGTTCTATTCCCTTCAACAATTCTATACTGTTCTTTAGCTATTTCTCTTCTGATTCTGTTCCTTGTCCTCATCATGATTCTTCTTAATAGAATCTTTGGTGATTGTGCGATGGAGTTCAAATTCTATAGGGGGCCCCTGCTTTCTTGGGAAGTGCAATGAAATCTTTAGGGATTTTTCCAGTGCCATAAGTTTCATTCAGGAGGACTGCTATTTTTTCAATACCACATTCATCTAGAGCCTCAATATTTCTGTAGTAATAATGTCTGGTCCTGGGGCTTTTCCTGGTTTCGTCTTTTTCATCGTTGCTCTCACTTCATCTTTCATTATGGGTGGTCCTTCAATGTTCTTTCTTATAATGTGTTCTTCCTTTCTGTCATCGACAAAATGATCTTTTATGTACTTTCCCATCTGTCTAATGTTTAGTCTTTTTCCATTATAACCGTACCATCTTTAGATTTTAAGCAACCAGCTGATGTGCTCGTCTTTTTCCTGTGGGTAGTTTCTTCAATGTTTCTGTACATAATCTTTGGATCTATTTTGTGTTGGTCTTTTATTTCCTTTCCCATTGTTTCCAGCCAAGCTTCCTCAGCTTCATTGCACCTATTGCTGATTTCCTTGTGTATCTTTTTGTGTTCTTCCTCTTTTCCTTTTACCCTCCTCCATTCTTCAATCAAGCCTAAACTTTCTATTCCATTCAGTTCTTCTTTGCTTTTCTTTCAGCTCTAGGGATTTTCTTCAAAAGCTTCATTTATCGAATTTCTCAGCCTTGTCCATTGTTCCTCAAGATACTGATGTTTAAGCATTTTTATCTCTATCTTGACATTTTCTAATCTTCCTTTTTGCAGTAATGTTCTTACATTCCATTGATCGCACTGGCTTGATGACGATCGAGTGTCACCTGCGCAGCATGACATTCCCTACCGGACGAAGGTGCTCCACTGGAACCTAGGTTTACGTCGTTCGGTTTTCCTTTCTTTCGGCTGGCCATGACCGCGGGTGTATAATTCGGTAAAGATGTGACAGGAATGTCGGCGCTATACAAACGTAATCATTCTTCTTCTTCTTGTTCTTTTTCTTGTTTTTCTTCTTCTTGTTATCATCGTCATCAACATCATCATTATTATTGTAGTTGCTGTTGTTACATCATCATAATCATCATTATTTCTATTATTGTAAAAGATACACCCGGAAACAGCTGAATAAACCCTGCTAACACATTTCTGTCACAGAAAGAGACAGACAAACAAACAGACAGACAAAACAATCACACATGACTTCAGAGTTTATTCAAGAGGGATTCATCGTACTCGGACAATTCCATATACGCTGCACCAAAAATCTACCAGCAATTGCCCGGCAGACTCCCTGAGCCTGTGCAAAACCCTATGTACTGGCAAGGTCCTGAAATGGAGAGGGGGAGGAGGGAGTTAAGGGAGTTAATTAAAGGAGACGGGGAGGAGGGAGTTAAGGGAGTTAATTAATGGAGACGGGGAGGAGGGAGTTAAGGGAGTTAATGGAGACGGGGAGGAGGGAGTTAGGGAGTTAATGGAGACGCGGGGAGGGGAGTTAAGGAGTTAATGGAGACGGGGAGGAGGGAGTTAAGGGAGTTAAGGGACGGAGGGAGTTAAGGAGTTATGGGACGGGGAGGAGGGAGTTAAGGATTATGGGACGGGGAGGGGGGTTAAGGGTTAATGGAGACGGGGAGGGGAGTTAAGGGAGTTAATTAATGGAGACGGGGAGGAGGGAGTTAAGGAGTAAAAGGGGAGGAGGGAGTTAGGGAGATTAATGGAGACGGGGAGGAGGGAGTTAAGGGAGTTAATTAATGGGACGGGGAGGAGGGAGTTAAGGGAGTATTAATGGAGACGGGGAGGAGGGAGTTAAGGGAGTTAATTAATGGAGACGGGGAGGAGGGAGGGTATTAATGGGACGGGAGGTAGGGGTTAATGGAGACGGGGAGGAGGGAGTTAAGGGAGTTAATTAATGGAGACGGGGAAGGTAGGGAGTTATTAAGGGACGGGAGAGGTATTAAGGGAGTTAATGGCGGGGAGGAGGGAGTTTAAGGGAGTTAATTAATGGGGACGGGGAGGAGGGAGTTAAGGGAGTTAATGGAGACGGGGAGGAGGGAGTTAAGGGAGTTAATTAATGGAGACGGGGAGGAGGGAGTTAAGGGAGTTAATTAATGGAGACGGGGAGGAGGGAGTTAAGGGAGTTAATTAATGGAGACGGGGAGGAGGAGTTAAGGGAGTTAATGGAGACGGGGAGGAGGGAGTTAAGGGAGTTAATGGAGACGGGGGAGGGAGTTAAGGGAGTTAATGGAGACGGGGAGGAGGGAGTTAAGGGAGTTAATTAATGGGGACGGGGAGGAGGGAGTTAATTAATGGAGACGGGGAGGAGGGTTAAGTGAGTTAATGGAGACGGGAGGAGGGAGTTAAGGAGTTAATGGAGACGGGGAGGAGGGATTAAGGGAGTTAATGGAGACGGGGAGGAGGGAGTTAAGGGAGTTAATTAATGGGACGGGGAGGAGGGAGTTAATTAATGGAGACGGGGAGGAGGGAGTTAATTAATGGAGACGGGGAGGAGGGAGTTAAGGGAGTTAATTAATGGAGACGGGGAGGAGGGAGTTAAGGAGTTAATGGAGACGGGGAGGAGGGAGTTAAGGAGTTAATTAATGGAGACGGGGAGGGGGAGTTAAGGAGTTAATGGAGACGGGGAGGAGGGAGTTAAGGGAGTTAATTAATGGAGACGGGGAGGAGTAGGGAGTTAATTAATGGAGACGGGGAGGAGGGAGTTAATTAATGGAGACGGGGAGGAGGGAGTTAAGGGAGTTAATTAATGGAGACGGGGAGGAGGGAGTTAATTAATGGAGACGGGGAGGAGGGAGTTAATTAATGGAGACGGGGAGGAGGGAGTTAAGGGAGTTAATTAATGGAGACGGGGAGGAGGGAGTTAATGGGAGTTAATTAATGGAGACGGGGAGGAGGGAGTTAAGGGAGTTAATTAATGGAGACGGAGGGAGTTATTGGAGGGGAGGGAGTTAAGGGAGTTAATTAATGGAGACGGAAGGAGTGATATGGAGGGAGGTTAAGGGAGTTAATTAATGGAGACGGGGAGGAGGGAGTTAAGGGAGTTAATAATGGAGACGGGGAGGAGGGAGTTAAGGGAGTAATTAATGGAGACGGGGAGGAGGGAGTTAATTAAGGGAGTTAATGGAGACGGGGAGGAGGGAGTTAAGGGAGTTAATTAATGGAGACGGGGAGGAGGGAGTTAAGGGAGTTAATTAATGGGACGGGGAGGAGGGAGTTAAGGGAGTTAATTAATGGAGACGGGGAGGAGGGAGTTAAGGGAGTTAATTAATGGGGACGGGGAGGAGGGAGTTAAGGGAGTTAATTATGGAGACGGGGAGGAGGGAGTTAAGGGAGTTAATTAATGGGGACGGGGAGGAGGGAGTTAAGGGAGTTAATTAATGGAGACGGGGAGGAGGGAGTTAAGGGGGTTCATTTACCAATGAAACACTGACACCATCAGAACGACAGAAACATTAAGATGGCCGCCAGCTCACCAGTCCTTCGTGTCGCGTGCTAGGATTAAACTCGGGATTCCATACCTTTATGTGGAACACCAATCGGCCTGCCCATCTTGTTCTGTGTATTTCATACACGTGTACATTACAGATAGCCAGCAGAAGTGGCCAAGCTAAAACAGCATTCCAGAAAACGAAAAGCGTCCTTTCTAACAAATGTCTATCAATTAACATCAAGGATGAGAGTTCATCAGTGTTTATGTAGAACCAGTACAGTTGTACGGATGTGAAGCGTGGACAGTCAACAAGATCGAGGCAGCTGAACTGTGATTTCTAAGAATTTCATATACAGTAAAGAAAACAAACAAGTCCATCTTAACAGAAGCTAAGACAAAAAGAACATTAATGAAGAAGTTTAGGAAAAGACAAGCAACAATTATAGGACATTTTATGAGGCAAGATAAATTTGAGTATCTAGTCAAAAAGGGTAGGGGGTCTAGCGACAGAGGATAGATTCGTATGGAGGGCCATAATCACCAACGTCATGCGGCAAGGCACATGATGGTGATACTGACTACTCATTCTCATTCTCATTTTCGTGTGTTTCTACTTTCAACGAGACTGCGTCACAAAACACTGACCTGTCCCATGGCTGAATCCACAACCGTTTAATTACAAACATGGCGTTCTATTATCTGAACTGATGGACCACTCATATAAAATAAAGTTATCAAGAAATACCCAAGGGGTACTGGTGGGACCCAGAGTAATAGTGCCTCACCAACCAGCCAGAAAATCATTTACCCGACCCCGATTCCAAACGTTACGTGGTAGTCATTTTGCCGGACAAACACAGCGCATCACAACACGTGTTAAGGTAACAAGAAACACCCGACACCACACGGTAACCGTTTCGCCCGGTAATGCATGACCCATTCGGACCCAATCATCAGTTACCTTGTTCACAAGCCGAATGGCAAGGTGGGGATGCAGCCATACAACACACACCAGCCAGGTCCAACTCAACTAGCAGACCAAGAGAAAGTGAGGAGACACCTCCCTTGCCTTACTCTGGCCCTTCATCCCTCTATCAGTCAGCCTGACCCACCGCCAGCACACACATAGCTGCCAGCACCTCTCTTAGTACAGTCTCCACACTTAATAGTCGGAAACTTCCCACGTTGTTTGACCACAAGCACAAGGAGTGTTCGTTTAATCACAAAATCTGTTGGACGTAATGCTCCAGACACAGCCTATTCTGCTTGCTTTTCTGCTAGGTCTGAAATGCCCCCAAGCAAATACAGTACAACAAAACGCAACAACAAAACACATCACAACAACAAAACGAAAGCCTACCGTCAGCGTCTCCCATAGATCCTGAGCGCCACAAGCACAAGGCCACACGGACGTAGGTGAAGGTCATCACCACCAGCGGCACGAGGTAGAAGAGGAGGAAGATTAGCAGCAGGTGCAGCTCCTCGGCCTCGTGTGACCACAGGGGCTGGCACATGGCGCCGTGTGGGTACAGATTGATGGTCATGCCCACCAGGTCCGGGGTGGCGCAGGACAGCGCCACCAACCACACGATGGCGATGATGCGACGTGCCCGCACCGCCGTCTGGCGGAACATGAACGGCTGGCATATGGCCATCCACCGCTCGATAGAGATAGCCGTCAGAGTGAGCACGGACACGAACACTGACACTTTCTGAAACACACAGAGACAAAGGAGGAAAAAGTTAACTACGTTGATGCTGCTGGAGATGACTGTCATCGTCAGGACTGACACGAGTACTGACACGTTCTGAAAGAGAGAGAGAGAGAGAGAGAGAGAGAGAGAGAGAGAGAGGAGGAGAGAGAGAGAGAGAGAGAGAGGGGAGAGGGTGGGTGGGTGGGGAGTTTTCATGCATATGTATATGTATACCTATGATGCCTACGAAAGTGGAATTTGCCACAGGACTTTGCCGGGTGCGATTCCTTTGCTTCTGTGTGATTTTTCCGTTTTTTTCTTTTTATTCATTCTAACGATATGCAAAGCAGATTCATTTGTTACACACACTTAAAGTTCCCTGCTGCATGGCGTTGACGATCATGGCCATTCATACGAATCTATTCCTTGTCGCTGCAAGTACATATCCCACCCTCTCTGTCCTCAGCCACTCAGCAAGTCCAACCAATATTTTCTTCCTGAGTCTATCTATTATCTATCTATCTACTATCTTCTATCCGTCTCGTTCTGTCTGCCTATCTATTCATCCATCTAGCCATCCATCCATCTGTCTATCTATATCTCACACAAGGAATTTAAATTTCATTTGAAACTAGGAATAGATACGGTAGCCATTTTCCTCTGTAAGTGTGTAAGCTCCACCTCAGTTTTCCGTGGAATCTTTAACGTCGGCTAAAAGCATGCTGCACACGTCCCTTG
Source organism: Monoplex corrugatus (assembly GCA_030674185.1). NCBI lineage: Eukaryota > Metazoa > Mollusca > Gastropoda > Littorinimorpha > Ranellidae > Monoplex > Monoplex corrugatus. Next base: position 86,442,105 of record CM060315.1, read on the forward strand.
GTGTGGTCATGTTTTCCACTTGGTGTCGGCAAATGGTGGCGCTGTACTGTGGCGACGCGCTCTCCCTGGGCAGTGCAACCTGAAAGACTAGCATCTAGATCACCACTTACCACTCAATGGAAAAGTGGACTGGGTACAGGAGGGGGAGGCAGAAAAATAAAATAGCCACTGAAGAAGTAGAAGAAGAAGAAGAAGAAGAAGAAGAAGAGAAGAAGAAGAAGAAGAAGAAGAAGAAGAAAGAAGAAGAAGAAGAAGAAGAAGAAGAAAGAAGAAGAAGAAGAAAGAAGAAGAAGAAGAAGAAGAAGAAGAAGAAGAAGTAGAAGTTGAAGAAGAAGAAGAAGAAGAGGAAGATACGGCGATTGATGATGATGATGGTGTTCCTGATGATGATACTGAAGACGATGGCGACTGATGATGATAGTGGTGATAAAAAGGATGAAAATGGCGATTGATATTGGTAATGATGACTACGACGACGACGATAAAGAAGACAATGGCGACTGACGATGATGGTGATGATGACGACGGCGAAGACTATGAAGAATACGATGGCGACTGATGATGATGATGATGATGATGATGATGATGATGATGATGATGATGATGATGATGACGACGACGACGACAACGACGACGATAATGATAATAGTAATGATGAAGAAGACATCATGATGTTGAAGAAGAACATAATGAAGACGATAGCGACTGATAATGATGAAGAATAAGACGATGGAGACTGATGACGACGATGATGATGATGAAGACGACAGCGATGACGAAGAAGACGACGATGATGCCCTGACGAGTCCGGACTGCCATCTTCAGAACATGGCAGGCTGGTATGTCATAGCTGACACGATAATGATGATGATGATGACTAGCGCGATGAAGACGACAACAAAGACGTCGACAACGATAATCAATAACGGCCGAGACCTATTACGTACTTACTACAGGCGGATGATTCTGCACTCTCTACAATCAATATACACAACTTAATAACGGAATAGCAACAACCAACCAAACAAAACAAAATACACACAGACAGTCAAGCCACACGATCAATCTCCATTTTCATGTATTAATCGTTACACAAAATCTACATTTCGTACGTCTAAAATGGCCAGAAAATTAAACTTTAATAGTGTTTGATCTGGCCAATCATGATTTATGGCTGTGAAGCATGGACTGTCAGAAAAGCTGATTGCAAAAGAATTGAGGCAGCTAAGATGAGGTTTTATTGGAGACTACCACGCATCAGATGGACAGACAGAACCAATGAAAGTGTCCTGGAAGAATTTGATACCACCAGAAAACTACTAGCAGACATCAACGAGAGAAGACTGAAATGCATGGCCATGTGTCACGTATCAAGAACACGGACCTCATGGCAACCATTTTCAAGGAAAAACAGAGGCAAAAGAGGAAGTCAGGCAAACCCCCAATCTCATATACCGAGAACATAACCAACATCAGTGGCCTGGATATTCAAGAAGTTGTCCGCAAAAGTCAAAACAGAGCTGTTTGGAGGGGAGAGGCGGTGTCAGAGTGCAGCGGCCGACAATGAACCCAGTGACGCGGACAGGTGAGACCGGTGAGACAGGGTCACTTGTGGCCTAGAAACTGTTCAAGCCCTGTTCATACGGCAAGGATTGTGGATTCATTACTCGGGGATTTGTTTTACAAGTGGCTCATTTGCACAGTGGTTACAGCATGAAGCTCATAACACAAGGATTGAGAGTTCATCCCTCGGGCGAGCTGCTTGCTTCCTTTGATAGAGACGCTGGCTGGGATTGAAACTCCAGACATCAAATCTGAAGTCCACAGCTGTGTCAAAAGGACAAGGCAGCCCAGCATGTACACACACAACAAAGGACAGTGGACCAGCCAACAGCTGAACCACGTCCCCTGCATCATCAGCATGGACCTCAACAACAAGATGGCATCTAACTTGGCGTGAAGTGAGGACACAGTTAGCTTTGTCCCAACACTCTAATCTGAATGTACAGTGTAAGTATATCACAAGTTCCTGACAAAGTGCCGTTTACACGATCTCTCTCAAACAGGGTTGATACATGTACTAGGCACTGTGTGACCTGTGTAAACCTGCACTTTGGCGCCATGCTTCCGCACTCACGCATTCGTCACTCCTCAACGATCCAAAGAGTAACAGCTGAAAAAAAATCAAGCAAACACATTTTTGTCACAGACAGACAGACACAGACACAGACACACACACACACCACAACACCACACACACACACACACACACACACACACAGGCAGACAGACGTTTTTCTCTGGCTGAAATGAAGACTCTCCTTTTGTTAAATCATTAAAGCAGTTTCATTAAAAAGGGACATTAAAACCAAGAAAAACAAAAAACAAAAACAAAAAATAACAAACAAAACAAAACAAACCAAACACTATGATACGCAAAGCATACAGCAGACTGACATCTGTAAGAACGTTTAAGTGCATTTTTACATCACCAACCACTCTCTGTCTTTGAATTAATAACGACCATCTTCCACTTTACGTTTCCACAGAAGTGAAGAACCCTGGTGAAATACTGCCGAAAAGTCCAATAAAAACACTGACTTTCACAAAACATTATTGAGTAACGGAATAGAAAAGAGCTCTCTTATTTCAGACCTTTCCAAGCGACAGAATTAGGGCGATAGATAAATGAATAATAACAGAGTGGATGTGGAAAGGGCAAAACTCCTTTGTCGCAAAAAAAAAGTTTCTCTTTATCGCTCCCAGTGTTTTTTTCCCCTCCAAGAGTAGGTTCAGTTAGCTCAGTCGTTTAGAGCGCCATGCTGACAACGCAGGGGTCGTAGGTTCGATTCTCAAGGCTTTTTGTGGTTTTGTATTGTTCGTTTGCGGGGCTAGATGGTTCATTTATGACCCTTGGATTCAAGGTCTTGTGTCTCCGAGTTCAATCCCCACCCTGCAACATAAATGACCACCTAAATGTTCCGGTTATTCTGGTGGTGTCGGCGTTTGATAGGTCTGCTTTCCTTTAACATTTCAAGACCTTGCTAGCGGGTAGGATATCGCCTTAGCTGGTGCAATCTGTCGGATAACTGGCGGCAGTTTTGGGTGGAGCGCATGCGGAATTGTCTGAGTCCGATGAATATATTTTTATTGCAACAAACTTCAATGCGTCTCTCTATCCTTTTTTCAAACCCCTCTCTTCCTCTGTCCGTTGGTCTGTGTGTCTGCCCTCTGTCTGTTGGTCTGTGTGGTTCCCTCTGTCTGTTGGTTTGTGTGTCTTCCCTCTGTCTGTTGGTCTGTGTGTCTTCCTTCTGTCTATTGGTCTGTGTGTCTTCCATCTGTTGGTCTGTGTCTTCAATCTGTTGGTCTGTGTGTCTTCCATCTGGTGGTCTGTGTGTCTTCCCTCTGTCTGTTGGTCTGTGTGTCTTCCCTCTGTCTGTTGGTCTGTGTGTCTTCCCTCTGTTGGTCTGTGTGTCTTCCCTCTGTCTGTTGGTCTGTGTGTCTTCCCTCTGTTGGTCTGTGTGTCTTCCATCTGTTGTTCTGTGTGTCTTCCATCTGGTGGTCTGTGTGTCTTTCCTCTGTCTGTTGGTCTGTGTGTCTTCCCTCTGTCTGTTGGTCTGTGTCTTCCCTCTGTCTGTTGGTCTGTGGTCTTCCCTGTGTCTGTTGGTCTGTGTGTCTTCCCTCTGTCCGTTGGTCTGTGTGTCTTTCCTCTGTCTGTTGGTCTGTGTGTCTTCCCTCTGTCTGTTGGTCTGTGTGTCTCCCTCTGTCTGTTGGTTTGTGTGTCTTCCCTGTCTGTGTCTGTTGTCTCCCTGTCTGTGTCTTGTGTCTTCCATCTGTCTGTTGGTCTGTGTGTCTTCCTCTGTCTGTTGGTCTGTGTGTCTTCCCTCTGTCTGTTGTCTGTGTGTCTTCCCTCTGTCTGTTGGTCTGTGTGTCTTCCCTCTGTCTGTTGGTTGTGTGTCTTCCCTCTGTCTGTTGGTCTGTGTGTCTTCCCTCTCTTGGTCTGTCTCTTGTCTGTGGTTGTGTTCTTCCTCTGTCTTTGGTCTGTGTGTCTTCCTCTGTCGTTGGTCTGTGTGTCTTTCCTCTGTCGTGTTTGGTCGTGTGTCTTCCCTCTTCCTGTTGGTCTGTGTGTCTTCCCTCTGTCTGTTGGTCTGTGTGTCTTCCCTCTGTCTGTTGGTCTGTGTGTCTTCCTCTGTCTGTTGGTCTGTGTTCTTCCCTCTGTCTGTTTGGTCTGTGTGCTTCCCTTCTGTTGTTTGTGTGTCTTCCCTCTGTCTGTTGGTCTGTGTGTCTTCCTCTGTCCGTTGTCTGTGTGCTTCCTCTGTTGGTCTGTGTGTCTTCCTCTGTTGTCTGTGTCTTCCCTTTCTGTTGGTCTGTGTGCTTCCCTCTGTCCGTTGGTCTTGTGTCTTCCCTCTGTTGGTCTGTGTTCTTCCCTCTGTCGTTGGTTGTGTGTCTTCCCTCTGTCTTGGTCTGTGTGTCTTCCCTCTGCTTGGTCTGTTGTCTTCCCTCTGCGTTGTCTGTGTCTTCCCTCTGTTGTTGGTCTGTGTCTTCCCTCTGTCGTTGGTCTGTGTGTCTTCCCTCGTCTGTTGGTCTGTGGTCTTCCCTCTGTCCGTTGTCTGTGTCTTCCCTCTGTCGTTGGTCTGTGTGCTTCCCTCTGTTGGTCTGTGTTCTTCCTCTGTCTGTGGTTGTGTGTCTTCCCTTTCTGGTCGTCTGTTGGTCTGTGTGTCTTCCTCTGTCTTGGTCTGTGTGTCCCTCTGTCTGTTGGTCTGTTGTCTTCCCTCTGTTGGTCTGTGTGTCTTCCCTCTGTTGGTTGTGTGTGTGTCTTCCTCTCTGTTGGTCTGTGTGTCTTCCTCTGTCTGTTGGTTGTGTGTCTTCCTGTCTGTTGGTCTGTGTGTCTTCCTCTGTCTGTTGGTTGTGTGTTCTTCTCGCTCCTGTCTGTTGGTTTGTGTGTCTTCCCTCTGTTGTTGTTGGTTCCTCTGTCTGTTGGTCTGTGTGCTTCTGTGTGTTCCTCTGTCTGTGGTCTGTGTGTCTTTTCCTCTGTCTGTTGGTCGTGTGGTTCTCTGTCTGTTTGTGTGTGCTTCCCTCTTCTGTTGGTCTGTGTGTCTTCCCTCTGTCTGTTGGTCCTCTGTGTGTCTTTCCTCTGTCTGTTGGTCTGTGTGGTTTCCCTCTGTCTGTTGGTCTGTGTGTCTTCCCTCTGTCTGTTGTCTGTGTGTCTTCCCTCTGTCTGTTGGTCTGTGTGTCTTCCCTCTGTCTGTTGGTCTGTGTGTCTTCCCTCTGTCTGTTGGTCTGTGTGTCTTTCCCTCTGTCTGTTGGTCTGTGTGTCTTCCCTCTGTCTGTTGGTCTGTGTGTCTTCCCTCTGTTGGTCTGTGTGTCTTCCCTCTGTCTGTTGGTTTGTGTGTCTTCCCTCTGTCTGTTGGTTGTGTGTCTTCCCTGTCTGTTGGTCTGTGTGTCTCTTCCTCTGTCTGTTGGTCTGTGTGTCTTCCCTCGTTTGGTTGTGTGTCTTCCCTCTGTCTGTTGGTTCTGTGTGTCTTCCCTCTGTCTGTTGGTCTGTGTGTCTTCCCTCTGTCTGTTGTCTGTGTGTTCTCCCTCTGTCTGTTGGTTTGTGTGTCTTCCCTTCTGTCCGTTGGTCTGTGTGTCTTCCCTTTGTCTGTTGGTCTGTTGTGTCTTCCCTTTGTCTGTTGGTTCTGTGTGTCTTCCCTCTGTCTGTTGGTTTGTGTCGTTCCCTCTGTCTGTTGGTTGTGTGGTTCCCTCTGTCTGTTGGTCTGTGTGCCTTCGCTCTGTCTGTTGGTCTGTGTTCCCTCTGTCTGTTGTTCTGTGTGTCTTCCCTCTGTCTTTTGGTTTGTGTGTCTTCCCTCTGTCTGTTGGTCTTGTGTGTCTTCCTCTGTTGTTGGTCTGTGTGTCTTCCCTCTGTCTGTTGGTCTGTGTGTCTTCCCTCTGTCTGTTGGTCTGTGTGTCTTCTCGTCTGTCTGTTGGTTTGTGTGTCTCCCTCTGTCTTGTTTGTGTCTGTCTGTTCCCTCTGTCTGTTGGTTTGTGTGTCTTACCTCTGTTGTTGGTTGTGTGTCTTCCCTCTGTCTGTTGGTCTGTGTGTCTTTCGTCTGTCTGTTGGTCTGTGTTTCCCTCTGTCTGTTGGTTGTGTGTCTTCCCTCTGTCTGTTGGTCTGTGTGTCTTCCCTCTGTCTGTTGGTCTGTGTGTCTTCCCTCTGTGTTGGTCTGTGTGCCTTCACTCTGTCGTTGGTCTGTGTGCCTTCCCTTCTGTTGGTCTGTGTGTCTTCCCTCTGTCTGTTGGTCTGTGTGTCTTCCCTCTGTTGGTCTGTGTGCCTTCCCTCTGTCCGTTGGTCTGTGTGCCTTCCCTCTGTTGGTCTGTGTGTCTTCCCTCTGTCTGTTGGTTGTGTTCTTCCCTGTCTTGGTCTGTGTGTTTTCCCTCTGTTGATCTGTGTGTCTTCCCTCTGTTCTGTTGTGTCTCTCTATCGTTGGTTGTCTTCCCTCTGTTGTGTCTGTGTGCCTTCCATCTGTCTGTTGGTCTTTTCCTTCCCTCTGTCTGTGTGTCCTTTTTGTGGCCTTCCCTCTGTCTGTTGGTCTGTGTGTCTTCCTCTGTGATGGTCTGTGTGTCTTCCCTCTGTCTGTTGGTCTGTGTGTCTTCCCTTGTCTGTTGGTCTGTGTGTTTCCCTCTGTCGTTGGTCTGTGTGTCTTCCCTCTGTCTGTTGGTCTGTGTGCCTTCCCTCTGTCCGTTAGTCTGTGTGTCTTCCCTCTGTTGGTCTGTGTGCCTTCCTCTGTCCGTTGGTCTGTGTGACTTCCTTCTGTTGGTCTGTGTGTCTTCCCTCTGTCTGTTGGTTTGTGTATCTTCCCTCCGTCTGTTGGTCTGTGTGTCTTCCCTCTGTTGGTCTGTGTCTTCCCTCTGTCTGTTGGTCTGTGTGTCTTCCCTCTGTCCGTTGGTCTGTCTTCCCTCTGTCTGTTGGTCTGTGTGTCTTCCCTCTGTCTGTTGGTCTGTGTGCCTTCCCTCTGTTTGTTGGTCTGTGTGCCTTCCCTCTGTCCGTTAGTCTGTGTCTTCCCTCTGTTGGTCTGTGTGCCTTCCCTCTGTCTGTTGGTCTGTGTGTCTTCCCTCTGTCCGTTGGTCTGTGTGTCTTCCCTCTGTCTGTTGGTCTGTGTGTCTTCCCATGTCTGTTGGTCTGTGTGGTTCCCTCTGTCTGTTGGTCTGTGTGCCTTCCCTCTGTCTGTTGGTCTGTGTGTCTTGCCTCTGTCTGTTGGTCTGTGTGTCTTCCCTCTGTCTGTTGGTCTTGTGTGCTTCCCTTCTGTTTGTTGTCTCCTTGTCTGTTGTCTTGTTCCCTCTGTCTGTGTCTGTGTTCTTCCTGTCTGTTGCTGTGTGGTTCCCTCTGTCTGTTGGTCTGTGTGTCTTCCCTCTGTCTGTTGGTCTGTGTGTCTTCCCTCTGTCTGTTGGTCTGTGTGTCTTCCCTCTGTCTGTTGGTCTGTGTGGTTCCCTCTGTCTGTTGGTCTGTGTGGTTCCCTCTGTCTATTGGTCTGTGTGGTTCCCTCTGTCTGTTGGTCTGTGTGGTTCCCTCTGTCTGTTGGTCTGTGTGGTCTCCCGTTTTTCTCCCGCCCTCCCATGTCTTCCCGTCTGTTTTCTCTCTTTCCCGTTCGCGACTTAGCATCATCGTCATCATCATCATCATCATCATCTCTCTCTCGCCCGTGCTCGCTGTGTGTGTATGTGTGTGTGTGTGTGTGTGTGTGTGTGTGTGTGTGTGTGTGTGTGTGGTGTGTGTGTGGTGTGTGTGTGTGTGTGATTGTTTGTGTCTGTGTGATTGTGTGTTGTGTGTGTGTGTGTCTTCCCTCTGTCCGTTGGTCTGTGTGGCTTTCCTCTGTCTGTTGGTCTGTGTGTCTTCCCTCTGTTGGTCTGTGTGTCTTCCCTCTGTCTGTTGGTCTGTGTGTCTTTCCTCTGTCTGTGTCTGTGTGTCTTCCTCTGTTGTCTGTGTCTCCTCTGTCTGTCTGTGTGTGTGTGTGTGTGTGTGTGGTGTGTGTGTGTGTGTGTGTGTGTGTGTGTGTGTGGTGTTGTGTGTGTGGTGTGTGTCTGTGTGTGTGTCTGTGTGTGTCTGTTGTGTGTGTCTGTATTTGATTAGTTGAAAATCGAATCGTGAAGAGCGGGGCATTCGCCCGGCTGCCCTGGCATGAAATCTATTGGAGAGATACATTTGTTTCCCTCGTCTCTATTCTTGAAGCCCGATTAGCCTTTTTCCTTTCTGAAGTTTTGGTCAAAAAAATTAATGAAATGAAATCAGATTATTACGAAAAAACAACAACTTGTCCCTGTCCCCCCCCCCCCTCCACACAACAACCAACAAAACAAACAAAACCATCAAGGCAGAATAAGTGAAATAGTGAGTAACAGAGGGAAGGTGAAAGAGAAGACAAAAAGACAGAATCTGTTGGAACAGTGTGTTAGTGTGTGTGTGTGTGCACGTGCTTGCGCGCGTGTGTGTGGCGCGTGCGTGTGTGTGTGTGTTGTGTGTGTGTGTTGTGTGTGTGTTGTGTGCGCCCGCGCGCGTGCACGTGTGCGTGCGAGACAAAGGGAAGATGACGGTTTCGGTGAGGGGGTTACACGCCCCACTTATGTCCTGTCTTCCTTCTCCCAGTTTGCGTTGTACTTTGTCCCCTGGAGGTTCGGTCGTAGGTGGGTGATAGCTTTGGTCACTGATGAAAGTGCGCGCTTTGGTTTGATTTTTGAATCAAAATCTGTCGTCTTATAAATGACTTCAGATGATCAGATGATGATGATGATGATGATGGTAATTAATGTGTGTGTTAAGATGATGATGATGATGATGACGACGACGACGATGATGATGATTAATGTGTCGATGATGATGATGATGATTAATGTGTATGTTAAGATGATAATGAGGACAATGATGATGAGATGATGATGATGATGATGATTGTTATTAATGTGTGTGTTAAGATTTTGTTTCAGTTTTCTGCAGAATCATACTTTCTTTTTTGGTTTCAATGTAAGTACATTAGTAACTTTAACTTGATGGAAGAACGTAGGAGCGCAAAAGGACAGGAGGAAGAATACGAAAGGAAATCAGGAATAGGCGCCATGAAGCTAAGGAAGCTTGGCTGGAAACAAAGTGCAAAGAAACAGAAGACCGACACAAAACAGATCCTCACTTTATGCAACATTGAAGAAATTGCCCACAGGAAAAGACGTGTACATCAACTGGGTGCTTAAAATCTAAACATGAACGATTATCATGGAAAAAGGCATAACAATAGATAGATGGGGAGAGTACATAAAAGTCTTTTCTGACAATGACAGAAACGAAGAACGCATTATAAGAAAGAATGCTGAAGGACCACTCAAAACGAAAAATAAAGTTACAGCAGCGATGAAAAATACCAAACATGGAAAAGCCCCAGGACCAGACAATATTACTACAGAAATGATTGAGGCCCTACATGTATTTGGTATTGAAAAAATAACAGTCCTCCTATATTAAACTTATGACACCGGAAAAATCCCCAAAGATATGTCAAAATCAAATTTCATTGCACTTCCAAAGAAAGCAGCGGTTATAGAGTGCGAACTCCATCTTACAATCAGCCTGATGAGTCGTGTAAAAATCTATTAAGAATAATCATGATGAGGACAAAGAATAAAATCAAAAGAGGAATAGCACAACAACAATGTTCATTTGTCGAAGGGAAAGGAACTTGTAATGCCATATACTTCCTAAGAACTTTCATAGAGAGGTCAGTCGAATTGAATGAGGATTTATATTTATGCTTTGCTGATTATACCATATGGGTAAGATATAAAGAATTGATCAACCAACTAGAAAGCCTCATTGTTGATGGAAAAGAATAATCAGAAATATGTATTGGGAACAGACAGCAGCAATGAGAATAGAAAACGATATAAGCTCTTTCCAAATATCAAGAGGAGGTAGACAGGGATGTGTTATGTCACCAGATTTGTTTTCAATTTACAGCCAAACCATCATGAGGAACTTAGAAGAATGCCCTAGGATAAAGGTTGGAGGGAAAATGATAAATAATCTTCGTTATGCAGATGACAGTGCTAATGCAGAAAATTACAAAGACCTACAAAATCTTGAGAATATAACAGAAATAGAAATCAAAAATAAAGAGCTGGACCTAAACAGCAAGAAGAGTGAAGTAGCTGAAATCAGTAAAAAAACAACAACAACAAAAAACAAATAAGAAATCCCCTCAAGCCAAATAACAGCAAATGGCACAACTTTGAGACAGGCCTCACCAGACGCCAGGTGCACATCAGAAATAGCCAACAGAATCAGCCAACCTAAACATCATTCAAGAAGATGAAAAGCGTTCTTACCAACAAATGCCCATCAGTTAACATCAGGAAGAGAGTTCTTGAGTGTTACATAGAACCGATACTGTTATACGGTTGTGATGCGTGGACAGTCAACACGCAAATCAGAACAAGACTGAGGCAACTAAAGTGTGGTTTCTAAGAAGAATGTTGAGGGTTCAATGGACAGCAAAGAAACCAAACGAGACAGTCTTGAAGGAGGCATTAATAAAGGTTAGGAAAGACAAGCAATATTTATAGGACATTTTATGAGGCAAGAGAAATAAGAGCACCTTGTCACAACAGGAAAGCTGGAGGGAAAGAGGACACCAAATAGACTCAGGAAGAAAATATTAAGACGGACTTGAGGGTGGGAGATGTACTTGCAGCGACAAGGGATAGATTCGTATGGAGGGTCATGATCGCCAACACCATGCGGCAGAGCACATGCTGATGATGATTTTTAGTAACGGCAGTTGGCTCATCAATATTTTTCTTATTATTACTATTATCACCATCTTTATTAATAATAATGATAAAAGTAATACTAGAAAAAAGAAAAAGAAAACTGAGGAAGAAGAAGAAGAAGGAGGAGGAGGAGAAGAAGAAGAAGAAGAAGAAGACGAGGACGTGGAGTAGGAGGAGGAGGAGGAACAAGAAGAAGGAGGAGGAGGAGGAGGACAAAATACTACTACTACCGATAATAATATAATAATAATAATTCATAATCATCATCATAATAATAATAATAATAATATATGAACAACACAACAACAACAATAATAATTATAATTACAATGATAATGATAATAATAACAACAACAATAATAACGTTGTTATCGTTGCTGTTGATGACGTTGTTTAAAGCCGAGCCAACTTAGCAGAGCCATAGCACGGCTATATCATCGCAACATGTATGCAACACTTCCATGACCCTTAGACAACAATAATAACAAACTGGAAAGGCAAACTGAGTACACACATCAATGCATTCGTGTATATGATCTAAAGATATGCCCCTGGTGTTGACCACTTCGTCAGATATATCGTCAGCTGGTTTATAAAAACAAGTCTATGAGTACCAGTCGCCGTGGTGTAGGTGGTTAACGCAACGGACTACCGACTGGAAGGTTGTGGGTTCGAATCCTCATCAGTACCTTCAAAAATCATAGTGGGATTTTTCGCTCTAACCGGCTCCTACCCAGAGTTGGGCGTGCTATGGGCTCGTTGGGAAGACTGGAACCACACAGTCGAGTCTCATCCATTTCAAGGATGCGCCATTGAGGGTGTTGCTTAAATCTTCTCACCAACACCGCAGGTGTCTGCATCTCTCGGGCCTGGTTGACGCCAGGATATATTATGATAGTAAGCGTAGAGTACAGCCCTGTCACGCAGTCTCAATCCTAGATGGAACTCCATAGCATCATGATTATCATCTTCATCGACATCATCATCGTCGCATTGTAAAAAACTGTTCCAGCTTCTGTGGCCATTAAAGTGGCGTAGAAAATGGGACGGGGTAAAAAAAAGGTGAGCACAAAGGTAACCTCCCTGAGTGCAATGATCCTAAAAAACAAAACAAAAAACAAAACAAAACAAGTCTATGAACATATATAATACTGGCCTTAATTACCTGAAATTGCTTCTGCTCATCACATTTCTTTCGACCGAAACATACAGTTAATGCATGTACCCATTTATCAATATCAATGGACAGTTTATAAGGGTTACAGAACACACATAAACAGATGGACCAGCAAGGCAGAAACTGAAATGATGACAGAAAGCAAATGATACAGTCAAAAACAAAGGGAGTGTGACAGAAAAAAAATATCTAGCACACAAATTTTCAAAAGGCGGGACACTATTTCCTGTGAAAAAGCCCTGGCATCCTCATGGGGAAAGTATCTTTCTACTTTCTTTCTTTTGTCTTATGTCAGTAGAGTAGCACAAGCAAACATAAGTTGACCCAAGTGCTAATGTTTAGACCGTTGGAAAATAACGTGTCGTATCACACTATGATGTACTGTGCATCAATGAAGGTGCACAGTTTACTCTGGATTGCACTGTGCATGTTTATCTACGGTGCACTGAGATTTAGTTCTATTCTCCCCTTTCTTTCCCCCGATACTTTATCTCTCTAAAAGGGGTTGTGCCCCTTAATGTATGGGTGATAATAGGCTGTCGTCAACAGAACGCCACCCCCTCCCCTCTCTCTCTCTTTCTCTTGCTCATAACGCAAGGGTTGTGCGTTCAACCCTAGGTCTGTTCACAGTGTTGGAAGGAATGAACTATGTACGATAAGGGACACGTTAGTGTAATCATATTGATGGGCAGATAGGGTTTGGGTTGAATTCACTGTCCTTTTCCTTCTCTCATGTGATCATTAAAACATAAAACTCGCATGAATTTCCTGGAATAAGCAAACACAAAAAGAACATTGATGAAGAGGATTAGGAAAAGACGAACAACATTTTAGGACATTTTATGAGGCAAGGGAAATTTGAGCACATGGTCATAACAGGAAAGCTACAGGGAAAAAGAGCACCAGGTCGGCCTAGGGAGAAAATACTACACAGTCTTACACAGCAGGTGAGGACAAGAAAGATAGGAGATACACTGGTAACGACAAAAAACAGATTCGTATGGACAGCCATGACCGCTAACGCCGTGCGACAGGGCGCATGATGATGATGATGTGATACGTTTAAACTAAATGGCTGCTTGTATTTTCATTCACTTCGTGTTTGTTTTTTAACCAGATGAAGATGCGTACGTCATTACAATGTAGCTGAGATTGCTCCTATGACAGACTGATACACCTATGAGTTACAGTACAAAACCCCGTATACTAGGTAGGACATTACGGTCTTGCCAATTCATAAGGCCTACGTGCAGGCTTAAGGTTATGCCTTGATCGCTTTGGATCACAACGCACCTGCATCGACAATGCACACGGAATGAATTCCCAGCACGGACACGTTATCCTGAGAAACTGTCTGTCCTGGTCTCTCTTTTACACGTTTTCAGTGTGAGTGTGAGTGGATGAGAGAGAGAGAGAGAGAGAGAGAGAGAGAGAGAGAGAGAGAGAGAAGAGAGAGAGAGAGAGAGAGAGAGAGAGAGAGAGAAGAGAGCTCAGAACTCAGAATTTTTTAATGCACATCGGCCTTAGGCCACAATACAATAGTCAGTGGGGTGGGAAGGGAGATAGGGCTTTTGTGGTTTACACCAATATTGCAATGCATATAATTGCATCGTCGAACATTGTCACTTTCAATGCTTTCCTCAGTTGATACTTCGTCGGTGTAACAGTCAACGGATCCGTCTTTTGCTGACCCGATCTAACATTTAATGAAGGAATACACTAAACAGTACTTGACTATCATCAAGAGAGAGAGAGAGAGAGACAGAGAAGAGAGACAGAGAGAGAGAGAGAGAGAGAGAGAGAGTGTGTGTGTGTGTCGTGTGTGTTCGAGAGAAAGAGAAAGAGAGAGAGAGAGAGAGTGTGTGTGTGTGTTGTATGTATTCGTGAGTGCGTGTAAGTGTGTGAAGTGTGTGTGGTGTGTGTGTGTGTGTGTGTGTGTGTGTGTGTGTGGTGTGTTTCGAGAGAGAGAGAAAGAGAGAGAGAGTGAGTATGTATACATGTATTCGTGAGTGCGTGTAAGTGTGTGTGTGTGTGTGTGTGTGCTGCGTGCGTGCGTGCGTGCGTGCGTGCGTGCGTGCGTGCGTGTGTGTGTGTGTGTGTGTGTGTTCACGAGTGTGTATGTGCGTCAGTATGTGTGTATGTGTATGTTTGTATTTGTTCGTATGTGTGCTTGTGCTCGCGCGTGCGGATATGCGTTTCTCTTTCTCACGTACCAAAAGCCCAACTCTGTCTCTGTCTGTCTGTCTGTCTGTCTCTCTCTCTCTCTGTGTCTGTCTTTCTCTCTATCTATCTATCTATCTATCTCTCCCTCTCGCACGAACGCAGCTGCGTTCCATTCACCACAGATCATTTGAAAAAAGCAAAAGCAAAAACAAAACAAAACAAAAACAAAAAGGTAGCAACAACAGCAACAGCAATAGCAACCGCACTGCAGAAACGAAAAGCAATCCATTCAACCCCCCCCCCCCGCCCCCTCCACCTCTCCAACAAAACCGAACACCACACAGAACGCCCATAAACTTCACAGGAAACACAACAACAGCACCAGCCACTGAAAGCAATATACTGGCAAGGGAGGCAAATCGCTGCCCACTAACTACCAAGGGAGCTCATCAAGGGCGAGGAAGGCCAGACCCATTAACGAGGTTTTAAACGGCTGGAGACACCTAAAAAGAAGCAAAGGGAGAGAACAATGCAGGCACCAAGCGTTGAACATCAAAAAGGGCAGGTCACAGGGGAGGGAGCGAGAAAAAAAAAGAAAAAGGGGAAACCTGACCTAGTCAAGCCATTCCATTAATTTGCCTGCCAGTTCAATTCAATTCAGTTTTAAAGTCCCGAGACTGGAAAGGGGCACATCAGAGCTGTAGCAAAGCCGTCAACAATATCACTATCATCCTTATCATTATTTTGTTTAAGGCCCAGCCGACTCCGCACAGCCACATCAGGGCTATAACCTTTGTAGGATGTACACACACCTTAATGACATGGAAAAACAAAAACAAAAAGAAGAAAATCTGGAAGAGAAAATTAAGTACAGTTAGCAAAGCATTCTTGCATGGCGTTGACCATTTCGCACAATTCATCATCAGGGTTTCTTTTATACAAACCTGAATACAAATGTAAACATAACTAAGGAGACTAAAACATAAAAACTGGCCCAGATTACCTGAAATTGCTTGTGCACATCACACTTCCTCAGAACCGAGTATGCAGTTTATCCCTGTACCCAATTAGCAATACTGATAGAAAAAGTATGCAATACTTTACATAACACATACAAGTGAATGGAGGAGCAAGGCAGAAAATGGTAGGAAGAAATAACAGAAAGCAAAGCAGCAAAACAGAAACTGAGAAAGTGACAGAAAAGACGAATTTTCAAGCACAGAATTTCCATACGGCAATGTTATTATTTATACTGAAAGAGCCCACGGCATTAACAAAGGTCACAGAGTAAAAACTATCAAGCCACCACCATTTCAAAAAGTACGTTAGTCAATGTTTGACAGATCACCTGTTGTGGCAGCACAGGACCTTCCCACTGACAACCCTAAACACTGACACATGACACAGCGCTATTTAGAGGTCTTCTGGACTGATGCTAGGACATCAGTTTTTGTCTTACATATTCCTTCATTTGTTTAGTAATCTATTTCTGGTGTGTCTTTCTCCAAAGTTTCTGTTTCGTTTAGTATTTTAGACCAGACTGTTTATTCTGTCATGTAGAAGGTCTGTTTCGTCTCACTGGTTTTGCTTGCTCGTGTCTTTGCAAGGGAAACAACCGGCTTTCCCTGTCGTGGATTGTAGCAACATACACACATTTATTTCAACTTGATATCACACAAGATAAAAAAAAATGTTCACATTCAATTTCAGTTTCAGTTTCTCAGGATGACATCTCCGCACTCGGAGAGAATTCCATATGCACTACGTCACAGGTGCCATGTGCGTGGTGGTCTTGGCGCCTTAAGCCTGCACATAAACCCAAGAGCTGGCCAGGTCTCGGGGTCCTACTTAGCCTGTGTTTTACCTAGTCCACGTTTTTATACTAGAAATATATCAGTCTATCATTGAAACAATCCTGGTTACATGTAAATGACATGTGTGTCTGTGCATCTTATATTCAAAGAAAAGAACAGATACATAAAGTAAATAAATAGATAATTGAAGGTCTGAATCTCAACACATCTAGCCACTCAGTATCAACTCGTTTCACATCACAGAAAGCCCCCCCCCCCCCCCCCCAGTCAGTGCACAATGGCTCAGCTGCCGATCAATAAGGTGAAGACAATATTTCATTGATCATAGCGGCACCAGTCTCCAGTCTGTCGTCCACTTCTGAAGAAAAAAAAGAGGAAAAAGATAAGTAAGCAAGTAAATAGAAAATAAATATATAAATATTGAAGACAAAGGAGTGTGTAGATAAATAAACAAGTAAGAAATAACAAATAACAGTAAAAAAAAAAAATGTATATACACACACGTCGCACACAGATTCACACACATACACGTAAGAAATGGGAAATAACAAAGAGCATTACATTCATACATACACATATCAACACAGCCGACAACAACAAGAACAACAGCAGCAGCAGCAGCAGCAAAGAGGAAACACACAGAGATACAACTGCTCACATATACACCACGCAACTGATGCAGCAGATGATAAAACAAAGTAAAAGATACATGTATACAAATACCATGACCAACTTACAGACACATGGACACTAATCAACAAACATGCCACACATACACATACAGACGGTGTTACAAACTTGCCCCTTCTCCAGTTCTTTTCCCTTTCTTCACTTTTCCTTTATCGCTGTTTCAGGAAAAGCCCAAACACTTTCCATTCCACCTTGTCAGAGTCTGTGTAGTGTTACTTTTGAGATAATACCAATGTTAGTCTGATTAATGAGAGCTTTTGTGTTTTCCTTTTATATTACATTTTCGGCCACTTCCTCTATCTAGTCCTTTTTGGATAAGACGTTCGATGGTGTGACTCACAGTTTGTTCGCTAAGGTATGATTTTAAGCGTCTAAGAATCTCAGACTTTCCCAGATGGAACGTTTTTTGTTGCACCGACATTGCCTGCAAGTTTGTCGGCAAGTTCAATTCCCTTAACATCAGCGTGTCCGGGGCAGTGGATCCATGTGAGATATTGTAGGTCGATACTGTTCATTGCTCTGTGCCATTCTGAGGTCCCTACTCCATTTTGCACCTTTTCAAGTAGATTCATCGATGAGGGCTCGACTTTCTTTCATTTCATCATTCAGTGACGTTAACCATTAGAGTGCATGTGTGACTGGAGGTTGTGATATTATGTTGCGATTTCTTCATGTATGTTTTTTTCACTCTGACAGTGAAGCCCTATCCAGATTTGTTACTGGTGACCGAGCCATCCGTGTATATGATCATACCTTTGGGGTTGCAGCTTAGTTGTTCCATGTGTAGTTGAATTTCTGCATCAACTTTCCCTTCTGGCCATTCGCGAGTGACTCCCCAGATTCTTTGGTATGATTATTTTGTAGACGTTTTTGAAATGGTTTGGATGTTTTTCCCATTCCTTTGTCCCTTTGAGTTCTGTCAGCTGATACACATGCTGAATGGGGTCTTCTGTCTGTCCCATCCATGATTTTCCACTTCGGAGTCTGTTGCCTTTTGCTGTTCCGACCATCTCGTGGAGTGGGTTTCTGGGTTTTCCAGTGTCCTGAGATATGCCTTTACTTGTTCTATTTTGTGTATTGAAGGAAAATCAAGCAGGTATCGCATAGTCTCCATGGGTGTGTCTTTTGTGGTTCCGAGGATCATACTCATTGCTTCGTTTTCTATTTTTCTAGTCTTTTTAGCAGGTTTGTCTGTGACAACGTAGTGAGGCCCAGTCCATAATCGATGACACTCAGTATTACAGCGTGGTACAACTGAAAGAGATGACGTAGTTCAATGCCTTTAGCCGCCATTGCTTTCAGGATTGAAAGGCCTTTTTTACATTTGAGTGTTGTGGTTTCCACATCTTTTCCAAACGTTAGCATTCCATCGAAACTGATGCCAAGGTGGCGTAAGTTGTTTGTCCATTCAATATTGGTTCTTCTGAACGTAACTAATGGACATTTTTCACTGGCTACTTTGTTGTCAAGGTGCAGAACAGTAGGCTACCTGCGCTTTGGTGGGGTTGACAGCCGTGATCCAGTTTCTTGACTCAACTGATCTAAGTTTGTACTCATCAATACTCATGGTATCAAGGATCCTGTACCTCAAAAACAATGTGGAACTTCCTAGAAGAAACTGAAGAGAACTAGGCGACATTACTGTGGTATGTGGCGATCTCAATGTAAAAACTGCAATGCGGGATCAGAACGGAACTAACACACAGGACATGCTCTGGAAGAGATGCTGTGCGATATCCAGTTCAGCCCACTCACAACAACGTCACCAACCCATATGGGTGCAAGACAAGGAGACACAGACAGCATCATTGATACAGCACTCGTCTCTCCTAAACTAACAATAACACCACGAATGAGTGTAGAGACACTGAACACACATGGCAACAACCGTCTACCAGTGGAAGCAAAAGACACTGATGAAACACATATCATCTAGAAACTCTGTAACTCAACCAAGCAAACCATTTCAATATGAAAGCATACAATCTGATATTGTTTCCAAACTCAGAGCTGTGGAATCAAAATGGAAAACAGGAAACAACCAAACAACTAGAAAACAATGTCCTTGGTGGAACCATGACACAGACACTGCCTGGAAAGAAAAACGGGCTGCTGTAAAACCTGGCAAAAACACAGAAGACGACATCGCTCAGACCTTGATGTTACTAGAAAAACGGACGAGCATAAAAGAAATATGGATGAAAAAAATCGAAAACAAAAACAAAACAAATGAAAACAACCCCACCCACCCCGAGCGGCTCAAAACCCTGGCTCAGGAAGCTACAGACAATAAATGGATACAGCTATGTGAAAGACTCAATGTCGATACAACACAGTCACAATTCTGGCAGTTCTATCAACACATGGAAGGGAAAACCACACACAATATGATACCAGATATCACGAAGACAGAACCATATTAAGAACAAACGAAGAGAAAGGACAAGCCCTACTACAGTGTTTCATACAACAGAGTGACCAGAAAAATCTTGAAGGAAAAAGAAAATTCACTGCAGACCTAAACTAAAATTGGCACAGACTGGACTAGATGATGAAATAACTGAACAAGAAATGCATGAAGCACTTGCACGGTGTAAAAAAACAAACAAACAAACAAAAACACAGCCTGGTCCAGACACGATTCGACACTTTGACATCAAAATGCTGTCTGAGCACGACAAAACTAAATCATTGACTCTCTATCAAGACAGGTCTGAGAACGATAAGGTTCCTGAGGACTGGAAACACAGCTTCCTAAAAGCCTTGCCTAAACCGGGTTAAGATCATCGAAGACTAAATGGATATTGCATCCTGACTATGCAAAACGTAACTAGGAAACTGATGGAAGACACAAAGCGAAGAAATAAGTTAGAGACCAAGGAGACAGGAAAAGATTCCCACCTAATCAAGGAGGCTTTAGAACAGGATTAATAAGTACATGCATGGGAAAACGCAGCTGCCTTTGCTCACGAAGTCTACCAGGGTTTTCAGAACAAAAAAGAAACCCTAGTTGTAGCTATTGACCTACAAGATGCGTACAATAAAGTACAATGTCCCAGATGGCTACTGACTGATCTCCATGTTGAATCTTCAATAGCTATTTTTCCACCAGCACCAACGTAAGATTTAAAATGATTCAATTTGGTTCATAAACTGCCCAGACAGAAACCTTCATCATTTTTAGCTCGATTCCTATTTGTGGGCCTGATTCCTATTGCTATTTTTGTTTAAAGCCCAGTCGACTGCACACAAAGGGTCAAGTTCTCAGGAAGCTGGTGGATAGGGTGAGGGAGTCAAAGGGCTTAAGGTTTTGCAGCTAGTGGATAGGGTGAGGGAGTCAAAGGGCTTAAGGTTTTGCAGCTAGTGGATAGGGTGAGGGAGTCAAAGGGCTAAGGTTTTGCAGCTAGTGGATAGGGTGAGGGAGTCAAAGGGCTTAAAGTTTTGCAGCTAGTGGATAGGGTGAGGGAGTCAAAGGGCTTAAGGTTTTGCAGCTAGTGGATAGGGTGAGGGAGTCAAAGGGCTTAAAGTTTTGCAGCTAGTGGATAGGGTGAGGGAGTCAAAGGGCTTAAGGTTTTGCAGCTAGTGGATAGGGTGAGGGAGTCAAAGGGCTTAAAGTTTTGCAGCTAGTGGATAGGGTGAGGGAGTCAAAGGGCTTAAAGTTTTGCAGCTAGTGGATAGGGTGAGGGAATCAAAGGGCTTAAAGTTTTGCAGCTAGTGGATAGGGTGAGGGAGTCAAAGGGCTTAAAGTTTTGCAGCTAGTGGATAGGGTGAGGGAGTCAAAGGGCTTAAAGTTTTGCAGCTAGTGGATAGGGTGAGGGAGTCAAAGGGCTTAAAGTTTTGCAGCTAGTGGATAGGGTGATGGGGTGAAAAGGTTAAAGTATAGCATCAGGGTGACAGGGAGAGGGAGTCAACAAGTTACACGTTGGCCAATTACTTACAGAACAAAAAACAAAACATCAGAACAAAAAACAAAACATCAGAACAAAAAAAAAACCCACACAAACACGCGAAACCATTGTTGACACACTTTCTTAAGCGCGCCCGCGCGTGCACACACACACACACACACACACACACACACACACACACACACACAACACACACACACACAACACACACACACACACACACAACACACACACCACACACACACACACACACACACACACACACAACACACACACACACACACACACACACACAAATGAGGGCAGTTAACAACGAAGGGTACAATGATACAAAAGAAAAGAAAAGAAGAGAACACAGATGAGAAAGGGAAAAGGAAAGAGAGAGAGAGAGAGAGAGAGAAGAGAGAGAGAGAGAGAGAGAGAGAGAGAGGAGAGAGAGAGAAGACAGAGAGAGCGAGAGCGGAGAGAGATGCGAGAAAGAGATTGGGGGGGGGGAGCGAGCGAGCGAGAGAGGGATGGAGAGAGAGAGGATGAGATGGAGGGAGGGAGGGAGGGATGGATATATATAGACAGAGAAGAAGAGAGAGAGAGAGCGAGAGAGAGAAGAAGAAGAAGGGAGGGTATATATAGAGACAGAGAAAAAAGAGAGAGAGAGGGGGAAGGGTGGGGGGGGGGAAGAGACAGAAAGACAGACAGACAGACAAAAACATACACATACAGACGGGGAGAAAGAGAAAACAAGAGCAAACGGTAAAACTTATTGCCTGTAGACTCCGTGTTTCTTTCCGCCAGCTTGCCATTACTAATGGCCAGGGACAGTAATGTGAGACAGTGTCGTGTCGTTCAGCAGGGAGTACATCTCTTTTGAAACACGAATCACAGTACAGGGAGTACAGGAGGGAAGGGGGCACGGGGTGAAGGAGGATGATATCATTACACAAATGCAACAACACATAAAACAAGGTTAAACTGAGTAAAAGAGAGAGGAGGGAAAAAAATAAGACAGCCAGAAGCAAGCGAGAGCGAGAGAGAGAGAGAGAGAGAGAGAAGAGAGACAGACAGATAGACAGACACAAAGAGACAGAGACAGACACAGACAGAGAGAGAGAGAGAGAGAGAGAGAGAGAGATACTGAGACAGACAGAAAGACAGACAGACAGAGAGAGTCACACACACACACACACACACACACACACACACACACACACACACACACACACACACACACATACACACCCGTCTAATATCACTTATAGTGAAAAGACGTTAAATCAACAACGAACGAACGAACGAACACACACACACACACACACACACACACACACACACACACACACACACACACACACACACACACACACACAGACAGAGACAGACAGACAGACAGAGAGAGACACATTACTGTCCATGGCTGAACGCTAATGGCCTAACACTGTCTCCTGGCCACAGACAGTGTACTGTTTGCACAGTTCTGAAAAGTTTTTTGAAATCCGAGTGAAGGAGGACAGAAGGTAGAACAGTAACAATGACAATTATGTTTAATGAAAACAACCACCAAACTAACACACACACACAACACACACACACACACACACACACACACACACACACACACACACACACACACACACACACACACAACTATCGCGGAATATCTCTCCTAAGCATTGTCGGGAAGACCTTCGCCCGCATCGTACTGAACAGACTGCAGTCGCCTGCAGAACGCGTCTACCCAGAGGCGCAGTGCGGGTTTAGAGCTGAGAGATCAACGATCGACATGATATTCTCTCTGAGGCAGCTGAAAGAGAAGTGCCGCGAGCAGAAATGCCCTCTGTACATCGCCTTCATAGACCTGACCAAGGCGTTCGATTTGGTCAGCAGGACAGGCCTGTTTACACTACTGCAGAGAATTGGATGTCCCCCAAGCTCCTGAGGATGATCATATCCTCCTCAGACCCCTTCCCCATCAAAAGCGGAGTCAAACAGGGGTGTGTCCTCGCCCCGACACTTTTCAGCATCCTGTTTTCCCTGCTGCTGCGCTATGCTTTCAGTCAATCCGAAGAGGGCGTCTACCTTCACACCGGGAGCAACGGCAGCCTGTTCAACCTCGCACGCCTCCGTGCAAAGACGAAAGTGCGAAAAGTCATCATTCGAGAGATGCTGTTTGCTGACGATGCCGCCTTGACGGCACACACCGAGGCTGCCCTCCAAGAGCTCATTAGCCGTTTCGCTCATGCCTGCAAAGAATTTGGCCTCACGATCAGCCTAAAGAAGACCAACGTCCTGGGTCAAGATGTCAGCTCGGCTCCTCGCATTTCCATCGGTGATTGCACTCTCGACGTGGTGGAAGACTTTACATACCTTGGTTCCACCATCTCCAGCAGTCTCAACCTGGACACCGAGCTGAACTCAAGGATCGGCAAGGCATCTGCAGCAATGGCCCGCCTGTCAAAGAGAGTGTGGGAAAACTCCATGCTGACCGTCAAGACAAAGACTAAAGTGTACCAAGCTTGCATGCTGAGCACACTGTTGTATGGGTGTAAGACCTGGACTCTATACTCCCGTCAAGAACGCAGGCTCAACACCTTTCACCTACGCTGCCTCAGAAGGATTCTTGGCATTTCATGGCAGGACCACGTCCCCAACAAGGACGTCCTAGCACGTGCAGGAACTCTCAACATGTTTGCCCTGCTCACAAAGAGATGCTTGCGCTGGCTTGGCCATGTTACCATGCAAGATGGCAGAATACCCAAAGACATTTTGTACGGCGAGCTTGCTACTGGCTCCAGACCCACGGGAAGGCCCATACTCCGCTACAAAGATGTGTGCAAACGGGACCTCAAGGCGGGTGGCATTGCACCAGCAGGCTTCGAAGTGGTAGCAGCAGACCGCAGCAGCTGGAAACTTGCCATCAATTCGGCCATCAAGACATCCGAGCAGAGGAGAAAGGAGCGTGGGAGGTAAGAAGAGCACGCAGACGCCAGAGAGCAGGGTCAGCGCCTTCAGACGACACCATTCCTACGCCAAGATGGCGGCATTATAACTGAACGTTTACAAAGAGGAATCAACTAGGCAAAAATGACAAGGTCGAAACGTTGTCTCAACAAAGAAAAAGTAAAGAAGACCACCCGTGGGACAGACAACACCAGGGCAGAGACACCACCACCTGCAGAGACCCCAGAAGCCTCCGATCATCATGAAGAACAGACCTCCAGTCGGACCCTTTCACCATCCAGGAGTCAGCCAAACATCCCACAGCTTCGATCGATATCATCATGTGGCTGTAGATGTACAAATAACAGTATGAACACAGACCACAACCACCAGAAGCATCAGCTGAAAATACATCTATTTGCAATTTAAGAGCTTAACAAGAGATAGTAACAATGCTTTCCCAGCATGGTTTCCTTCTGATTTTCCCAAAAGTACACAACTCCACACAGACATGGCTTTTCGCAACATCTACGAAAGATGTACGCCTGTTCAATGTTACAAAGAGCGGGACAAAGCCGTTACTGTGGCATAGTCACTAGTGTAACGGACTACCGAACACAAAGTTATGGATGCCATCCCCTCAGTCCTGTCAATATCAGTGTGGGAGTTTTCGGCACTGACCGCCTGGTACTCACACGGCAACACTTGGGACAGTGTTGACAACGGTGTCCCCAGGATGACCATGGGAATGATAATAACAACGTTATGGTGAGACCGCGTGACAGAGCTAGACTTTACGCTTCCTATCGTTAATTTTCCTGGTGTCAACCAGGCCCGAGAGATACAGACGACTGCGGTGTTAGGAGATTTGCGCAACAAACTTGATGAAGCATCCATGAGGTGGGTAAGAGTCGGCTGTGTGGTCCCAGTCTTCCCAAAGATTCACAGTACTCTCAACTCTGGGTAAGGAGCCAGATGGGGCCGAAAAGTCCCACCACTCTTTCGACAGGACTGACGGGGATTCGAACCGACAACTTTTCAGTCTTTAGTACTTGGTCTAACGACCGATCCATGGCGATTGGAGATGAACGATGTAAAGAATGTGAAATAAGGACGTGTCTCTGTAAGGATGGCAGGACTAAGGAAACGCAGTCAAAACTCTCCCTTCAAAAAGCCACACTACCTTTCTCTTCTTCTTCCGTTTCTCCTTCTTCTTTTAATCCTTCTCTGTCTTCTTCTTTTCCTCCTTCTTCCTCTCATCCTCTTTCTCCTTCTTCTCTTCCTCCTACTCCTTCTCCCCGTTCGACGTCACATTTGGAGTTACGTCTCAAGGTTGACACAGGTCGTCCTCTGTAGCACGTCCACAGCCTGTACTGCTTCTCCCGCGGGCTCAAGGATGTCGGCCAGATCTCGTCGCTCTGTGTCCAGCAGTTCTGGCAGTCCTGAAGGATGTGTTCTGCTGTCTGGTCAGCTTCTCTGCAGGGACACTGGGGAAATAGTAAGAGTCAGAAATGCTTGTTCATGTGGTGGTTCAGTCTGTTGTGCCCAATCTGCAGGCAGAGGATAATGACTTGTTCTTGTCAGAACAGCTGGTGATAACTGTCATGAAGCTGGGGTGCTCTGAACAGACTTGATGATGGTTTTCATCTGTGTGAGGCTGATGCTGGTGTCTCACACTGCCTTCGTAATCTTTACGAGACAAATGAGATCACCCCCTGCTAACAACACCACGAATCCAGATGACTCAAGCAGTGAAAACCAAAGGACAGGAACAACAGCGCCTCATCAGACACCCGTCACACGACCTGCAGTCTCGAAGGATCCATTAGGACCCGGCCACCCTGCCACTCTAGGTACCCCTCCACCAAACAACCACCGGAAGGCAAACAGAAAAAAATGACACACGCACATACACACGCACATACACGCGCACACAAGTACACACAATCACTGACACACACATATACAAACGCACACACACGCACATACACGCGCGCGCGCACACGTAAACACACATAGATACACACACACTCACATACAAACACACACACACACAGACACACACACACACACACACACACACACACACACACACACACACACACACACACACACACAAAGGGATTCGGGCCACTGTTTCAAATTACCTGTCTCTCTCACTGTCCACGTGGATATTAGCGATAAGCTTAATTGTCCCCCCTGGTGGCTGACGATCTAGCAGACACGGGAACGGTAAAGCCACACTGAAAAACACCCTTCCTGGGGTTTTGGGGAGGCATTTGAATGCTTATGATTGTTACTATCATTATGGTGTTCAAATCCCAGCCGACTGCTTAGAGCCATATCAGGGCTATAACAATCTCAAACAAAATACACAATCTGTACGCAATGATGAACCTCGAAAAAAGAATACCTGGACATCATCATCATCACGTCGCCCTGCCGCATGGCCTTGGCCATCATCTCCCATCCCTCTGTCCTCAGCCACTCTGCAAGTCCGTCCAATATTTTCTCCCTGGGTCTACCCGATGGTCTTTTCCCTCCAGCTTTCCTTGCTGTGACTAGGTACTCTAATTTTTCTCGTCTCATAAAATGTCCTATAAATGGTGCTTGTCTCTTCCTAATTGTTTTCTTTAATGTTCTTTTTTGTCTGCCTCCTTCAAGACTGTCTAATTTGTCTTCTTTGCTGTCCATGGAACTGTGGCAAGATAGGGTTTGTGTTTGTCATCTATAACAGGTAGATGAATTGGGGATGTTTATAGAGGAGTTGTTTCTCTACTTAGAAGTCACACACACAACAAGGAGGAAGGAGAGAGACGAGTAGAAACGCACTAAGTATACTAGCAATAAGTTTCAAAAGCAGTCCACACATAGCATTACAATTCAATACAATTTCTTTAATTAAACATTGAACTGAAAGCATAATCATTCATCCTCGTATTCTTTATTTGCCTACGTTTTAAAGCAATCCTATTTCTTTGCCTATCAGCCCTAAACCCTGCACTGAAATAAAATATCAACGTACCTTCACTACATGTTTCTGGCAAAGGCTCAGCACCTCTGCCAAGTTGAGTGGCCCATCTCCTAACACAACCGTGACTGACTGACCGTTCCGTCTCTGTATGTCTGTTTTCTGTGTGGGTCTGGTGTCTTCTCTGTGGGTCTGTATTCCCCTATGTGTTATTTTCCCTTTTCATTTATAGAGCGTGGATCAGAACACACTGGGGCTCTGACCCCACCTATCTTAAGACGACTATTCGAGAAAGTTCTCCTACCAGTGAATGCATGAAGGAGGGGCTGACGTGGACAAACACAGGCCAGACTCTGTCCACTGAAACAATGGACCGCTCTCTTTCACTGGGGCGATCTTTGAAAACGTCCCAGCATAGCTGCGTTTACAGATGGCTCTATTGGTTAACTGTCTTGTTTACAATCTACATAAGTGTGAGAACGGCTGTGCTGCCCGATGCTGGTTAATCCTAAGCCATCAGTTGAGAGGCTAGTTTGTCTGCTGGCCAGACCTTGTCCACTTGATGGTTCACACTGAAGTACCGGTAAGGGCCTGTTTCTACTTGAGGGGTTGTACGTTGGTTAATTCTAAGCTTTGACTACAGGCTAGTTCGCCTGCCTTACCAGACATTGTCAACATCTCAGCTCAGACTTAAGTACATGTATGGGCCTGTTTCTACATGAGTCATTTCTGCAATAGAACTCATAACATTCTTCTTAGAAACCACATTTCAGCTGCCTCAATCTTGTTTTGACTTTGCGTGTTGACTATCCACGCGTCACAACCGTACAACAGTATCGGTTCTATATAACACTCAAGAACTCTCTTCCTGTTGTTAATTGATAGGCATTTGTGGTATGAACGCTTTTCGTTTTCATAAATGCTGTTTGGCTGGTGATTCTGTTGGCTTTTCTGATGGCATCTGCCGTCCTGGTGAGGATGACTGTGCCAGATATTGAACATATCAACTGTCTGTATTTTGCATGAGAGAATTTCTTGTTTTTTTTCTTTTTACTGATAACCATGACTTCTTCTTCTTTCTTCTGTTATAATAGAACCAATTACTGTTGTACGATGCGAGGCGTGACAGTAACAATGCAAGCCAGTACATGATCAAGGTCAGCGGATTGTTTCAGAAGAATGTTGAAGTTCATGGACAGCAAAGAAAACAAACGAGACAGTCTTGATAAGGCAGTACAAGTAGATCACTCATAAGGAGTTAGGAAAGACAAGCAACATTTTAGCCATTTTATGAGGAGGGGGATTTGGAGCACCTAGTCACATGGGAAGCTGAGGAGAGCACGGGGTAGACCCAGGGAGAGAAGCTGGACGACTTGCGAGTGGCTGGGGATGAGGGTGGGGGAGTGCGGGGGCAATGGAGATAGAGAGGTTGGAGTCCTAACATGCGGCAAGGCACTGATGAGATGATGATCCATGACTCATAGCTTGCTATTCACTCAGCCATTATTTTGTCTATCTATTTATTTACAAGATTTTCTAGGTCTTTTTCATTTTCTGCAATTTGAACGGTGTCATTGCGTAACGAGATTTGTTATCACTTTTCTGCAACCTTTATTCCTGGGCATTCTTATAGGTTCCATCATAGTTTCGCGTATACCTGGATAAGAAAATTAATCGCACATCAACACGCAATCAGTAATCAGTAAAAACATGAATCCCTCATGCAAAAAACAGCAAATGGCACAACTTGAGACAGGTTGATAGTTTAAATATCTGGGAATGGTCATTCACCAGACGCAGATGACTCAGAAATAGCCAGCAGAATCGCCAAGCAAACAGCATTCAAGAAGATGAAAAGCATTCTTACAACAATGCTATCAATTAACGGCAGGAAGAAGTTTTTGAATGTTATAAACTATAAGAACCGTTTACTGTTATATGGTTGTGAGCGTGGACAGGCAATATGCAAAGCCAAACAAGATTGAGACAGCCGAATGTGGTTTCTAGAAGAATTTGAGAGTTCCATGGACACAAAGAAAACAAACGAGACAGTCTTGATGGAGGCAGACACAAGATGATCACTGCAAGAAGGTTAGGAAGACAAGCAACATTTATAGACATTTATGAGGAAAGGGGAATTAGAGTACTGGTCACACAGAAAGCTGGATGGAAAGAGAACAGCAGGTACTCACAGAAAATATGGACGACTTGGAGGGTGGCTAAGGACACAGAGGGTGGAAGTGGCCATGACCGCCAACGCCATGCGGCAGGGCACATGATGATTGATGTCAACACGAATAAAGGACATGCCCTGCATTAGATTCACAGTTTACACCAGGGGATTAAGAAAGAAACAAATCAACTACTTAATGAACACAAATGCACAACATAGTACACTAAATGCATATAGCGTTTCATGCATATACGAAGACAAACCAGCGATCTAAAAGACAAAGTATGTATGGTTTTATGTCATCATACAATGACCAAACCAGCAATCGTAACAGACAAGTATGTATGGTTTTATGTCTACATACCAATGACCAAACCAGCAATCCTAACAGACAAAGTATGTATGGTTCTATGTATACATACCAATGACCATCACTTAGCTAAATCCTCACAAGTATTGTATGGTTTTATGTCATAATACATGACCAAACCTGCATTTTTCTTTCTATACTGACAAATGTACGTGTATGGTTTATGTCATACATACAATGACCAAACCAGCAATCTAACAGACAGTATGTATGGTTTTATGTTCATACCATGAACAGAATAGACAACAAATACCAGACCAAACAGCATCTAACAGACAAAGTATGTATGGTTTTATGTCATACATAACAATGACCAAACCAGCAATCTTAACAGACAAGTATGTATGGATGTATTTGCACAGCAATACTAACAGGCAGATGAGCTATGTAACTACCATGACCAAACCGCAATCCTAACAGACAAAGTATGTATGGTTTTATGTCATACAATCACCACAATTAACGCAAGAGAGGTTTTATTACTAACAATGCAACACTCTAACAGACAAATGTATGTATGGTTTATGTCATACATACCAATGACCAAACCAGCAATCCTTACAGACAAAGTTGTATGGTTTTATGTCATCATACAATGACCAAACCAGCATCTAACAGACAAAGTATGTAGAACATACCAATGACAACAGCAATTCAGAAAAACATAACATGACAAAAGCATTTAATGCAAAGTTTAGATGTCAACATAAATGACCAAAACCAGCAACTAACAGAAAATATTAGGTTTATGTCAGAACAATACAATGACCAACACCCACAATCCTAACCAGGACAATGTAATGTATGGATTTATGCATACATACAATGACCACCAGCAATCCATAACAGCAAGTATTAGGTTTAGTCATACATACAATGACCAAACCAGCAATCTAACAGAAAAGATGATGGTTTATGTCATACATTACGAATGACCAAACCAGCAATCTTAAAGACAAAGTATGTATGGTTTTATGTCATACATAACAATGACCAAACCAGCAATCTAACAGACAAAGTATGTATGGTTTTATGTCATACATACAATGACCAAACCAGCAATCCTAACAGACAAAGTATGTATGGTTTATGTCATACATACCAATGACCAAACCAGCAATCCTAAGCAAAGTATGTATGGTTTATGTCATACATAACAATGACCAAACCAGCAATCCTAACAGACAAAGTATGTATGGTTTTATGTCATACATACAATGACCAAACCAGCAATCCTAACAGACAAAGTATGTATGGTTTTATGTCATACATAACAATGACCAAACCAGCAATCTAACAGACAAAGTATGTATGGTTTTATGTCATACATACCAATGACCAAACCAGCAATCTTAACAGACAAAGTATGTATGGTTTTATGTCATACATACCAATGACCAAACCAGCAATCTCTAACAGACAAAGTATGTATGGTTTTATGTCATACATACCAATGACCAAACCAGCAATCCTAACAGACAAAGTATGTATGGTTTTATGTCATACATAACAATGACCAAACCAGCAATCCTAACAGACAAAGTATGTATGGTTTTATGTCATACATACCAATGACCAAACCAGCAATCCTAACAGACAAAGTATGTATGGTTTATGTCATACATACAATGACCAAACCAGCAATCCTAACAGACAAAGTATGTATGGTTTTATGTCATACATACAATGACCAAACCAGCAATCTAACAGACAAAGTATGTATGGTTTTATGTCATACATACCAATGACCAAACCAGCAATCCTAACAGACAAAGTATGTATGGTTTTATGTCATACATACCAATGACCAAACCAGCAATCCTAACAGACAAAGTATGTATGGTTTTATGTCATACATACAATGACCAAACCAGCAATCTAACAGACAAAGTATGTATGGTTTTATGTCATACATACCAATGACCAAACCAGCAATCTAACAGAGAAAGTATGTATGGTTTTATGTCATACATAACAATGACCAAACCAGCAATCTTAACAGACAAAGTATGTATGGTTTTATGTCATACATACCAATGACCAAACCAGCAATCCTAACAGACAAAGTATGTATGGTTTTATGTCATACATACCAATGACCAAACCAGCAATCCTAACAGACAAAGTATGTATGGTTTTATGTCATACATACCAATGACCAAACCAGCAATTCTAACAAAGTATGTATGGTTTTATGTCATACATAACAATGACCAAACCAGCAATCCTAACAGACAAAGTATGTATGGTTTTATGTCATACATAACAATGACCAAACCAGCAATCCTAACAGACAAAGTATGTATGGTTTTATGTCATACATAACAATGACCAAACCAGCAATCTTAACAGACAAAGTATGTATGGTTTTATGTCATACATAACAATGACCAAACCAGCAATCCTAACAGACAAAGTATGTATGGTTTTATGTCATACATAACAATGACCAAACCAGCAATCCTAACAGACAAAGTATGTATGGTTTTATGTCATACATAACAATGACCAAACCAGCAATCCTAACAGACAAAGTATGTATGGTTTTATGTCATACATAACAATGACCAAACCAGGAATCCTAACAGACAAAGTATGTATGGTTTTATGTCATACATAACAATGACCAAACCAGCAATCCTAACAAAGTATTATGGTTTTATGTCATACATACCAATGACCAAACCAGCAATCCTAACAGACAAAGTATGTATGGTTTTATGTCATACATACCAATGACCAAACCAGCAATCCTAACAGACAAAGTATGTATGGTTTTATGTCATACATACCAATGACAAACACAGCAATCCTAACAGACAAAGTATGTATGGTTTTATGTCATACATAACAATGACCAAACCAGCAATCCTAACAAAGTTTTATGGTTTTATGTCATACATAACAATGACCAAACCAGCAATTCTAACAGACAAAGTATGTATGGTTCTATGTCATACATAACAATGACCAAACCAGCAATCCTAACAGACAAAGTATGTATGGTTTTATGTCATACATAACAATGACCAAACCAGCAATCCTAACAGACAAAGTATGTATGGTTTTATGTCATACATAACATTGACCAAACCAGCAATCCTAACAGACAAAGTATGTATGGTTTTATGTCATACATAACAATGACCAAACCAGCAATCCTAACAGACAAAGTATGTATGGTTTTATGTCATACATAACATTGACCAAACCAGCAATCCTAACAGACAAAGTATGTATGGTTTTATGTCATACATACCAATGACCAAACCAGCAATCCTAACAGACAAAGTATGTATGGTTTTATGTCATACATACCAATGATCAAACCAGCAATCCTAACAGACAAAGTATGTATGGTTTTATGTCATACATAACAATGACCAAACCAGCAATCGTAACAGACAAAGTATGTATGGTTTTATGTCATACATAACAATGACCAAACCAGCAATCCTAACAGACAAAGTATGTATGGTTCTATGTCATACATACCAATGACCAAACGAGCAATCCTAACAGACAAAGTATGTATGGTTTTATGTCATACATACCAATGACCAAACCAGCAATCCTAACAGACAAAGTATGTATGGTTTTATGTCATACATACCAATGACCAAACCAGCAATCCTAACAGACAAAGTATGTATGGTTCTATGTCATACATAACAATGACCAAACCAGCAATCCTAACAGACAAAGTATGTATGGTTTTATGTCATACATAACAATGACCAAACCAGCAATCCTAACAGAGAAAGTATGTATGGTTCTATGTCATACATACCAATGACCAAACCAGCAATCTTAACAGACAAAGTATGTATGGTTTTATGTCATACATAACAATGACCAAACCAGCAATCCTAACAGACAACGTATGTATGGTTTTATGTCATACATAACAATGACCAAACCAGCAATCCTAACAGACAAAGTATGTATGGTTTTATGTCATACATACCAATGACCAAACCAGCAATCCTAACAGACAAAGTATGTATGGTTTTATGTCATACATAACAATGACCAAACCAGCAATCCTAACAGACAAAGTATGTATGGTTTTATGTCATACATACCAATGACCAAACCAGCAATCCTAACAGACAAAGTATGTATGGTTTTATGTCATACATACCAATGACCAAACCAGCAATCCTAACAGACAAAGTATGTATGGTTTTATGTCATACATACCAATGACCAAACCAGCAATCCTAACAGACAAAGTATGTATGGTTTTATGTCATACATACCAATGACCAAACCAGCAAGGCAGAAAATGAGAAAGGAACAGATGATAGAAAGCAAATAAGCAAGACAGAAACAAAAAGAATGACATAAATGAGTAAATTTCTAGCACATAATTTCGAGGCGTCTCCAGCATAACCACAGGGGGACTTATGACTGTAAACGTTACATTCCTTCAACTGGTAAAAACAGAAAAAGACAATCATCATCGTCATCATTATCATGTGCCCTGCGTTGGCGATCATGGCCCTCCACACGAATCTATCCCTTGTCGCTGCAAGTACATCTCCCATCCTTTCTGTCCTCAGCCACCCTGTAACTTGGTCAATATTTTCTCCCTGAATCTACCTGGTGCTATCTTTCCCTCCAGCTTTCCTGTTGTGACCAGGTAATCAAATTTCTCTAGGCTCATAAAATGTCCTATAAATGGTGCTTGTCTTTTCCTAATTATTTTCATTGATGTTTTTTTCTATCTGCCTCCTTCAAAACTGTCTCGTTTGCTTTCTTTGCTGTTTCGGCCAGAACAAGACAAACAAACAAACTTTCCTTTCTTTTTTTTAGTCACCATACAAACCTGTCCATTCCAGGCATTTTGGGGTGTTATCAGATGGATGAAGGAGGAAATCTCATTCACACACATAGACACACACACACAGAGACCCAGACAGACAAACACACACACATACACACGCGCGTGTGCAGACAGGTATACACACACACACACACACACACACACACACACACACACACACACACACACACACACACACACAGACAGACAGATACAGCTTAAGTCAGATACTGACGGACAGACTCAATAACAAAAATGTAATGGTGATGATGATGATGGTGATGATGATAATGATGACAATGATGATAACAACAACAACAACAAAAGAAACACTACTACTACTACTGCTATTGAAAACAAGGCGTTTAGTCTTGACGTATAAAGTCGAATCAAAACGCACACTCTGCTTACTTACAGCTCTAGCTACGATGCCAAACATTGTATAAAAAAACCGTAAGGGTACAAAGCACTTGCACACTGGAAGGGATGAGATAGGGAAAGACGGGGCTGAGGTGTATTGGTTTCTCTATTCTTTCCTTCTCCCCCTCCCTCCCCCCCCCCCCAAAAAAAAAGTTCATCAGGAAGGTCACAGACTAACCAGAGCAGTCAATGCACCTTGTCATCAGCAGAAGACAGTCGACAGCTTTCCGTAACTGATGAGGTCACCGACAGCTTCCCGTAACTGATGAGGTCACCGACAGCCGTCAATTTAACGCTGCCGCAAACACACGTCACGAACAAAATCCATCCCCCTAACCCATCTCCAGGTTAAAAAAAAAAACGAAATAAAAGGGGCGGTAACTTTACTGTTATATGTGGCTGCACGCACACCCTCTTTTAGACAGAAAGGCAGAGACAGGAAAGGGGAGAGGAGACGAAAGGGGAAGGGAAGAGATAAAGGAAGAGAACTGACAAAAGATACAAATAAGAGAGAGAGAGAGAGAGAGAGAGAGAGAGAGAAGAGAGAGAGAGAGAGAGAGAGAGAGAGGAGAGAGAGAGCAGACAAACAGACAGACAGAGACAAAGACAGAAAAAGAAAGAAAAAGAAAGAAAGAGAGAGAGAGAGAGAGAGAGAGAGAGAGAGAGAGAGAGAGAACAACTTTTTATTTTCGAGGGTAATGCTTTGTTTACATCCAACCGTCACCCTATGGAGGGTCTACATCATCATCATCATCAGGTGCCTTGCCGCATGGCGTTGGCGATCATAGACTTCCATCTGTCTCTATCTCTCGTTGTCCCCAGCATCTCCCCCACCCTCCTCGTCCCCAGCCACTCTGCAAGTCCGTCCAGCATTTTCTCCCTGGGTCTACCCGGCGCTCTCCTTCCCTCCAGTTTCCTGCTGTGACCAGGTGCTCTAAATCCCCCTTCCTCATAAAATGGCCTATAAATGTTGCCTGTCTTTTCCTAATCTACCTCATCCTCAGATATATCTGTTTAGCATATGTTCCAATTCCTCATTTAGGTCAACCACAATACTACAATGCTTGCCATTTTCCCCCAGTCATTCTGAAAAACGTGTTTGAAATGGTTTTACCAGACATCAGTACTGATATTATTGTTAATTTTGCCTTTCTTTCCACAATCCATGCTTCTTAAAGTTTTCCACAATTGTGATGAATTATTTCCTTTGTCACTGATTCTGCTTTTTGTTTCTTAAAAGCCTGTCTTTTTGTATTCGTCGGTATTTTTTTTCTTGCTTCCACATACAAAATCCTGTCTTCTTCCTTTCTGTATGTTTTTAAAATAATTGAGTTTCTGTCTACTTTCCTTTTTTGATTGCTGGCATTCCTCATCAAAGCATTCTAATCCTTTGCTCTGGTTAAGTTTAAACGTTT
This sequence comes from Monoplex corrugatus, assembly GCA_030674185.1. NCBI lineage: Eukaryota > Metazoa > Mollusca > Gastropoda > Littorinimorpha > Ranellidae > Monoplex > Monoplex corrugatus. Next base: position 86,477,759 of record CM060315.1, read on the forward strand.
TGTACATACATGAACTGGCATCTCTTAGACATTGTACAAAGATATCCAAAGTACTATCTACATCACTATGTTAAGTATTGGTGGCCAACTTGAATTTAACTTGGATATGTTTTTTTAACATTTTGTGAAAATCGGCTTCTCGTTCTTTTTTCCAAATAAATTTCTCACAACCTTTGTTCTTATCTGAATGTATAGCGCCAAGATCACTTAAGAGAGAGAGAGAGAGAGAGAGAGAGAGAGAGAGAGAGGAGAGAGAGAGAGAGAGAGAGAGAGAGAGAGAGAGAGAGTCAGTACATGACAAAAGGAAACAACAACAGTTAACAAATGAAATTAGGTATTATCTCTACATAGATGACAGAAGCACAAATATTGTTTTGGTAACTGCAAAATCCCCATCAAATTAATTTCTGGGTTGTTGTGGTGTTCAGCTGTAGTACGGTCAAACCATATTTAGGGCCTCGTGTGCTGACCTACCAGTGCCCAACCCCTTCGTCTGTATACGCATGCCGAGCATCAGATATGCATTGCTATTGTTATTTTTTCATTTGTTTATTTTTTTAGGATCATAGCTCTTAGGGAGGTTACACATATCAATGTATTCGCGCACATAATCTAAAGCTATGCCCCTGGCGTTGACCACTCCGTCCAGTTTATCCCACAGGCGATTTGAAAAACATATCTGATTACAAGTTTAAACATAACTAAGGACACTAAAGCATGTATAAAAACGGGCGAAAATTACCTACAATTGCTTCCACTTTCATTTCCCTATAGACAAAATGCACTTAACAGATGTACCCAATTATTAATTCTAGGATACAGTACCAAAGACTTTATCGAACACATACAGGTGAATGGACCAGCAAGACAGAAAATGATAGAAAGAAATTACAAGAAAGCAAAGGAAGAAGGCAGAAACAAAGAGAGTGGTAGACAAAAAACTTTTTTCCCGCAGAATTTCCAGAAAGTGGGGATACTATTTATGCTGAAAGAACAGCCGACATCCCCACAGGAGAATCATATGCATGTTAAAAATTGTAAATATGTAAGTAATGTCACTGGCTGGCTTGTGGAAATGAAACCCCTAGCCTGTTTGTCTCTGGAAGATGCAAACTTTGCAATAACATAGTGGATTGTGGTCAGCTGGCCTAGTAACTTGAGTTCTCCGTACTCCACTAAAAAGTCTGATTACGTGTATTGCACAGCGAGTCCAGACAAGGGCTATATAAGCACAATTTATAGCAACAACAATGAAATCGCAATAATAACAATGAACAACACTAACAACAACAATAATATAACAACAACAACAGCAACAACAATAGCATCATCAACAACAACATCGATAATAGTTCGATTCTTTGATGCAAGGATGGAGAATGTTCGCTTGATATACTGACTTGTGTAAAAATAGATTGAAAATACAGACAGACAGACAAACAGACAGACAGACAGACAGACAGACAGACAGACAAATCGACAGAGATCTAAACAGAAGGGCAGACAAACACTCGTTAGGGCTTGACCTGAAGCAACCTTCCCTTACTCAAAGAGAGTGTGAGCATACTTCAATAAATATCATGCTGTCTGGCATTTTCGAAGAAACACGAGAACTTCTACCCCAACAACATTGAAAATAATCGTGCAATTCCCTGCCCTTAACTGGGTCACCATGACCGAAGAAAAAGGTTATCACAAACAATGGACCCAGCAGCTATATTCAGAACGCACCAGAAAGGAAAACATCATTCATTCTGACACAAAGGAGAAATATCGTAAAAACAGGGGGGACATCCGAAAATGGCAAAGTGGAAGACGATGCTCCTTTTAATAAAACCCCTTTTAATTAAGAAAACAAGCCTGAAGTTTAAAGCCCAGCCCACTGCTCAGAGCCATACCAGGGCTTTAACCATCTCAAACAAAACTCATACAAGCAAACACACTGATGACTCCGGATCCTGAACAAGAAAACTAATCACAAAAAGATCACTGCTTTCACGCAATTAATTTAAGCACATGCCCCTGGAATTGGTAATTCCGTCCAATTTATCACCAGGAAAATAAAAAGAGAACATGAATACATACGCATAAACAGAACGGAGTACACAAAACGTACATAAAAACTGGCCTACGGTACTTAAAATTGCCACTAAGCAGTTCTTTTCCCAAGAGCTAAAATGCAGTCATTAACTAAACTCAATCGTCAATCCTAACAGACAGAAAGTATGTATGGTTTACAAAAAAATGTAAAGGTAAATGGACAAGCAATGAAATAATGATAGGAAAAGAGGACTGAAAGCAGAGGAGCAAGGCAGATACAAAGAAAGTGACAGGGAAGAGGTTTCCAGCACAGCATTTTCAGAAGGTTGGGATACTATTTATTTTGAAAGAGCCCCGGCATCCCTACTGAGGTAGACCCAAAGGCCGAAACCGGCAGTTGTCTTGTCTGTGATTATTGTTATGTCAAGTGCTAAGGTCAGTACAGTACATTTCATAGAGTACAATTCTTTTCCACATATCTCATAACATCAATCATTTCGCATAATCGTGACCTCAGGAAGGAAGAAAGAAAGACAGAAAGAAAGAAGCAAGAAAGAGAGAGAGAGAGAGAGAGAGAGAGAGAGACAGACAGACAGACAGAGACAGAGAGAGATAAATACAGAGACAGAGGAGAGACGGAGAGAAGAGATAGTAGGGGAGGGAGAGAGGGAGAAAAAAGCCATGAAAAAGTAGAAGAGGAGAGAAAGGGGGGAAGAGCAAATGAGGGAAGAGAGAAAGAGAGAGAGAGAGTGAGAAGAAGGAAGGGAGAGAGAATGAGAGAAGGGGGAGGGAGACCGAGGAAGTGCGAAAAAAGAGACGGAGAAAATGAGATAGACAGACAGACAGACAGACAGAGAGACACAGAGAGATACATGAGGTGGTGTTGGTGGTGAGAGACAGAGAAATAGACACACATCGATAGCGACACACAATCATTGTTTTTCAATCAATATATAGCCATGAACCCAAAGCACGAAATCCACACATCTTGTTAACAGGAAAGCCAATCTGGCCTACCGTTTATTATACAAAAAAAGAACATAAAACCTAAGACGGCTAATCAATGGAAAGGAACACAACGGGAAAAGCCAGCGACCTGGACGAGTAAATATTTCTCCATCAATTCCATGAAGCTGTTTTCCATCAGTGAATTTGTCGGATCCTTGGCGAGCGTGTCCTAACTTCCTCTCCCCCTTCTCCTCTCAACTCGCGCACGCGCGCGCACACACACACACACACACACACACACACACATACACACAATCACACAAGCATTCCTGTTGTGACTAGGTGCTATAATTTCTCTTGCCTCATAAAATGTTCTTTAAATGTTGATCATCTTTTCTCTTCTTTATAAAAATGTCATTAATGTTCTTCTTGTATCTTCCTTCTTCAAGACTGTCTCGTTTCTTTTCTTTGCTGTCCATGGAACTCTCAACATTCTTCTTGGAAACAACATTTCAGTTGCCTAAATAATCTTCAACAGTATCGGTTCCATATAATATTTAAACTTATCAACCTGTCTCAAAGTTGTGCCATTTGCTGTTATTTTGCATGAGAGAATTTCATGCTTTTTTTTTTTTTACTGATTACCATGACTTCAGTCTTCTTGCTCTTTAGCTCCAACCCTTTATTTTTGCTATCTATTTCTATAATATTCACAAGGTTTTGCAGGTTCCTTTCATTTTCTGCAATTAGCACGGTGTCATTGCTGTAACGAATGTTGTTTACCATTTTTCCTCCAACTTTCATACCAGGGCATTCCTTTGAGTTTCTCATAATGGTTTTGCTGTAAAGTGAAAAATACATCTGGTGACAGAACACATCCCTGTCTGACCCCTCTTTCGATATTTTGAAAAGAGCTTATATCGTTTTATATTCTTATTGCTTCTGTTTGTCCCCATATACATATTTCTGATTATTCGTAGATCTTTTCCATCAATATTGAGTGTTTCTAGTTGGTTGGTCAATTATTGATGTCTTACCCAATCGAAAGACTTGGTATAATCAACAAAACATAAACATAAATCCTTATTCAACGCGATTGACCTCTAAGACAGTTCTTAGGATGTATATGGCATTAATAGTTCCTTTCCCTTCGACAAATCCACACTGTTCTTCCGCTATTTCTCTTTTGATTCTGTTCCTTGTCCTCATCATGATTATTCTTAATAGAATTTTTGTTACACGACTCATCAAGCTGATTGTACGATGGAGTTCGCATTCTATAGTCCCTGTCTTCTTTGGTAATGCAATGAAAATAAGAGTTTGACATATCTCTGGGGATTTTCCAGTGTCAAATTTCATTTAGGAGGACTGTTATTTTTTCAAAACCTAATTCCTCCAGGGCTTCAATCATCTCTGTAATAGTAATGTCTAGTCCTGTGGCTTTTCCCTGTTTCATCTTTTTCAGTGCTGCTCTAACTTCATCTTTCATTATGGGTGGTCCTTCAACGTTCTTTCTTATAATGTATTCTTCGTCTCTGTCATCATTAAAAAGGTCTTTAATGTGCTCTCCCCATCTATCTAATATTTTGTCTATTTCCACGATAAGCGTACCATCTTTCGATTTTAGGCAACCAGATGATGTGCATGTGCTTTTCCCGTGGGCAGTTTCTTCAATTCATCTGTACATACCTGAGGATCTGTTTTGTGTCAATCTTCTATTTCTTTGCATTTTGTTTTCAGCCAAGCTTCTTAGCTTCATTGCACCTTTTCCTCATTTTCTTGTTTATCTTTTTGTATTCTTCCTCTTTCCGATTTGCCTTCCTCCGTTCTTTCATCAAGCCTATGATTTCTTTTGTCATCCAGTTCTTTTTTGCTTTTCTTTCTACTCTAGGGATTTTTTCAAAAGCTTCATTTATCGAGTTTTTCAACTTCGTCCATTGTTCCTTACTGTCACCAGCATCTTCCAGAGCACTGAATTTACTCATAGGAAACTGTAAACTTATAAGCCAAGATGTGGCACCATTCCGTTCGTTGACTGTTTTGATGTCAATGGATAATGTATGTTGCAGTTTTGGATACAAGACTTGGCTGATTGCTTGGGCAATATTAACTATGAAATACTGTGAAAGAAATATTAGGATACAGCTAGTTAAGAGAGTTCTTGAATGTTATATAGAACCAATACTGTTGTACGGATGCGAGGCGTGGACAGTCAACAAACAAACCCAGAACAAGATTGAGGCAGCCGAGATGTGGTTTCTAAGAAGAATGTTGAGAGTTCCATGGACAGCAAAGAAAACAAACGAGACAGTCTTGATGGAGGCAGACACAAGTAGATCATTCATAAGGAAGATTAGGAAAAGACAGGCAACATTTATAGGCCATTTTATAAGGGGGATTGGAGCACCTGGTCACAACGGGAAAGCTGGAGGGAAAAAGAGCACCGGGTAGACCCAGGGAGAAAATGCTGGACGGACTTGCAGGGTGGCTGGGGACGAGGAGGGCGGGGGAGATGCTAGGGGCAACGAGAGATAGACAGATGGAAGTCCATGATCGCCAACGCCATGCGATAGGGCACCTGATGATGATGATGATGAGGGCATAAACGCACACAAACTAATACTTATGGTCACAGACAGTCCACTACATACATACGTGTGTGCGTATGCCTCATGTTCACGTGTACCTATGTAGTAGATATGCTCTCATATATTGGTGTCAAAATTGGATGTGCTCGTAGATATGCATATGTTTGCATCTGCGCTTATGACCAGTTAAGGTCACATGTATATGTATAAATGCTACAATGTTCACATAACGGCAGGACAAAGATTATGGAGGTCTGCTTGTGGACTAAAAGGCTAGGGTTAGTGGCTTATGAACAATACTGTATTCCACACTGACTCCCTTCTTCCTTTTCCTCTATGTTGCTGTGAGGCGCCACTGACTGCCAAGAAAACCCGTGCGGGACTGCCATTTGTTGGCGGAACTCCTGCAGGCCAACTATTCATTGGGGGAACTCATGCAGGCCAACTATTCATTGGGGGAACTCATGCAGGCCAAGTATTCATTGGGGGAACTCATACAGGCCAACTATTCATTGGGGGAACTCATGCAGGCCAAGTATTCATTGGGGGAACTCATACAGGCCAAGTATTCATTGGGGGAACTCATGCAGGCCAAGTATTCATTGGGGGAACTCATACAGGCCAAGTATTCATTGGGGGAACTCATGCAGGCCAAGTATTCATTGGGGGAACTCATACAGGCCAAGTATTCATTGGGGGAACTCATGCAGGCCAAGTATTCATTGGGGGAACTCATACAGGCCAAGTATTCATTGGGGGAACTCATACAGGCCAAGTATTCATTGGGGGAAATCATACAGGCCAAGTATTCATTGGGGGAACTCATACAGGCCAACTATTCATTGGCGGAACTCCTGCAGGCCAACTATTCATTGGCGGAACTCCTGCACAGGCCACCTATTCATTGGCAGAGCTCTTGCAGGCCAACCATTCATTGGCGGAACTCATACAGGCCAACTATTCATTGGCGGAGTTCGTGCAGGCCAACCATTCATTGGCAGAGCTCATGCAGGCCAACCATTCATTGGCAGAGCTCATGCAGGCCAACTATTCATTGGCAGAGCTCATGCAGGCCAACTATTCATTGGCGGAGCTCTTGCAGGCCAACTATTCATTGGCAGAGATCGTGCAGGCCAACTATTGACTGGCAGAGCTCGTGTAGCCAACTATTCACTGGCAGAGCTCATGTAGCCAACTATTCACTGGCAGAGCTCAAGTAGCCAACTATTCATTGGCAGAGCTCGTGTAGCCAACTATTCACTGGCAGAGCTCATGTAGCCAACTATTCACTGGCAGAGCTCGTGCAGGCCAACTATTCATTGGCAGAGCTCATGCAGGCCAACTATTCATTGGCGGAGCTCTTGCAGGCCAACTATTCATTGGCAGAGATCGTGCAGGCCAACTATTCACTGGCAGAGCTCGTGTAGCCAACTATTCACTGGCAGAGCTCATGCAGGCCAACTATTCATTGGCAGAGCTCATGCAGGCCAACTATTCATTGGCAGAGCTCGTGTAGGCCAACTATTCACTGGCAGAGCTCGTGTAGGCCAACTATTCACTGGCAGAGCTCATGCAGGCTAACTATTCATTGGCAGAGCTCCTGCAGGCCAACTATTCATTGGTGGAACTCCTCCAGGCCAACTATTCATTGGCGGAGCTCGTGCATGCCAACTATTCATTGGCGGAGCTCGTGCAGGCCAACTATTCATTGGCGGAGCTTGTGCAGGCCAACTATTCACTGGCGGAGCTCGTGCAGGCCAACTATTTATTGGCGGAGCTCGTGCAGCCCAACTATTCATTGGCGGAGCTCGTGCAGGCCAGCCATCCTTCGTCTTGTGATGTAGCAGATTTAGTATATTTCGACTTGTGTTGTTCAGTGTTGGCAGTGTTAACTCCATAAGATGTTTCTGAACTAAAGACAGTGCGAGAATCAGCTGATATGAAGTAGTGGCTGCCATGGTTGTGATATGGATTTATAATGGGGAAATATTGTAATGTTGTGTCAGTGAGAACAAGTCCATGTATACTAATAAAGAAATGTGTGTGAAGGTTTGAACTTTAGGTGTTGTGTTGTTGTATGAATGTATGTAGGTCTATCTCTTTATCTTTCAACAGTTTAGGCCTTAGCGAGCCTAACATTCTCCAGCTATCTAATATTTTGTCGTTTTCCACACTAATCGTACCATCTTTAGATTTTATGCAAGCAGTTGATATGCAATTCTTTTTTTCCTGTGGGCAATTTCTTCAATGTTTCTGTACACACATTGATGATCTGTTTTGTGCCTGTCTTTTATTTCTTTGCACTTAGTTTCCAGCCAAGCTTCCTTAGCTTCATTGCACCCTGTTCTTGATTTCTTTGTTTATCTTTTTGTATTCTTCCTCTTTTCCTTTCGCCTCCCTCCAGTCTTGCATCAAGCCTATAATTTCTTTTGTCATCCAGTTCTTTTTTGCCTTTCTTTCAACTCTAGGGATTTCTTCACAAGCTTCATTTATCGAGTTTCTCAACTTTGTCCATTGCTCCTCACTGTCACCAACGTCTTCCAGAGCACTGAATTTGCTTTGAACACGCATGTTAAATTTTTCACGAGTCGATTTATCTGTCTTTAAGTGTCCAAGATTTAGTTTGATGTTACTTTTGGTCTGTTTTCTTTTCTTTAATTATAGCCTAAATTTTGATATCAGTAAAGGATTTCTAGATATTTTATTTATGAGGAAGTAACCTATTTGATTGTTTGTACTATCTCCTGGATTCATCTATGTCCATTTTCTTTTGTTTGGCTGCTCAAACCAGGTGTTTCCCGTTATGAATTCAATTATTTGTGCCCATTCAACAAGTTTCTCTCCCATTTCATTTTGTGTGCCAAGGCCATGAGGTCCAACTATGTTGAGAAGGGTGTACTGTATGCTTACTCACCAGGTCCAAGAGATACAGACACCCGTCTTGTTGGTTAGGAGATTTGAGCAACATCTTCAGTGACATATCTGGGAAGTAAATGAGATTCGATTTTTTTTTTATCCCAGTCTTCCCAATGAGCCTGGAGCACACCAAGTCTGGGTAAATACGGTGTATGGATTAATCAAACTGTCGACAAACTGAATGAATTCATACGTGTGTTTCATGAGCGTCTGATCCATTGTAGATGACAGAAATGGAAGGATCAAGCTTAAAGATTCAATGTCACCAGTATTTTGTGTAACACTCGTAAAGTTACATCACACATAACACTGGATATGGTCTGACATTTTTGAATATATGACAAGAAGAATAAGACTTGGCGTATCAGAAATCAATATCCCTTATTATAAGTATAGATCTCAAAGGGAATGATTTATTGTGTCCATTATGTAAAAACTCACGTGAAGATTCTTATTATGTTTGCTCAGCACTCCAAAATATTCAACAGAAATTTAATCGACCAAAGTATTTCAGGCAACCTTCAATGCATTCTACTGACGTCATCAAATCTAACTGATAATGTATACAAGTTTACCTAGTATTTGATTTATACAAATCTGCCATTTTCTCCTACTGGACGCTACGTTTTAGCAGTTGTCTATTCCGTGTGTGTGTGTGTGTGTTTGTGTGTGTACATTTGTATGTTAAGAGTCGTGCATTTTTTGGTGGTGTTTTGCTTACGCTTGACAAAGGCCAGTTGGCCGAAACTTTGCACCTGTCTGGTTTTGCTATATTACATACGCGTTCCACTTTTGTTTTTTATGTTTTTCAGGTTGATCTTGTATACCTCTGATCTTTTTCCTCTGATATGATACCAATGTCATGATGTGGTACACAAGCTAGTTTTTGTTCTTTTGTGCTTATGCTGATCTGTTCTATTCTGTCCCATTTCCTACGCTACATTAATAGCTACGAAACTGAGACAATGTTTCACAATTCTGTGATGACAATGACCATGGGATGGCCCAGCCCCATAATTATGATGCTATGGAGTTCCAGTCTGGACTGAAATTGCATGACAGGGCTGTACACTACGATTACCTTCACAATAATACAATTATAATGATGTATCTAGAACTGTGTCAGTCACTTCTAGCTTTGATTGAAGTGGAATATTTCGTTTCCGCCGCGTAGATCTGCTGTTTCGGCGATCACTCGCGCTAGTAGTTAGTCTTTGCTCGTCGTCGCTCATGACGTGAGACGGAAATTTGACTTCCTGCGGCGTTCGCTGGGACTTCTCATAAATTAGTACTTGTTTTTATGGTATCCCACTTCTGACACCATTTTCAGTTTCATCTGTCTTGTTGTAGTTTAGTCTGGACGGTTTCTTACTTTGGGCTCCATCTAGGTTTCGTCGTCCGTTGAGCCGTCATCCAAGGGAAGTCACTGCTCCTTTCTCATGAATATAAATTAGGGAGCGTCTATAGTAGGCACATACGTCACAAGTGCGTGTTGTGTGGCGATGTCCCGGGGTTTGTCATCTCTCCACCTTGACACTCAGTTTGTAAACAAGTAACTGATAACTGGGTCCACATGGGTCATGCATCGTATGGCCAGGCGCCCCCACCCCACCCCACCCCACCCCACCTTTTTTTTCTCCATTTTGCTTGGCAAAATGGCTACCATATGACGTCAGGAGCTGGGAGGTGATTGTCCAGAGAGTGGTGAGACATTGCTGCTCTGGGTCCCGTCCAGCACCGTTAGGCGTTTCGTGCTCACACTTCCGGCTGCTTCTTTCGTTACACTTTCCATACTGGTCGTTTGTACAGCCCCCCTCCCCCCCCCCCAAAAAAAAAAAACCTAGGAAAAAGGGCATACACATACAGGCATGACATCTTGTGGTGATATGGACAACAGAACAAACTAATACATGGTAAAGTTTGACTGCACTTACTTTAATATTGGCTGATTTATCACTTGTTGAAAAACAATCATTTTTTCACAACTGACGCAAAGAGGGAAATTAATTTCATATAGCAGAGAAAGTACTTGATGTGGTCTTTTGTATCCATAGACACTTCCATATTGTAGAAATGCAATAAGGAAATGTGTATGCACAATGGATATTGAATGTAGATTCAGTATCAATGTCACATATAAACTGATACATACACAATTATTCAGTCTTGCACACGCTGTACTGACTATTAGTACAGTAGTCACACATACATGTCAAACAAAGACATTCACAGCCAATCTAAGGATACATTTGCACTTTAGGATGGTTCGTGACCAAACCTGTATCGCTTAGTTTAGCAAACAATCTTTGAACTATGCATCACGAAGTTTTAAAGTATAGGTACATTATAGCGTACATCAGTAAGAAATATGTGCGTGTGAGATACGCTACAGCGTATGTTAGTAAAGAAAGAGTTTTATCTGTGGACCTGCCATATCAGTCGAGCACTGATGTCTGAAACCCGTTTCTTACAAGCACGCTTGCGCGCAATTGGCGAGATACCGAGTGAGGAGGGCGAGGAGAAAGTGTGTGCTCTAAAACGGACGGAAACGGAAACAGATTACAGCTTGGTGTGCAATAGAAGAAAACAGGAATTGTCAAGCACAACCGCCATCTTTACCTTGCCGGAAAGATCCTCTCAATGCTACCTACCCAGCCTTACCTAGCCAATACCTGACCACACTTGCTGTTAGATGCAACAAATACACTCGCTTAAGTAGAATGTATCGCGAAAACCTCGTCTACCCTCTCTCTCTCTCTCTCTCTCTCTGCGTGCACACATTGTTTGACAGGGTGTGAGTGCATGATGATAAAAGTTGCGATAGTAATAATGCTGAGTGTGATGAGTACGTGCGTGAGTGTGCGCGTTTATGCGTGCGTGTGTGTATGCCTGTGTGCGTTTACCTTTATCCACACGAATTTTCACTCCTTACTCTCGACCAAGAAGCAAATTCCTATCCCACAGTCAAACAGTTTCAAATTTCAACTATCCATGGTCCATGTTGTTCTGATCTAGCAACACATACACACACATACTCTCTCTCTCTCTTTCTCTCTTTCTCTCTTTCTCTCTCTCTCTCTCTCACACACACACCACACACACACACACACACACACACACACACACACACACATGTCATCCCTCCCCTCCAAGGTAACATAAAATAAGTTCCTTTAAACGAAGGGGGGAGGGTAAGTATGAAAGAAAGGGCAGTACAGTTTCATACAATGCATGTCTCTGAGCCTAGCTGCACAGTACGAAGCAATACGACATAATACAAGTATCAATATTAGCGTTTAAAGCCTAGCCGTCTGTTCAGCCCCACATCAGGAGGAAGAAGAAAACAGAGGCACATTCAAACTGTTACATCTGTGCGCCCTGCTAGTTTGAAAACTGACTCTTCTCCATCTGTTTCCAGCTTCAGATATGTGAACAGTCTCCCATATGACCTTCGCCATGCTCCTTCTCTCACATCTTTCAAAGCCGGTCTCAAGACCTACCTGTTCAAAAATGCTTTTGAGACAACACTCCATATTCACTCTTGATTCTATCATTCCTCCTTATCCCATTGTTGAAGAGGGTGCATGCTGTGTGTGTGTGTGTGTGTGTATGTGTGTGTGTGTGTGTGTGTGTGTGTGTGTGTGTGTGTGTGTGTGTGTGTGTGTGTGTGTGTGTGTGTGTGTGTGTGGTGTGTGGGTGTTTTGTTGTCATGCATAGTTCTGTTTTCCTTTCCATATTTGTGTGTAGTGATGTGGTATGAGATGTGTTATTATGTTATCATGTGGTATTATGCGGTATGATGTGTTTTGCAGTATGAAGTGTGACATATCTGTCCATATGTCTTATGTTATATGTGTACACTATTTGTGGCTGTTCTGTGCGTCTATTATGTGAAGCGCCTTGTGCTCCCTCCTTGTGAGGGAGGAAGGCGCTCAACAAATGTCCAATATTATTATTATTATTATTAAACAAAACACGGCTAAATACATCAGTCACCCTGAACACAAAAACTGGAAAAGAAAATTAAGCACACATTTTCCCCGCATTCACACTAGTAACCTAAGGACATACCTCTGGCGTCTGTCATTCCACCAAATTTATCACTAGGGATATGATGTAAAACTCAGATCTGAACACAAATGCATGAACATATCTAAATCATGAAAACACACACACACACACGCACACGCACACACCACACACACACACACACACACACACACACACACACACACACACACACTGTGTGTCTGTGTATGTGTGTGTCTGTGTGTGTCTGTGTGTGTATGTTTATATAGACTGGCTCATAGTTCCTTAAACTGCCACTAAGCGCTTTACATTTCTTTAGAGCTAGAACAATGCGGTCAATAGTTGTAGCCAACAATCAGTTGTAACAAAATATGAAAGACCTCGTGGAAAACATTCAGGTACCAACAAGGCAGAAAATAAGAAAGGAAGAGATAACAGAAGGAACAGAAGCAAGGCAGCGACAGACAGCGACAGACAGACAGACAGAGACTGACAGAGACAGAGACTGACAGCGACAGACAGAGACAGACAGCGACAGACAGAGACAGACAGCGACAGACAGAGACAGACAGCGACAGACAGAGAGAGACAGAGAGAGACAGAGAGAGAGACAGAGAGAGAGACAGACAGAGACAGAGAGCGACAGACAGAGACAGAAAGAAAGCAAACTTCTAACACAGAATGTACAGAATGTGGGGATACTATTTATACTGACAGATTCCCCGTCATCCCCATGGGGGAATACAATACATTACGAAACAATACAATACAATCTGAAACAAAACAATACAATGTAATATATTACAATACAGTGCAGTGCAGTGTTACATGTATACAATGCAATGCAAACAATGCAATACAAAGAAATATAGTATAATACAATACAATGTAATACAACACAATGCAATACCGTGTAATGCAATGCGACAAAATACTGTGTAATACACTATAATGCAATACAATGTAATACAATGCAATATAATACCTTACTATACAATACTGTGTAATACACTATAATACGATACAATGCAATACAATATAATACCTTACAATAAAGTGCCGCACAGTCTTTCTCTCCGTGCCTCTTATCAGATTTGCTTTATTGGGCTCAGCACTTCCACAATGACGATAGAATTACAATCTTCCTCTCCCATCATGCATCAGACACCATTTCTCGTTCTCGCGAGATTTCATGGCCTTCTGGTTGGTTCATAAACTGCTGAGAGGGTTTATGTGTTTGGTGATGGTGATCAGACTGTATGGTGGACAGACAGACAGAGAGGAGAGAGAGTGAGAGAGACAGAGCAAGAGAAAGAGCGTGCGCGCATGTGTGTGTGTGTGTATGTGTGTGTGTGTGTGTGTGTGTGTGTGTGTGTGTGTGTGTGTGTGTGTGTGTGTGTGTGTGTGTGTGTGTGTGTGTGTGAATATGTATGCGCACGTGTGTGAATGCGTGTGTGTGTGAATGTGCGTCTTTATGTGTGCGCGTGTGTGTGTGTGAATGAGTTTGTGTGCGTGTTTTTACGACTGGCTGTGAATGAATGAACGAATGTGTGCGTGAATGAATAAATGAATGAATGAATGAATAAATGAATGAATTGATGAATGAACACGAGAGAGAGAGAGAGTGTGTATGTGTCTATGTGTGTTGTGTGTGTGTGTGTGTGTGTGTGTGTGTGTGTGTGTGTGTGTGTGTGTGCGCGCGCGCGCACGCGCGTATATGTGCGTGTGTGTATGTATGTGTGTGTAAATAAATGTACGTTTGAATGAATGTGTGTGAATGTATATGTACATACGTGTACATATATATATATATATAGATGAAGCAGCATGTGAACAAAAAAGACAACAAGCCGACGTAAAATTTTCCCAAATTTTCAGCGGTACACCCGCCTTCCTCAAGGGGACTTTATTCACTGACTACGTTATGCTAAAACACATAGACTGTAAAAAAGAGAACTATTCATCAAATCTAAAATTCATAAAGAGTTATTCATCAGATACAAAGCGTGCAAAACACTGTCCCAGCCCAAACATTCGCTACTGTTCATATTTACCCATATGCACGCGCGCACATACACCAGCTCTCCCCTCATTCTTCCATCCATCCTAAAACACAAACTGTTTCCGCACACACGCACACACACACGCGCGCGCGCACATACACACACACACACACGCACACACACACACACTCACACACACACACACCCACCCACACACACACACAACCACACACACACACACACACAAACACACACACACACATAAACACACTTAAGCACACATCTTACACACACCCCAGCACATGGGGGGAAAAAAGTTGTAGTAATTAAAACAACGAACGAATGAATAGTAAAATAATTACTTAAAAACACTGAAAACACAGCTAACTATCGCGACTGCCACAACATGGCGGTAGGAATACAAGCACCAGTCCACGAGCACCCAGTCCAACGCTGTTATATGTCAACAGTAGACACTAATAAATTTCAAAAAATAAAATATACGCACACGCATTCAGGAAAATGCGCACACACACACATTTACATGCGTATACATACATACACACACACACACACACACACCGAAGCTGGCTAACATTTCCACGCATAGGCCTGCATGCCTATACAGACTACAAATAATCTTTATGGATAATTTAGTAGTGAAGTAGATATTGTAATGACAAATATGCAGTACATCAATTGATAGAGTTCAGGCCGAGAGGAAATCTTATTTTCATTTTATTTATCCAAAAAGATTCTCTCTTAAGTCTGGTGTCCAGATTCTCAGAGTGTACCTTCTCCACTGCGATACATTTTAAATTTTGAAGTGAATGGCCAGTTTGGTTTAAGTGTTTGGTGACCTGAGTGCCTGTATTTTTATGGATGTTAGACCGGTGTTGGTAGAATCTTGTTTTGAGAGAATTTTTCGTTTGTCCATCATCATCATCATCATCATTAACGCGCGTGCACAACACACACACACACACACACACACACACACACACACACACACACACACACACACACACACACACACACACACACACACACACACACACACACACACAATCGTGACCCCCTGAGGTTCGAATCAACTGAGCTACGGGAACACACAGACATACATACCTCTGGTCGATCTGCTTGAAAGAAAAAAAAAATTATATATTTAAAAAGTAGGTCGTACGGTGGATGGGTGTGAGACAAAAACCAAACAACCTCTCTTTATGTCAAAATGAAAAACCTTCGACAACTATTTCCCACTTTGTCGTTTGAGTAGTTAATCAGCGCACTTTCGCTTCTAAAATTAGGGCAAGGAATGCGCCCTGGGTCTGCCCCCCTCCCCCCGTCTCTCTCTCTCTCTCCCTGCCTCCCATCTGTCCAGTCTCTCCGTCTCTCTTCCTCCTACCCATCAAACGGTAAATGATATGGTATATGGAAAGTTAGGACGATTTCCTCTGTGGATAATTGCTATCACCAGATGTTTTGTTCTTGTTATAATTATGATGATGATGACGACGACAACGACGACGACGACGATGATGATGATGATCATCATCATCATCATCATTATCATCATCATCATTAACATTGTTAAAAGCTCAGCCGACTGCGCAGAGTCATGTCAGGGATATAACCATCTCAAAACATAAAGCCTCACTGACCTTGAAAAAAGAAAACACCTGGAAAACAAAATTAAGTACACACATCGATGCAGTCTTAGATCTTTTCCATCAATATTGAGGTTTTCCAGTTGGTTAATCAATCCTTCGTGGTATTGCTGGAAAAGATCTAAGGATGTCTTCTGTCACCACGTTTGTTTTCACTTTAAATCAAAACCATCTTGAGAACCCTAGAAGAATGTCCTCGGAAAAAAGGAAAGTTGAAGGAAAAATAATACACCTTCTTCGATATGCACGTGACACCATTTTATTTGCAGAAAACGAAGAAGACCTACAAAATCTCGTGAATATAATGGAAATAGAAAGCAGAAATAAAGGGCTGGAACTAAATAGCAAGGAGAATGAAGTTATGATAATAAGTTTAAAAAATACAAAAGAGCAACAAGAAGAAAACAAAAACCGCTCATGTAAATTAACAGCAAATGGCAAAACACTGATAAAAACGGCGTAACGTTGATAGATTTAAATATCTGGGAAAAGTCATCTCACAAGACGGCAGATGCACTCTGGAAATATCAGCAGAATTGACCAACCCAGAAAAGCATTCCAGAAAACAAAAAGCGTTCTTACCAACAAATGCCTATGAATAGATATCAGGAAGAGAGTTTTTCAGTGCTCTACAGAACCAATGCTGTTGTACGGATGCGAAGCTTGGATAATCAACAAGCAAAATCAAAACAAACTCGAGGCAGCTGGAATATTGTTTCTAAGAAGAACGTTAAAGAGTTCCATGGACAGCAAAGAAAACAAATGAGATGATCTTAAGAGAAGCAAACTCAAAAAGAACAGATTAGGAAAAGACACGTAACATTTATAGGACATTTCATGACGCAAGAGAAATTTGAGCACCTAGTCCCAACAGGAAAGCTAAAGGAGAAAAGAGCACCAGGCAGAACCAGGGAGAAAGAACTGGCTTTACAAGTGTGGATGGGTACGGTAAGAGAAGGAGATATACTTGCAGCAACAAAGACAGATTTGTATGGACGGCCATGATCGCCAACGCCATGCGGCAAGGCACATGATAATGATAGTAATCAATGCTTTCGCGCATATAAACTAAGAATAAGCCCCTGGTATTGACAATTCCGCTCAATTTATCACCAAAGGACTAGAACACTAAAACACATATAAAAATTAGCTGAACTTACCAGAAATTCCTTCTGCACATCACATTCCCTTAGAGCGAAAAATGCAGTAAGTACATGTACCCAATTATTAATCCGAAAAGAAAGTATGCAAGCATTTCTGAACATATACTCGTGAATGGACCTGCAAAGCAGAAAATGATAAAAAGATATGAAAAAAAGCAAAGGAGCAAGGCAGAAACAAAGAGAGTGACAAAAAACAGGAAATCACCAGCACAGATCAGAATGTGGTTAACATTAGTAAAGCATAAAAATGTTAATGGCCATGCACGAAAATGTCGAAACTGAAAGAACAGTTTATGTGGATGTGGTTTGAAGAAGCATGTCTCTTTGGATGTGGCAAAGAAAAAGAATTCACAGAAGAGATATGAGAAAGACCGTGCCACAATTTCGGACATATCTAGCCTAACCGCTTGGATTCAAGTGCACGGCTTTCTTGTTATGGTAAATATAAATACTTGTTAGTAACAGAGAATTATGTACACATTCTGTATGTGAAGCGTGCTGAGATGCAATAGCACAATGTGGGATGGGCGAGTTCCAGTTAAACGTTCATCGAGTCTTCTTTTCACCAACGACTGAAAACACTTCTTGTCCAGTCTGTCCAAATGCGAAAGAGCATAGTAACATTTTCTGTTTGTGTCCATTGTACAGTCAGATCAGACAATTACGCGTTTCTGTGTCCTCTGAAGGTGATGATTTAGACAAAATGTTCATGAGTACACTGACCAATGACTCTACAGGAACTATCGTTAAACACCTAAATTTTTCGTTGGTGCCATTAAAATGAGACAAAACAGTAATGGAAATGTAGTAACCTGAAGTATTGCGTGTTTGTACAACTACAAGAGTGGAGTTATAACAATTACCTGTACAACTACAAGAGTGGAGCTATAACAATTACCTGTACAACTACAAGAGTGGAGTTATAACAATTACCTGTACAACTACAAGAGTGGAGTTATAACAATTACCTGTACAACTACAAGAGTGGAGCTATGACAATTACCTGTACAACTACAAGAGTGGAGCTATAACAATTACCTGTACAACTACAAGAGTGGAGCTATAACAATTACCTGTACAACTACAAGAGTGGAGTTATAACAATTACCTGTACAACTACAAGAGTGGAGTTATAACAATTACCTGTACAACTACAAGAGTGGAGTTATAACAATTACCTGTACAACTACAAGAGTGGAGCTATAACAATTACCTGTACAACTACAAGAGTGGAGCTTTAACAATTACCTGTACAACTACAAGAGTGGAGCTTTAACAATTACCTGTACAACTACAAGAGTGGAGCTTTAACAATTACCTGTACAACTACAAGAGTGGAGCTTTAACAATTACCTGTACAACTACAAGAGTGGAGCTATAACAATTACCTGTACAACTACAAGAGTGGAGCTATGACAATTATCTGTACAACTACAAGAGTGGAGCTATACAATTATCTGTACAACTACAAGAGTGGAGCTATAACAATTACCTGTACAACTACAAGAATGGAGCTTTAACAATTACCTGTACAACTACAAGAGTGGAGCTTTAACAATTACCTGTACAACTACAAGAGTGGAGCTTTAACAATTACCTGTACAACTACAAGAGTGGAGCTTTAACAATTACCTGTACAACTACAAGAGTGGAGCTTTAACAATTACCTGTACAACTACAAGAGTGGAGCTATGACAATTACCTGTACTGAGTTCGGCGTCTGTCACTGCGCTTATGACAAATATGTGTCTACTGATCCCCCACCCCCACCCCCATTTCCCACAGAAGGGACTATTGGCGCCATTCATTAAGAATTAAGAGTTCCCAGTTCCCATCCCCACCCGACCAGTCTAGAACCGACAGCTGTCGTTTGGTTTCTTTTTGATGTTTGTTCTTTACTTTTTACTTCGTCTGTCACCGTTTTCTTTGATGTCCCCCTCTCCCCCCCCTCTCTCTCTGTCTCTCTTTCTGTGTGTCTGTCTCTCCCTCTCTCTTTGTCGCTCTCTCTGTCACTCTCTTCCTCTCTATACATCTCTCCCTCTATTTCCCTGCATCTCTCGCCTTCTCTCTCTCTCTCCTCTCTAGTCTCCACGCTTCCCTCTTCCTCTCTCTCTTCCTTTCTCTACATCTATGTCTCTCCCTCTCTGTTTCTCTCACTCTGTATCTCTTTCCCCTCTCCTCTTTCTCTCTCCCTCTCCATCTCATCCTTTCCCTCTCTCTCCAACTCTCCGTCTGTCGGTATCTCTCCCTCTCTGCCTCTCCCTTTCACTCTCCCTTTTACCGTCTGTCTCTATCTTTTTCTATCTCTGTCCATCTCCCACTGTCTGTCTGTCTCCCTCTCCATCCCCCTCTCTTTGTCTTTCTCTCCCTATCTCTTCGAAAAGGGAACATAATTTCACACCGCCCAGCATGGATGTGTGTCTTCGTGTCTGTGTGTGTCCTTATCATGGAACAAAAACCGTTGGAACTGTGAACACTTTCAAATATTTAAGGAAAGAAGATTTGCAGAACAGGAAAATTCCAGAAGGTAAAAAGATGCACATGATCAAAAGTTCTGGTTTCCTTGTTCCAGACAACCAGAAAGCCCGATGTGCCTGTACATGTAAATGGTGTTCTTGAATTATGTAACACTACGGCTATACCTGTAATATTTTAAAATCGTAGTCAATTATAAGAATGTAAGAACTTCAATGTTATTTGAAAAACTGCAGCTGAATGTTTTGCAGCATATGTTACAATTAGCAAACAGCGCTATCATTGACATGGTTTATCATGAAACAGGATTATGTTTAATTCCAGTGTTGGGTTAATTCTGAAATAATTAAATAATGGGTGTAGTTCTGTGTCAACTGACATTGCAATGAAATACTCTTAATAATGCACTTTGTGATTTATACGTAAAAGCGTATACTGTTTGGTCTGGATAGGTGGACACGTCAAGAAAATACAAACTAGTACGGTTTGGGAACAAATTCAGATTTTCTAAAAATGTTACTTTCCACTCCAGACTGATTTTCTGCAAGACTGTTAGAGAGCTCTGGAAAAGAATAGTAAGCACATTGTATCGAAATTAAATTTCAAATACCATTTTCGAAAAATATACATATCACACAGTTACCTCGTATATTCTTCCTGTCATTGAATTTGGTGCGGATGTCACAAGCTTTACACTGAATTAAACAGATGGGAAGGAACAGACAGAAAAAGCGGAATATAAAATTTTATGATGACAATGCCTCACGCAATGAGTTTCATTTCATTTTATTTCATTTTTTGATGTCCTTAGTTCTGTAACAACTGACTGAAGTATAGTCCACAAAAATGCCTTCCAATGAAATCAATGTTTTCATTGTGTAACTTCATATCTGGAAGGAAAACAGACCAACCGAAATCATCAAACTTATCAACGTTTCCAAAACGGTATAGTTATATTCTGAACATTGGAATATCATATGGAAAAACAATTTCAGATGTACATTCTTTCTGTTGGACTGTTACTGCTAGATGTTATATGTTGGCTCCACTGAATTTCTCTTTATTTGCTGTTATCCTCCACTGGGGTTAAAAGGTCTGTTTGACACTGACCACTGAACAATGTGTGTGTGTTTCTGTCTGTTGTCAAAGTGTGTTCGCAAAATGTTCCCAGCCCATTCTAGATGGATCTTTGTCAAATCTGGGTCAAAGGTGAGTAACGCTGAGAAATCGAGAATAAATAATTCTGGGTGTCATGGCGCCAAGATCAAGGTCATAAAGGCGAAAACAGCGTGTACAAATCAGCACCTTTAGAGGAAGGAGTGAAAGCAGAACAACAACATGCACATTCTGTTTTCGCTGTAGCGACTGTCTAACGTTGTCCTCGTTTCACGTCAAGTTTTACTCCATCTTAATGCCTCAATGTTACAGTGACCTTGACAATACAAAATCTGGATTTTCTGTAATCATTTTTGTAAAGGGATATCGTTGGAATGGCGTAACAATTTCTTAAAAGAAAAACGGGAGTACACTCAATACTAGAATTAATACAACTTCTTGATAAAAACGCATGGACTTTGCGAACAAGAGTTTGATTTAAGAGATGCTATGGATATCAATTCCATTGAATTCAGTGTAACTGAAGTCGTATAGATAATGGCTAAAGGAAGACCTTTGTCGTCTTGCGGAAGGGTAGAGCAAGCCATTCATTTGGTGTGGACTTTGAAGGAGTGCCTGGCTTCTTGTAGGAATTCTTGTTAAATCAGTCTGTTAGCTTTTGATTCTCCCCAGTGAGAGAGGTGTCAGGGTGAGTACTTTGTGAATAGGTCTTTACAATATTCTCTTCGTCTTTCTGTCCCTACTGTGAAACATTGATTCCGGTCGACCTTGAGTTTCTATATCATGTTTATTTTTCGATGTCTCGTGGAAAACATTAAATTGTGTGTGTGTGTGTGTGTGTGTGTGTGTGTGTGTGTGTGTGTGTGTGTGTGTGTGTGTGTGTGTTTGTGTGTGTGTGTGTGTGTTTGTGTGTGTGTGTGTGTGTATGTGTGTGTGCCTGTGTGTGTATGTCTGGCTGGCTGGCTGTGTCTGTGTGTGTCTGTGTGTGTCTGTGTGTGTGTGTGTGTGTGCGTTTGTGTCTATGTGTCTCTCTGTGTGTCTGTGTGTGTCTGTGTGTGTGTGTCTGTGAGTGTGTGTCTGTGAGTGTGTGTCTGTGTGTGTGTCTGTGTGTGTGTGTGTGTGTTTCTGTGTCTGCATGTGTCTGTGTCTGCCTGTCTGTTTCTGTAGGTTTGTTTCTGTCAATGTCTGTGTATCTATCTGTCTGTCTGTCTGTCTTTCACTTTGTCTGTCTCTGTCTTTCTATGTCTGTGTGCGTGGTGTTTGTTTGTTTTGTGTGCGAATATACTGGGGGTTTTTGTTTGTTTTGTCTGTGAGAAGACAGATCAGCTTTTGCAGTAAGGATGCCTCAGCTTTTCATGAATGTGCTTTAAGAATCACTCGGTTATTTATCAATGTACCTGAAGGATCACTTGGCAATTTATGAATATACCATAAGAATCACTCGGTTATTTATCATCGCACTTTAAGGATCACTCAGCTATTTGTCAATTTACTTTAAGGATAACTGCTATTTATTAGTATACTTTAAGGATCACTCAGCTATTTATCGATTTAGTTTAAGGATCACTCTGCTATTTATCATTGTACTTTAAGGATAACTGCTATTTATCATTGTACTTTAAGGATAACTGCTATTTATTAGTATACTTTAAGGATCACTCAGCTATTTATCGATTTAGTTTAAGGATCACTCTGCTATTTATCATTGTACTTTAAGGATCACTCTGCTATTTATCATTGTACTTTAAGGATAACTGCTATTTATCAATGTACTTTAAGGATCACTCTGCTATTTATCAATGTACTTTAAGGATAACTGCTATTTATCATTGTACTTTAAGGATAACTGCTATTTATTAGTATACTTTAAGGATCACTCAGCTATTTATCGATTTACTTTAAGGATAACTCTGCTATTTATCATTGTACTTTAAGGATCACTCTGTTATTTATCATTGTACTTTAAGGATAACTCTGCTATTTATCAATGTACTTTAAGGATCACTCTGTTATTTATCATTGTACTTTAAGGATCACTCTGTTATTTATCATTGTACTTTAAGGATAACTCTGCTATTTATCATTGTACTTTAAGGATAACTGCTATTTATCAATGTACTTTAAGGATAACTGTTATTCATCATTGTACTTTAAGGATCACTCTGCTATTTATCAATGTACTTTAAGGATCACTCTGTTATTTATCATTGTACTTTAAGGATAACTGCTATTTATCAATGTACTTTAAGGATAACTGCTATTTATCATTGTACTTTAAGGATCACTCTGATATTTATCAATATACTTTAAGGATAACTGCTATTTATCATTGTACTTTAAGGATCACTCTGTTATTTATCATTGTACTTTAAGGATCACTCTGCTATTTATCATTGTACTTTAAGGATAACTGCTATTTATCATTGTACTTTAAGGTAACTGCTATTTATCAATGTACTTCAAGGATCACTCTGCTATTTATCAATGTACTTTAAGGATCACTCTGTTATTTATCATTGTACTTTAAGGATCACTCTGCTATTTATCAATGTACTTTAAGGATCACTCTGCTATTTATCATTGTACTTTAAGGATCACTCTGCTATTTATCATTGTACTTTAAGGATCACTCTGCTATTTATGATTGTACTTTAAGGATCACTCTGTTATTTATCATTGTACTTTAAGGATCACTCTGCTATTTATCATTGTACTTTAAGGATCACTCTGCTATTTATCATTGTACTTTAAGGATCACTCTGCTATTTATCATTGTACTTTAAGAATCACTCTGCTATTTATCATTGTACTTTAAGGATCACTCTGCTATTTATCAATGTACTTTAAGGATCACTCTGCTATTTATCAATGTACTTTAAGGATCACTCTGCTATTTATCATTGTACTTTAAGGATAACTGCTATTTATCATTGTACTTTAAGGATCACTCTGCTATTTATCATTGTACTTTAAGGATAACTGCTATTTATCAATGTACTTTAAGGATCACTCTGCTATTTATCAATGTACTTTAAGGATCACTCTGCTATTTATCATTGTACTTTAAGAATCACTCTGCTATTTATCATTGTACTTTAAGGATCATTCTGCTATTTATCATTGTACTTTAAGAATCACTCTGCTATTTATCATTGTACTTTAAGGATCACTCTGCTATTTATCAATGTACTTTAAGGATCACTCTGCTATTTATCAATGTACTTTAAGGATCATTCTGCTATTTATCATTGTACTTTAAGGATCACTCTGCTATTTATCAATATACTTTAAGGATCACTCTGTTATTTATCAATATACTTTAAGGATCACTCTGCCATTTATCAATTTACTTTTAGGATCACCCCACCCCACCCCCGTGGAATGCCGGGGGCTCTTTCAGTATAAACAGTATCCTCAACTTCTGGAAATTCCACACTAGAAATTTTCACTTTCTGTCATCCTCTTTGTTTCTGCTTAACTTCCTTGCTTTCTGTCATTTTTATCATTTTCTGCCTTGCTGGTCCATTCACCTGTATGTGTTCGATAAAGTCTTATGCACTTTCTCTGAAGATTTATAATTGGGTACACCTGTTAAGTGCATTTTTGGCTCTAGGGATATGAGATATGCGGAAGCAATATTAGGTAATTTAGACCCGTTTTTACATATGTTTTAGTGTCCTTAGTTATGTTAAACCTTGTAATCATGTACGTTTTTTTTAAAAATCTCCTGTGCGATAAATTGGACGAAGTGGTCAACACAAGGGCATTTCCTTAGATTATGCGCGCGAATGCACTGATATGTGTACTTAATTTTCTTTTCCTTTTTTTCCTGTTGAAGTTTTGTATATGCTTTGAACTGGCTATAGCCCTGATATGGCTCTACGCAATCGGCTTTAAACAGCGAAAAGGATGACTAAGCTATCTATCAGTTTACTTAAATGATCATTCAGCTATTTACCAATAAGCTTCAAATATCACTGAGTGTTTATCATTTTACTTTAAGAATCATCCAGCTGTTCATGAATGTAGGCTACTTGTTGTAGATTGTGTGAGGTGAATGCGCGTTTTTAATAATAATAATAATGATAATGATAATTATAATGATAATAACAATAATAATAATAATAATAATAATAATAATAGGAAAAAGAAAGAGAAGAAGAAAAAGAAGAAAATAACAGCAACAATAACAACAACAATACCAACCATAATAATAACAGGATTTGAACGGCGTCCTGCTTAGGGTCTGGGTGTTCATAACATCTGTACAGACAAGTAAATAAACATGAACTGCTAATCACACACACACACACACACACACACACACACACACACACACACACACACACACACCAGCACAGGATGCATCATTTATATAACAGAAATCTATAATACTTGTAACTGATAGTACCATGAAAGAGAAAAGTTTCGATATAAACTTTGAAGGCAGCAAGAGAACAAGAATGTCTGTCGTGCCAGGGAAGAAAGTTGCAGAACTGTGGGGCACAACAAGAGTCAGAACGGCAGCCCCGACATTTCCGTCTGTAGCGTCACGTCCTCAGCACAGAAGACTAGAGTCAGAACAACAGCAAGACGATGTAGGATTCCACGGCTCTTTCAACACAACCAGCCACTTCTTTAACCCTTTGACTTCCGCAAACCGTTCACCAGCATCCTGCTAGCAAAGCAAAAACTTAACATTTTGATTCCCTCATCTTATCCACCAGCTTCCTAAGTTTTTGCAGTTGGTGGATAGGGTGAGGGAGTCAAATGATTAAGTTTTTGCAGTTGTTAGATAGGGTTAGGGAATCAAAGGTTAAGTTTTTGCAGTTGGTAGATAGGGTGAGAGAGTCAAAGGGTTAAGTTTTTGCAGTTGGTGGATAGGGTGAGGGAGTCAAAGGGTTAAGTTTTTGCAGTTGGTAGACAGGTGTAGGAGTCCAAGGGTTAAGTTTTTGCAGTTGGTGGATAGGGTGAGGGAGTCAAAGGATTAAGTTTTTGCAGTTGTAGATAGGGTGAGGAAGTCAAAGGGTTAAGTTTTTGCAGTTGTTAGATAGGGTGAAGTAGTCAAAGGGTTAAGTTTTTGCAGTTGGTAGACAGGGTGAAGGAGTCAAAGGGTTAAGTTTTTGCAGTTGGTGGATAGGGTCAGGGAGTCAAAGGGTTAAGTTTTTGCAGTTGGTGGATAGGGTGAGGGAATCAAAGGGTTAAGTTTTTGCAGTTGGTGGATAGGGTGAAGGAGTCAAAGGGTTAAGTTTTTGCAGTTGGTGGATACGGTGAGGGAGTCCAAAGGTTAAGTTCTTGCAGTTGGTAGACAGGGTGTAGGAGTCCAAGGGTTAAGTTTTTGCAGTTGGTGGATAGGGTGAGGAAGTCAAAGGGATAAAACGTGTGGACCGTCTGAGGATTGAACCCACGACCCTTGCGTTAGTAGACTATCGCTCTGACCAATGATCTAATGCTCAACTGCCCGAAAAAACAACATACACAAAACACATGTATGTCACGGGTATAAACTAAACTTGCATCATGTAATATACTAATCTGAACACAACGAGTTTGTAGACTCCGTTTTGCGAGCCTCTGTGCAGTTGAGAAAAATTATTTCTAAAACTGAAACGTCCACATGAACAGCAGACAACCGTTTTCGCTGTAACATTCGACTATTTCGGAGGCGAACTGGCTGATAAGAAGGGACACACAGGTGAAATTCTTACATTCTACTGCCATTAACTTTGAATTGTAGTCCGAATATGGACACCAAACAATAATAATGATGCTGATAATAATAATAACTACAACAACGACAACAAAACAAACACGTCACCACCACCACCGCCAACAACAACAATGATAATGAATACTAATGATACTACTACTACAAATAATAATAATAAATAACAATAACAATGATGAAGATCACATAATACTACACAACCCAGAAAGCAAGCTCCTAAGCACTTTGCACTTTACAGATTCAATGACATAACCATGATATGACACAAAACAAGAAAAAAACAGTATCGTACACTAACAGTATCGTACACTAACAGTATCGTACACTAACAGTATCGTACACTAACAACAACACGATTCCAGAAGAACGCATGTGTATACACCCACCCACCTATCCCTGGAAGCCTCATTAAAACAGTGGTGAATGGATTGTCCACAATAAGAATCAATCTCTTGTCTTCGTGTTCTTTATCGAAAGAAAGATATAATGATAAACCAATGTCTGAGCAACATCTGCTGTCCATGAGACTGACTAGAAATTCTTACAAACGCACACAAGTGCGCACGCGCGCGTGCACACACACACACACACACAAAACCGAGACAATTTCCCCATCTGATCGGCTCGGATCAATCCCCCTCTCCTTTTCCCCTCAGGCAAACACACACACACCCTCGACCTCGCCCTTGGTCGATCCACACGTATAACGACAAATGGACATGATGAGGTTTAGGACTGTAACGATGTTTTAAACCGTCTGGCTTTTGGAGATAAACTATATATTCAACCTCTTTCCTCCCTCTGGCTGCCCACTTTAACCCCTTTAACACTTTACTCTATCACTCCCTCACTTTCATCTACCTGTGTTTTGTCGTTGATGACGTGTCGTTTGCTGTCCCATTGTCTGTATCGTTTCAGCTGTGTTGAAACCACTCTGCTCATTCCGGCTCGACCACTATGCCCCGCGTTCATTAGTTTAAGTGCCAGAAGCCCATGGAAGCCTGCGATATCCAGCTGCCATGCGATTTAAATGCCAGAAGCCCTTGGAAGCCTGTGATGTTCAACTGCCATGAGATTTAAATGCCAGAAGCCGCGAGCCTGTGATTTCAGCTGCCATGAGATTAAATCCAGAAGCCATGGAGTCTGTGATGTCCAGCTGCCATGAGATTTAAATGCCAGAAGCCCATGGGAGTCTGTGATGTCCACTGCCATGGATTTAAATGCCAGAATCCATGGAGTCTATGATGTCCAGCTGCAATGAGATTTGAATGCCAGAAGCCCATGGGAGCCTGTGATGTCCAGCTGCCATGAGATTTAAATGCCAGAAGCCCATGGGAGTCTGTGATGTCCAGCTGCCATGAAGCCATCCACCAAAGGAGTCCCTGCATTGCTGCTGTATCATTTCAGTGGAGTTCAGGAGTGCCTGTTCTGATGCAACGTACTCAGTACACTGTCTACTAAGCCCCCTACCAAGAACAATAATCACTGTGTCCAGAGACCTCAGGTAGGAAAGACCACTATCATGACCCTCCAACGACAGCCCCCATGAAGCACCCACACCATCTTCCAATCTAGCTTTATCTCATACACGGAAGCGGTAGATGAAACCCAAAATGAACTCACCACTCCAGCAGGGCCTGAGGGGCCACACCAGAACAATTTATACGATGATAATCATGATGACTGATGATTTCATGTTAACAGGGAGGATGATCATAATCGTGTGTAGTCCTATCTAGGATTGAAACTTACAGGCTTATTTTCATAATAATGTATAAGAGACAGTCTTGATGGAGGCAGACACAAGAAGATCACTGATAAGGAAGATTAGGAAAAGACAGGCAACATTTATAGGCCATTTTATGAGGAAAGGGGAATTGGAGTACATGGTCACAATAGGAAAGCTGGAGGGAAAGAGAGCACCAGGTAGACCCAGGGAGAAAATATTGGACGGACTTGCAGAGTGGCTGAAGACAGAGAAGGTGGAAGAGGTGCTTGCGGCAACAAGCCATGTGGCAAGGCACTTGATGATGATGATGAATGTATACTGGTCCCGAGAGATACACGCACGTGCAGTGTTGGTCAGGCATTTTCAGCTACATCCTCAATGACACATCCATGAAGTGGATGGGACTGGACAATGTGGTCTCAGTGTTCCCAATCACAGCACGATCAACTGTGGATAGGAGCCGGTCAGGCCTGAAATATCCCACAATCATTGTTTGGACCAATAGGGATCCAGACCCTCGACCTCACCGCTGTGCTAGCCATTTCATCAGGATGACTGGTTGACCTGCTGTCTTTGTTGTAGCGCAGTGCCTTTTTTGTCTACGTGTTCTTTGTTCAACTTTAACAGTAGATCTTCCGATGGCATGGCTAAATGAACCCTCCAGGGAACTCGTAAGGGAGGAAAACGAAGGGGAAAACAGAAACAAATATTTGCAGAGACCCAGGCTTTGGCACGTAACCAGCAGACCTGGAAGATTCTAGGAAACTGTTACACAGTGTGGCATCCTAATGACAGTTCACAGTATTAAGGAAGAAGAGGTGGAGGAGAAGAAGGAAAAAGAAGAAGAAAAAAAAAGAATAAGGAGGAAAAAGATGGATAATGAGAAGAAAGAAAGAAAGAAAGAAAGAAAGAAGGAAAAGACGGAGAAGAAGAAGATGCTAATAATAAAGACTGGGTTTTTCTACCAGAAATCATCTGCCGTAGAATCTCTTACGCACAGTATGTGCAAACTGCACATAGGACTTTGGTTTATCGTCCCAGCCAAAAGACTAGCATCCAGACCATCACTCAAGGTTCAGAGGAAGGGGAACACATATTGCTGTCTGTCCATGAACTGACCCTGGGACTCTCGCTAAACATGCAGCAGTCATTTTAACCAACAGGACCCCACTTTCCTATGACCAAGCCGGTGTATAAGATCAAAATCAATTTGATGTTCTCAAGCAAAATGTGTAAAAGATGAAGCCTCTCTCTCTCTCTCTCTCTCCTCCCCCCCCTCTCTCTCTCCGCTATCTGTGCGTGTGTATATGTGTATAGCGTATATGCGTACACAGCATAATGAGAAACACGTTTCAGTGTGCACAAGGCACAACTACTACTACTACTTATGATAATAGTAATAATAATAATAATAACAATAACAATAACAACAATAATAATAATCAAGATTATTAATATAGCACAGAAGTTCCACTTCTTTTGCCTTCTGTCTGTCTGTTTGTACCTTCTTGGATGTAGCGGAGAGAAATAGCTGACGGCCAACAATGAGCTAGCAGGCCCAAAGTGGAGAAACCCAGAGTGATGGCAAGGTGTCTTTCTCGTCATGTCTTCCTTGGTCCGCCTCTCACTTTAAATCCACACACCTTCAGGCGCATACACACACACACACACACTTCAAACAAGCAACAACACCAGACATATCTATCAATAAAATGTAGTATGTATGTATGTATGTATGTATGTATGTATGTATGTATGTATGTAGTGCATGTATGTATGTATGTATGTATGTATGTATATGTATGTATGTATGTATGTGTGCATATATATGTGTGTTTATATATAAATATATATAACACACACAAATATATGTTTTATATATATATATATATATATATATATATATACATGCATGTATGTATGTATGTATGCATGGATGGATGGATGGATGGATAGATGGATGTATGCATGAGTATGTGTTATATACATATATATATATATATATATATATATATATATATATATATATATATATATATATGCATATGTATATAAATAAATCAGAAGGAGACAGAGACAGAGAGAGACATACACACAGAGAAACTGCAATACCGCTGGACCAACAAGAGCAGCAAATACTCATTTACGGATTTGGAGATATTTCTGGAAAAGCTGTTTGTGAGGCACTTTTTCAAGGTAAATAGACAACTGCTGTGTCTATAAAACACAGGAAAGTGCATACAGATATCTTGTTGACAGGGGTCTCGTGAAGCCATCAAACACCCAATTAACCGCTGGCACAGTTCTCAAACGCTCAAAAAAGAAATAAAGTAAATAAAAGGCAAGCACTCGCCGCGGTACATTGGTTAGCGCAAAGGATTGGTGACTAGACCGCTGTGGGTTCGAATCCCATCATGCTGTCTCTATCACTGTGGGATTTGTCGGCACCCAACTGTGTGTGTTATGGGTTCACTAAACAAGACTGGGACCACACCGTCGAGTCTCATACACTTCATGGATGCGTCATTGAGGGTGTTTATCAAATCTCCAGAACAAAATCACAATTGTCTGTATCTCTCGGGCCTGGTTGACGGCAAGGTATCTCACAAAAGGAAGCGTAGAATACAGCCCTGTCATGCAGTCTCAATCTAGAATGGAACTCCATATCATCCCCATGGTATCATCTCATCATAGCACTGTGGAAAATGAATCCGAGATTCCGTCGCCAGCGGTGTGGAAATGGAGCCACAAAACAAACACAGAAACAAAGAACAAAGCAAACAAAAACAAAACAAAACAAATAAAACGAAACAAAAACACCACAATAAAACAAAGAGGACAAAACAACAACACAGAAACCACCAACAATAAGCAAACAGCAAACAACCAAACAAACCAACAGAAGAACATCAACAGAAAGAGAACAACAAATAAACAACAAACAACATACAAAGACAAGCCAACAACACACAGTAATAAACAAACAAAAGCAACAAACAACATACAAATACAAGCCAACAACACACAGTAATAAATAAACAAAAGCAACAAACAACATACAAAGACAAGCCAACAACACACAGTAATAAACAAACAAAAGCAACAAACAACATACAAATACAAGCCAACAACACACAGTAATAAACAAACAAAAGCAACAAACAACATACAAAGACAAGCCAACAACACACAGTAATAAATAAACAAAAGCAACAAACAACATACAAATACAAGCCAACAACACACAGTAATAAACAAACAAAAGCAACAAACAACATACATTGTACAAAGACAAGCCAACAACACACAGTAATAAACAAACAAAAGCAACAAACAACATACATTGTACAAAGACAAGCCAACAACACACAGTAATAAACAAACAAAAGCAACAAACAACATACAAATACAAGCCAACAACACACAGTAATAAACAAACAAAAGCAACAAACAACATACAAATACAAGCCAACAACACACAGTAATAAACAAACAAAAGCAACAAACAACATACAAATACAAGCCAACAACACACAGTAATAAACAAACAAAAGCAACAACAACAATAACAAAAATAAACCATCTACAAACAACAAACAAACAAGAAAGATACAACAACAAACAAAACAACAACAAAAACAACAACAAAAACAACAAACAAAACAACAAACAAAACAACAAACAAAACAACAACAAAACCCAACAACCAACAACAAAGAACAATATACAGTCAAACCAAACCAAACCAAAACAAAACAAACGAAATTAAAAAAAAAAAACAGAACAAAGAAAAACAAAACACACCAACAAAAACCAAAAGCACCACCAAAAAAACAATCAACCGACAAAACAAAACAAAGCACCAAACAAAACAAAAACAGAAACTCAACACCCAGAAACAAGCACACAAACAAAGAAACACAGACGACAAAGCAGACAGATATGGACCAGTCACGTTCAACAAGTTGGATCACACACCCCAGCCGTATGCAGATGATGTGAGGTACCCCACACCCACTACAGCTCCTGGTGTCCTCCTGCAACGTTGGCTGTCAGCTCCAGATGGGTGAAGAGGCCAAAGCGTTAAACTCAGCACCACGCCAGCACAAGCCTCAGGACGGCGGCACCGGAAGTCGTTTGCTACATCCATCAAGCAAGCTGCTCCCGTCATCCCAAGCTCCCCAGGCAGCTTTCTTCACACATTGCACACTGCCGCCATGCCGAGAAAAAGATGAGACAACTCTGACGTGCCGAAGGGAGATAACTGTGACTTAAAGGGAGGCAATGGGGACAGACGACCATAGAGGTCAATATTAGGACCAAGCAGTTTACTATCTACCTATTCCATACTACTCTCTAATTTTTGCCATCGTCTTCCTGTCCTTTACTCTCTTCCTTTCACTTCATATCGTGCATCGTCCCCACATCTGTCCCATTTTCCCCTGAAGACGCCAAACTAAGTTACAAGAAAAAAGAGAGTGTCCCTCTTACTTGCCAAACCCAGCCCAAGGCATTTTAATGCCCTACCGTTTGACTTCTGCCATATCATAGCTGGACTTACTGGCGAAAAGCTTTATCCAGACTTCTAACGAATCCAACCGAGTGCAGCGCAAAGGCACACTTGTAAAAATTACATTGGCTGCCAGTCAAAGCACGAAGTGCTGTCAATGTCTGAACATCACGCCAAATATTTATCACAACTCCTCCTACCCTCCAGACCTTTCAAAGCACTCAAGCCTAAAAGAGTTTCTCTCTTGAACTACCTCAGTTCACTATATTTGCAGGAAGAGATCCTTCTGTGTTTGCCATGACAATACGGAACTACCTCCCACTGTCTTAAGGTAGCAGGTACAGTGGCGGAGAAGCTATTTTTTGTTTATTTTAGTAACAGTGGATATACATAAGCTAGAAACCTGATGTTTGGCAGAAATCTGCAGGATACATGTCTCTAATAGAAAAAAATATTATTTTGGTAAAATGTTTCATATAATTTGTGTTGTAATTAATTATGTAAATTAATGTGAAATTTTCGATACCAAAAATAGTGATAGTTTTTGACAGACTAATTCCCAGGGTATAATTCTTTTTGAAGATTTGTTTTTTTTAATATAACCTATATTACAAAATGAAGCTTTTGTCATACCAACTTTTTGATATCCAGTTTTGTCTTCATTCTATGGGCGTATAAAATTCGCGTTAAATGTCATTAAATTTTTTTACACTTTTACAAGCTTTATTACTAAACTATACAAGTTATCCAAAATCTGGTATGACACAAGCTAGCTGTTAGTATGATAAAGCTTTGTGCCAAAATTCATGCAGATTGGTTAATATTTGTACGCACTAGGAACGCAAAACGACAAAAAAAAGGTCAATTTTGACAAACGTTGATTTTCAGGAGATTTTTGGGTCACCCCAGCCTTACTAAAAAAATTCCTGAAGCAAATCTGTTTGTTTTTCAGCAAAATGCTTTGAGGATATAGTGTAGAAATGATTTTTCTGTGTTAAAAAAAATATAGGAAGTAGTAATTCCAAAAAGTCAAATTTCTCATCTCCCCCACTGTACCTGCTACCTTAAAGCAAAGTAAACGTCTTGCTTACTTTAAACCACACACACACACACACACACACACACACACACACAAAACTCACACGCACACACACACACAAAACACACACACACACACACTCTCTCTCTCTCTCACACACACATACACATCAAAATGTCTTTCTCAGACATGCACAAAACTACAAAGATTAATGATGTAAGTAACTTTTCTAGTCATGTCGTGCTGCAATTCATCTACAGTGTAGTTGTATATGCGTCTCTCTCTCTCTCTCTCTCTCTCTCTGCGTGCGTTTCACGTGTGTGCGCATGTATGTGGGGGAAGAAGGGAGAGGGGAGACAGAGAGAAAGAAGAGAGAGAGAGAGAGAGAGAGAGAGAGAGAGAGAGAGATGTACTTATTAGATGACGTAACTATGTCATTATCTGTTGTTATCCTTGAAGAACAATGTTTATGCTGCATCAATGCATGTATCCAGAATTCCGTTCACGGTTTTCTAAATTGTATTTTTATCTTTACTTAAAACGTAATGACGATCTGTTGCTGTGTGAAGTGTAGCCAGCATGCTTCGGCATGGACTGTACATGTATGAGTTGTACATATGTAAATATTGTTGTCATATGTTGCTTCAGGTATCTTTAGTCTGGACTCGCCAGAGCCTAAACACCCTTCATGCATACAGAACATCAACTATGCATGTTAAAGATTCTGTGATTCAAGTCTTTGTGGTTTGTGGAAGCATGGAAACATCCAGTACTCACAACCACCACAGACACTGACTGTACACAGTACAAATACAGTGGAACGTAGTCAGCTCGTCTAACAGCTTCACTTCTCCATTTTCCATTAAAATGTCTGGTTACATGGAACGCGCAGTGAATCTTATTTTCGGAGAATAATGCTTTATAAAAACGATTTAAAACAATATAGTGTACACAAATACTGTCAGAAACAGCACCTCAGCACCTTTGTCCCAAAATCTACCACTTTTTGTTCTTGCCTATCCACAAACTATACCATGCCAAAAATGTTCCCGTGCCAGATATATAGACCCGGGCATTTCAGAGCGCCCGACATGGGCACATTCTTTTTATGTACTTCGTTTATTAAACCTAAGATAAATAAAAAAAGATTTTAAAATAAATAAATGAGCATAATAAAACTATGTCCGACTCTGGCGAGCAGTTTTGCTTCATCAAATGGGGAAGAATCAACGGCCGGTCTATATTCACAAATACCGATTATGACAAAACATAACATTACAGTAGATGATTATGCCCTACTTATAGTTTGTCTTCAATAATAATAGTAGTAATAGTACTACTACTACTAAACCAACAACAATAAAAACTAATGATAATCATGATAATCAGGACAATTTCTATAGTGGCCATCCTAATTATTTAGGCTACTGGGCGCTTTAAAGATAAAAACGCTAAAGTCGAACACACACATACACACACACACACACACAACACACAAACATACACATACACACACACAGACACACACACACACTTACACACTGACGGACACAGATAATCAAATACGTTCAAATATGAGCGAGAGGTACACGTGACAAGCAACAAATTAATATTTTAGGTTGACTATAGCAACTGTCTTATAATTTGTTGTTGTTGGTGTTGTTGTTATAAGTCATGTACTTTTTAATAGATTAACTGAAGCGCGGGCACACACACACACACACACACACACACACACACACACACACACACACACACACACACACACACACACACACACACTATTCCTTTTAATTTCCATTCTCACGGTACCTAAGGCGTCTGCGATTTAAAAGGTTATTGGACATTAATGTGAGTGTGCAGATAGACAGACAGACAGACAAGCTGGCAGGCAAGCAGGCAGGCAGACAGACAGACAGACAGACAGACAGACAGGCAGGCAGGCAGGCAGGCAGACAGGCTGGCAGGCAGGCAGACAGGCTGGCAGGCATGCAGACAGACAGGCAGACAGACAGGCGGACAGACAGACAGGCAGGCAGGCAGGCAGACAGGCAGACAGGCGGGCAGGCAGGCAGGCAGACAGACAGGCAGGCAAACAGGCAGACATACACAGACAAACAGATGCACGTCTCCTCCCTCGCTCTAATGTGACAGCAGTACTCAAGGCGGGCAACCTTCGAGAAGTTGGAGTCAAGGGACACAAATCCTGCTGCCACTGCTGCAGGAAGCAGACGTGACGGAGCAACCGTCGTCTCGCTCACAATTCCATTCTTTTGTCTTATCGGCACAAATCCTATCAATTGTCTTTGCCTTTCTTCTTTTTCTTCTTCTTCCTCTCTCTCTCTCTCTCTCTCTCTCTCTCTCTCTTCTCTCTCTCTCTCTCTCTCTCTCTCTCTCTCTCTCTCTCGCGGTTTAGGACTTGAGTGCCTCCCCTTCTATCTCTCCCTCCCCCCCCTCTCTCTTTCTTTTCCCTTTCTTATTTGTTTTTCTAAGGCTGGTATTTGAGTGGATTCATGTGAAAACGTCTCCTTTTTCTCTGTCTCTTTCCTTGTGTTTATCTCACCGTCTGTCTCTATTTACCCAGCCCTCTCACACACTTCATCCAAATGACACACCAACCTACCCTGCCAGTCATCATTTTCACACTGTTTTGCCCCATGGGCACAAAGACGTACCTGTCTATCTCGTTTGTAGCTTGGTACACAAGCCTGTTTCTGTGCACTGATTTGTGTCAGTCATTTAAATAGACAGCTATTTATCATCGTTAATTACTACTTCTCTGTCCGCCCTTCTTACTTTTGAAACAAAAGCCAAGCTCATCAGTTCCAGTTCAATTCCCACCCGGACATCCAATACCAGACTGGACCCTGAGTAGGATGGCCATGCAGTGCTTCTGGTCAACAATGGCCTACCGAAACATCAGCAAAACGACAAATGGCGGGCAGAAGAAATACTTCAAGGACTACCTCTTAGCCTCCCTCAAAGACCTGGACAATTGACGTCAATTCTGAAGACAGCATGGCCCAAAATCGCTCTGTATGGAGGAAAAAGGTCACCAAAAGAGGGCCACCGCAAGAGAAGCCAGGACAACTGTCGATGGTGAGATGATAGGCACATATACAGCGTGTCAGGTGAGAGCTGCCATCACTCCATTCACAGCGTCTGACCACCTCTGTCCCGTATGTGGGAGAGACTCAGCGACCAGATCGGCCTCATCAGCCACCTCCAAACTCACACAGCTGCAGAACCGAACCACCCAGATCTGTAGCCAAGGTCATCTTCGATTACCAGGGACGATCATCATAATCAGTGTAATAGTGTAAGAGAACTTGATTTAGAGACGTCAACCAGAGAGAGAGAGAGGGATGGAGAGAGGGAGGGATGGACAGAAGGAGAGAGAGAGAGAATGAAAGAGAGAGAGAGAGGGAAAGTGGGAGGGGGGAGAATGAAAGAGAGAATGAAAGAAAGAGAGGGATGTAGAGGGAGAGAGACAGAGGGAGGGAATCAGAATCAGAATCAGGAATTTATTCAGTAAGGCCAAAGCCTCATTTGAAGAGGTGTGAACACATTATAAACATTATGCAAACACAAAATATAATACATAGCTGTTCTTAGATAATGCATTAATAGTTTGCAAAAAATACAATATGGGTCGCACAGTCACATTTCGGTAATACAACAGAAGCATATGAATAGGCTTGATGGACACACATCACTACACACATCACTAGAAAGGTTTTACAGACTACGTTGCTAGATTTCTAATTGTATGCACATTTTGAACATACGAGCATTATTAATTTGATGTCATTTAAACTATGGTAGTATTGTGGCTGAATTGGCTGGCGTCTCACATCCTCAAGGACTGGACAACATAGAATAAAGTGATTTTCACCTTCAGTAACACTTTTACACAATGGACAATTTGCTGCCTGATATCTTAGTCTATGGACTGACAAGTCAGGCATACTTGATCTAAAATCTTGTAAACACATACATGACATTTGTCATTTTTGTTTAAAGCCCATCCGACTGTGTAGAGCCATATCAGGGCTATAACCCGTTCAATACAAACACAATACTTCAACAGGAAAGAAAAGGAAAAAAATTAAGTACACATATCAATGCATTTGTGCACATAATTTAAGATGCCCCTGGCGTTGACCACTCTGTCCAATTTATCGCAAAGGGGATATAAAAAACATACCTGAATACAACTTTAAGCATGAGGACACTGAAACATATAAAAAACATACCTGAATACAACTTTAAGCATGAGGACACTGAAACATATAAAAAACATACCTGAATACAAATTTAAGCATGAGGACACTGAAACATATAAAAAACGGGCATAAATTACTCAAAATCGCTTCCGCTTATCTCATTTCCCTAAAGCCAAAAATGCACTTAATACATGTACCCAATTATCAGTACTAAGAGAAAGTATGTGAGACTTTATCGAACACATACAGGTGAATGGACCAGCAAGGCAGAAAATGATAGGAAGAAATCAAAGAGAGCAAAGGAATAAGGCAGAAACAAAGAGAGTGACAGAAAAGAGGAAATTTCTAGCACAGAATTTCCGGAAGGTGAGGATACTATTCATACTGAAAGAGCACCCGGCATCCCCGCAGGGGTCATATCTGATAAATCTGTTAAAATCCAAAAACGAGTATGTTTCAACCTCATGAGATTATCTAAACTTTTTATACTGTGCAAAAACATCACTAGTGTTGATATGATAATCTCAATGTTGCCATCTACAATCAACAAATCTTTGTTTGAACGTTTCCTTGAAAGACTTTATACAACCAACGCCCTGATTTTCCCAGATGTGTTAAGATCCGTAAGTATTTAATGTATCACAGACCATTGAGGCCAAATCTATTTTCGTCTGCTGGCTAAATTTAATGTCATTTTATATGTCTTATAAGGCAATCTCTCTCCACTCATTTCCTTTAGTTTAAGCCAGTATCGAATATAACAAACACTTGAGTTTACAGGAAAGGAAAATTTTGTCCATTCACATTTATATGGAGTCACTTGGTGTTCTAATGTTAACCTCTAAATATCTTTTCAACACAAACAATTGAACACTTTCAATCACCAAAATTGCTTCTCTTGACCCCATATTTCGGAATCATTAGTAAAATTAGTTAAATCTGCGTATCAAATAATTTCAAAAATGATTTAAACAAATTACTGTTTAGTGGATTCTACTGGAAGAGATGCTTGAGGCAACAAGAGATGCAGACAGATGCAAGTCCATGATCGCCAACGCCATGCGGCAGGGCACCTGATGATGATGATGATTGTTTAGTTTATTCGGTTCACTTAGAATACTGAAGACAGCTCGTTTTGCTCTTCTTACCAGATCTTAAGATGCAAAATTATTCCCAAATACCGATCTTAACATGCAAAATTATTCCCAAATACCGATATGAGTTCAAAACAGCCATTTTTGTTTTGTTGTAGAACCATTTCTCAGTATTCGCTAAAAATCCACCTTTCCTAAAGACCATTACATTAGTCTTGTCCGTGCTTACTGTAAGCTATAACTGACACGCTGCTCTATATAGATTGTTTAGATGTGTCTGTAAACCAACTGCAGTTTCTGATAATAAAACAATGTCATCAGCAAACAATAAGACGAACAGTTCAATCAATTCATTACTCAGGTTTGCGTCGTGCCTACCATTATTAATTATTTCGAGAGCAAGTTCATTTATAAACAAAGAAATAAAAATGAGACTATACACATCACCTTGAGTCACTCTATCTGTACAAGTAGTAAACTGTGTACCACATCACACTCCTGCGTTCAAAGAAGCCTATCTACTCTTAACAAATCTTTACATCTTACACATAATACCATTCTTTAACAATATAGGCCATAGAAATTTTCTTGAAATTAAATCAAACGCCTTTTCGAAGTCATGAAAGTTACATACAGTTTTCTAGTATTGGTAAATTGCTTCTGAACAATTGCCGGTAATATATGAACATGAAATCAGTTGTTGAATAATTCTTTTTTAAAACCAGCCTGGTATTCGCCTGTGATATTGTTGTAGTCAAGCCATTTCTGTAATCTATCTTGAATTGACAACAGAGCTGTACTGTTTGCTGCTAATGTTACTCAAACAAATGCCTCTGTAGTCATTTGGGCCACTAGCGGTTTTGTTTTTAAATTAAGGAAGAATGATGGATTCCGTTATCAGGATATTGACCAGTACTCAATCAGTATCATCATCATCAGGTGTCTTGCCGCATGGCGTTGGCGATTAAGTACTTCCATCTGTCTCTATCTCTTGTTGCCTCAAGCATCTCTTCCACCCTCCCTGTCTTCAGCCACTCTGCAAGTCCGTCTAGTATCTTCTCCCTGGGTCTACCCGGTGCTCTCCTTCCCTCCAGCTTTCCAGTTGTGACAAAGTGTTCCAATTCCCCTTTCCTCATAAAATGGCCTATGAATGTTGCCTGCCTTTTCCTAATCTTCCTTATGAATGATCTACTTGTGTCTGCCTCCATTAAGACTGTCTTGTTTGTTTTCTTTGCTGTCCGTGGAACTCTCAACATCCTTCTTAGAAACCACATCTCGGCTGCCTCTATCATGTTCTGGCTTTGCTTGTTGACTGTCTACATCTCGCAACCGTACAACAGTATTAAGAACTCTCTTCCTGATGTTAATTGATAGACATTTGTTGGTAAGAATGCTTTCCATCTTCTTGAAAGTTGTTTTGGCTTGGCCAATTCTGCTGGCTATTTCTGATGTGCTTCTGCCGTCTGGTGAAATGATCGTTCCCAGGTATTTAAATTTATCAACCTGTCTCAAGGTTGTGCCGTTTGCTGTTATTTTGCATGAGGGGATTTCAGGTTTTTTGCTGATCACCATGACTTCAGTCTTCCTGCTGTTTAGTTCCAACCCCTTACCTTTACTTTCTATTTCAAATATATTCACAAGGTTTTATAGGTCACTTTCACTTTCTGCAATTAGCACGGTGTCATCTGCGTATCGAATCTTGTTTACCATTTTTCCTCCAACCTTTAATCCAGGGTCTTCTTCTAGGTTTCTCATGATGTTTTCGCTGTAAAGTGAAAACAGATCTGGTGACAAAACACAACCCTGTCTGACTCCTCTTTTGATGTTTTGGAAAGAGCTTATATCGTTTCTTTATTCTCATTGCAGCTGTTCGTTCCCAATACATATTTCTGATTATTCGTAGATCTTTTCCATCAATATTGTGTCTTTCTAGTTGGTTGATCAATTCTTCATGTCTTACCCGATCGAAAGCATTGGTATAGTCAATAAAGCATAAATATAAATCCTTGTTCACCTCGATTGACCTCTCTATGATAGTTCTTAGGATGTATATGGCATTAATAGCTCCTTTCCCTTCCACAAATCCACACTGTTCATCTGCTATTTCTCTTTTGATTCTATTCCTTGTCCTCATCATGATTATTCTCAATAGGATCTTGGTTACATAACTCATCAAAGTGATTGTGCGATGGAGTTCGCATTCTATAGCCCCTGTCTTCTTTGGAAGTGCAATGAAGATTGATTTTGACATATCTTTGGGGATTTTTCCAGTGTCGTAAATTTCATTTAGGAGGACTGTTATTTTTTCTATACCGAATTCCTCCAGGGCTTCAATCATCTCTGTGGTAATGTTGTCTGGTCTTGGGGCTTTTCCTGGTTTCAATTCATCTTTTTCAATGCTGCTCTAACTTTATCTTTCATTATGGGTGGTCCTTCAAAGTTCTTTCTTATAATGTGTTCTGCGTTTCTGTCATCTTCAAAAAGGTCTTTAATGTACTTTCCCCATCTGTCTAATATTTTGTCTTTTTCCATCAGAATCGTACCATCTTTCGATTTTAAGCAACCAGTTGATGTGCATGTATTTTTCCTGTGGACAATTTCTTCAATTCGTCTGTACATACCCTGAGGATCTGTTTTGTGTTGGTCTTCTATTTCTTTGCATTTTGTTTTCAGCCAAGCTTCCTTAGCTTCATTGCACCTTTTCCTGATTTCTTTGTTTATCGTCCTGCACATTTTCTCGTTTCTCTTCAGTACTGAATAAAACACTGAAATGTTCAACGAGGACATTCACCACCTCATCTCCTCCATTTATTAAGAGCCCTCCAATTGTACAGTCTGGTCCAGCTGCTTTTCCACATTTCAATTTTTGGAAGACTTCTTTTGAAATAGGGCGATTTAGAACATCATAACAACCATCACCATTGCAATCAACAACATCCCAATATCTCTATCGTTACCATCATCATCATCAAACCCACCACAACTATCATCACCACCACAATTGCATCATCATCACAATCAAGGCCATTAAAAATATGATAGAGACATCGTTGTTAATAATAACACTGCCACAGGAGGGGGTTTGTTTTATCAAGGACACCTTTGAATTGTTGAAACCAGTTTTGAACGGAAATCAAGTTAAGTTGAAATATCTTTTTATTGGAGATTTTACGCATATTTGTTCT
Organism: Monoplex corrugatus; assembly: GCA_030674185.1. Classification (NCBI taxonomy): domain Eukaryota; kingdom Metazoa; phylum Mollusca; class Gastropoda; order Littorinimorpha; family Ranellidae; genus Monoplex; species Monoplex corrugatus. Next base: position 86,520,215 of record CM060315.1, read on the forward strand.
GGTTATCCACAGACATGGTTAAATTGTTGAAAATTACATTATTGTGTTCCTTTCTTTTTCAGTGTGATGAATTTTTATACCCTCTTCTAGCCTTACAAAATGTGGCTCTATCTTCACACTTTAACGTCTTCTGACTGTCCGCCTAACGCTTTACATTCATCATCATACCATACTTCCGACTTCTTCCGACTGATATAAATGTTCTTTGCCACACATTGGGCTAGTTGTCTTATATATCAATTGAATAGTTCTAGTGCTTTACTGGCATCAACATTTATTAATCAGTGGCATGGTTTGCTTTCTTTCTATAGAATCAGTATTGACACAGTGCTGTTGAGCATCAATCAGAGTTCCATACATATTTTTCGACAAACAGTTCCTTCTGTCATTGACGTCTTCTATAGCAAACCTTATGTAATTCTTGGTATCAAAGCAAAACTCCAGAAGCCGACGTGGAGAGCCTTTCATTTCAGAAACTTCCAATCGACAGCATTTTTGTATCGTAGTAAATACACTTTTAAAAGCTAAGTAATAATCATTCAAGTGATCACAGATGTGGTTAGCGAAAAAACCATGACCCCAAACGCACCAATTGCTATGACAACGTTCTACAAAGCAGGAGGGAAACAGGTCTGGCCCGAAAGTGCTATGACAACCAGCACATTGCCAAAGGGTCTTCTGGATGGAGCAGTCGATTGGGAGTGTACAGCAGACCTCCCAGAGTGGAGAAATTACCCAGATGTCATCAGCAAGACAGGCATGAGACCAGACATCGCTCTCCACTCTGACTCCTCAAAACAAGTGATTCTGATAGAACTCACTGTGCCATACGAAAGCAGAATGGAAGAAGCACATATCTACAAGACCGAAAAATACGCCGGTCTTGCCAGCACCCTGAAGAAAGCAGGTCTGCGGGTCAAAATCTTCGCCATAGAGGTCGGGGCAAGAGGGTTTGTGGGCACCTCCGCTTATGATCTCATGAAACAACTCGCCATTTCTGGGAAGAAGAGGACTAGAGCCCTTAAAGCGATGGCAGAGGCAGCAGAAAGGAGCTCAAGCTGGATCTGGGCAAGGAGGAACGAAAAAAGTGAACTTCATAAGGATTAAATTCCCTACAGATGATGTGTGCCCCGTTAGCACATTGGTAAAACCGCGTACCGCAGTTCTGAAGCGCAGAATCGCCCAGGTTCGATCCCCGGCGTGGGAAAAAAAAAAAAAAAATAGACAACAGCAGAAGGGCATCCAGGAGTCATGACCTGGATGTGGCCCGGCCCCCCGAGAATGTAAGGAATTCAGGGCCGAAACACTTGTCTAAAGGGGGTTACTTCTCTGAAGACCTTCTGTTGTCTAGCTCTCCCTAGAGTTTCTTTCTACCTGCACATGGTCAGTCCATTGACTTCCGGGAATAGTTCGGAGGACATTCGGGAAAGACCGAAGGACACTGGGAAAGACTAGATCTGCGGGCTTTGTGGGTTGGCTTCCCACCTTGCCTTTGATAACATGCCACGAGTTTTTCAAATGAAAGATGCTCCCCGGATTCACCGAAAGGGGGAGAGAATGATGAATCCATCGGCACTGACTCCATCACGACTGGAAACGCACAACGGACCATGATTAATGACCAGTTGGAATTTCCGTGTGCGTGTGGAAGGAGATTCACCACCAAACGCGGCATGAAGATCCACAGGACAAAAATGGGCTGTTTGAAGACACATACGAACTAGCAGCAGCGCACTGCGATAGCAGGTGAGACGTTGGATGACCAAGGCCAGGAATTAAACCATAGTGCCAAGGACATCCACGCTGACGTTTCTGATGCGGATTTTGCACAAGCTCTTAACGCCAAACGTGGAAAACTCAATTTGCCGCCTGCCGGTGCAAAAGAACAATGGGAGAAATTAGATGAGGAACTTGTCCTTAAGCTGAATGCGCTAATAGGGAACAGTACGCTGGAACACAAACTTGAGACATACGGAGACATCATATACTCTATCTGCAGGGACACTTATGGAGTGAAGCAGCCAAAGACAAAAACGCCTCCCCAGAAATCCAGAAGACAGCAACAGATGGAGAGCATCCGGAGGGAGAAAAGGAAGCTTAAAAAACGAATGAAAACTGCCTCAGAATTCGAGAAGCAAGGGCTCCTGGAACTCTGGAAAGATCTGAAGGCCAAACACAATGCTCTCAGCAAAGTGGAATCAGCAAGGCGAAGAAAGAGCAAAAGAAGAAGACTCAAGATCGTTTCTTCAAAGATCCCTTTGACTTTGCAAGAAAGCTGTTTGAACAACCCAAATCAGGGACTCTCACAGTGGGCAAGGAAACCCTAGAGCAGCATCTCAGGGAAACATATTCCGATTCTCAGCGCGAGGCACCACTTGAAATCCAGAATCTGGTTTGGCCTGCAGCGCCAGAAGGAAAATTCAATAACAAACCACCAACACTGGATGAAGTGAAGAACGTAGTAAAGAAAGCCAGAGCCAAGTCAGCACCTGGACCAAACGGAATACCATACCTGCTCTACAAGAAATGCCCAAAAGTGCTCGAGTGGCTCCACAAGATGATTCGATCAGCATGGAGGAACCAGAAGATCAGCGACCAATGGATGAGAGCTGAAGGAGTGTACATTCCGAAGGAGCAGAACTCCAGCAGCATCAATCAGTTCAGGCCAATATCACTTCTGAACGTCGAGGGGAAAATCTTCTTCTCAGTTATGGCAGCAAGATTGACAAAATACCTGAGTGAAAACAAGTATCTGGATATGTCAGTCCAAAAGGGAGGCATACCAGGAATGCCTGGATGCTTGGAACATGCCACGTTGATTTGGGATGCCATCCAAAAAGCAAGAACAGAGAAGAGAGACATTGACGTAGTTTGGCTTGATCTGGCGAATGCATATGGATCAGTTCCACACGATATGATCCAGCTGGCTCTTGAAATGTATCACATCCCAGAAAACATCCGAACAATGCTGAGGAAGTATTTCCAAGGATTCTCAATGCGGTTCTCTACCAAAGAATACACCACGGACTGGATAGACCTAGAGGTGGGCATTGCAATGGGCTGTGCAATCTCTCCCATACTGTTCGTGTTGGCAATGGAAGTCATCTTGAAAGCTGCAATGAAGAGTTCAGGTCCAGTGAATCTGGGAGATGGATACCAGATGCCTCCTCTGAAAGCTTTCATGGATGACACAACAGTCTTGTCCACGGATGAGGAAGAGACACACCGAATCTTAAAGCAGCTGGATGAGCTGGTGGCCTCTTCAAGAATGAGGTTCAAACCTAAGAAATCCCGAAGTCTCTCACTGCGAAAAGGAAAAGTGGCAGATTCAGTCAAATTCATGGTAGCCAACCAAGCCATCCCCACTGTCACAGAAGAGCCAGTAAAAAGTCTCGGAAGATGGTATGATGACTCCCTGAAAGACACACAAAGGGGATGTGAAACCAAGCAAACAGCAGAAGAAGGCCTGAAGAAAATAGATAACTGCGGACTGCCAGGCAAATACAAAGTCTGGTGTCTACAGTTCATGCTGATACCAAAGCTGCTGTGGCCACTGCTAATCTATGACATTTGCACCAGCACAGTCGAAGCAATGGAAGCCAAAATCAACAAATACACAAGAAAATGGCTCGGTGTCCCACCTGGTCTCACTGATGTTGCATTCTACTGTCGTCAAGCAATGCTGAAGCTACCTCTCAAATCCATAGTGGAGGAATACAAAGTTGGAAAAGCAAGACTGTTGAGCATGCTGGAGGAATCGGAAGACAATATCGTGAGATCAGTTCATCCAAAGCTGAGAACTGGCAGAAAGTGGAAAGTCCAAGAGGCTGTAAACAATGCCAAGAGAAACCTCAGCATCAAAGAAATAATTGGACACACGCAAACCAACAGACAGGGACTGGGAGCAACAAAAATGCAGTGGTGGTCCAAAGCCAAAGGGAAGGAAAAAAGAGACATGATCATACAGGAGTTGAAGGAAGAAGAAGATGTCAAAAGAGTGCAGAAGGCAGTCCAGCAAGGTCAACAGGGGCAATGGACAACATGGGACAGTGCACTCCAAAGAAGTCTCAGCTGGAACGATATGTGGCACATGGCTCCTCTAAGGATAAGCTTCCTCCTCAGATCTGTATATGACCTGCTCCCCTCGAATGCAAACTTAGTGAAATGGGGGAAAGCAGACGACCCAGCATGTCCGCTCTGTCAGAAGAAACAAACAGTGGAACATGTCCTAAGCTCTTGCAAAGTAGCGCTAGCCCAAGGAAGGTATACATGGAGGCACAACCAAGTTCTGAAAGTGATCACAGATGTGGTTAGCGAAAAAACCATGACCCCAAACGCACCAATTGCTATGACAACGTTCTACAAAGCAGGAGGGAAACAGGTCTGGCCCGAAAGTGCTATGACAACCAGCACATTGCCAAAGGGTCTTCTGGATGGAGCAGTCGATTGGGAGTGTACAGCAGACCTCCCAGAGTGGAGAAATTACCCAGATGTCATCAGCAAGACAGGCATGAGACCAGACATCGCTCTCCACTCTGACTCCTCAAAACAAGTGATTCTGATAGAACTCACTGTGCCATACGAAAGCAGAATGGAAGAAGCACATATCTACAAGACCGAAAAATACGCCGGTCTTGCCAGCACCCTGAAGAAAGCAGGTCTGCGGGTCAAAATCTTCGCCATAGAGGTCGGGGCAAGAGGGTTTGTGGGCACCTCCGCTTATGATCTCATGAAACAACTCGCCATTTCTGGGAAGAAGAGGACTAGAGCCCTTAAAGCGATGGCAGAGGCAGCAGAAAGGAGCTCAAGCTGGATCTGGGCAAGGAGGAACGAAAAAAGTGAACTTCATAAGGATTAAATTCCCTACAGATGATGTGTGCCCCGTTAGCACATTGGTAAAACCGCGTACCGCAGTTCTGAAGCGCAGAATCGCCCAGGTTCGATCCCCGGCGTGGGAAAAAAAAAAAATAGACAACAGCAGAAGGGCATCCAGGAGTCATGACCTGGATGTGGCCCGGCCCCCCGAGAGTGTAAGGAATTCAGGGCCGAAACACTTGTCTAAAGGGGGTTACTTCTCTGAAGACCTTCTGTTGTCTAGCTCTCCCTAGAGTTTCTTTCTACCTTCTACCATTCACACTGTTGCCGTCTGAAATGAATGTGTAACGAACATGAAGATCGAAGACTGAATCTTCTTGTCTTGTCAGGTTTACAATGTCATTTTCTTTACTGAAAATAGGCAGATCAAACTGATCATCACTGACAGGAAATATTTGTGATGTCCTGACATTTAAATCTCCACTTAAGAGAATATCAACATTAACAACTGATATAAGTTTATCAGCTGATACGTCTTCTAGACAAATATCATTTTCAACAGCAAAAGTCGGATTATAAAGAGAATTAACAGGAGGTATATATAGACACAAATAATTTTTTTTCAAATAGACTTTTATCGAGCTGAAAACACAGCATATCATCCTGGTTGCATTTAAGTTCTTTAACATACGGGACCCAATCAGTTTTAATTAAACACCACACCCCCTGACCGCCTACCTTGTTTCGACAACTTCAAAGCTGGTTTACAAAATAATGTATGGTCTGAGAATGAATGACTTTCTAGTAGCTCCACGAAAGCAAAGTTGAAAGAGGTAGTATACTTAATAAACATTCTGTCATTAAGTTTAGATAAGAGACCTCCCACATTCCAGTGAAAAAAAATAATGACTGAGTACAATTACTTCTCACTGTTCTTTTAACATTTGGTATACTTTAACATTTGCTTTTGCTTTGCTTTATATTCAAACGTTCTTCAGAATTATCTTGGTCTGATATCCCCCCCGCCCCCCTTCACACTTATTTTTCACTTGTTCACTTTCTTGAAGGGAACGCATAAGGGAGGGAGTGGTGGAAAGCGGAGGGACTTGTTACGACATGCACGACAAGCCTGCACGGTATCTTGGCTTTTCAACACAACACTGACCACATCTGAATCTTCATTAAAAATTTTGAGAACCAGTGTTGAGGGGAATATGTTTACCTCTTGGTACTGTTGAGAGAGGGGGAGAGAGGGGGGAGGAAGACAGAGAAGAGAGGAATGGAGACAGAGAGAGAGATAGAGTGAAAGAGAGTGGGGGAGCGTGTGTGTGTGTGTGTGTGTGTGTGTGTGTGTGTGTGTGTGTGTGTGTGTGTGTGTGTGTTGTGTGTGTGTGTGTGTGTGTGCAATGAAACTGTGTCAGGACAGATCTTTATCAAATTTGAAGTATTTTCAAACTCTAGTCACAACAGATTTTTTTCCAGCGCAAACAAGTCGCTCTCCAGTACAGCGCCATTTGTACCTGTATGCCGGTATTTTTGTGCACCTATGGAAGTGGATTCTTTGACACAATTCTGCCATGACCAAGTCATTTGTTGATGTGGGATCCTTAACGCGCATGAAGTACACACTGCAAATGGTACTTCGATTTAGCGTCTTATCCAAAACACTAGCATCCAGGAAACTCAAGTCGTAGTGGAGGGGGACGGGGAGAGAAACATTCATGTCCAACTGAATGGAAGCCAGGTTTCTTGCACCCTAGGCCAGTGTTTTCTCCTTGAGACCACACCAGGGCAGGTTTTTTTTTCTTTTCTTTTCTTTTTTTTTGTACAGACTTGATGTCTCGAGTTAAATTCCAGTCAGCAACGTCAAAAACTGGGTCCCATCCTGCCTGGCTATCTCCCGTCTGATGGGTAAAGACACTAACACACACACACACACACAAATACACACAAACACACACTAACACACATACACATTGGACATTTTCCGATCTCCCAGTCAACATGTATGCAGACTGCCGATGCCTTAACCCTTCTTCGTCAGTGTAAACATGCACAACATCAAGTATGCACGTTAAAGATCCTGTAAGTCATGTCAGTGACCAGTGGCTTATGGAAACATGAAAACGCTCATCATGCACACCCACCAAAGACAGGATGTACACTGTGTAGCAACAAACCGACGTCAAAAGGTGGGCAAAACAACGTGCATACCCTCAACAAAACAAATCGGAACGCTCACACACAAACACGCACACGTGCACACACACACACACACACACACACACACACACACACACACACACACACACACACAAATATACACTAACACACACAAAAATACACACAAACACACTCTAACACACACACACACTCTATCACACACACATACACACACATACATCTAAATACACATTCGTTTCTTACTATTCTATACCCTCGCCGTGGTGTAGTGGTTAGTGTAGCAGGTTACCCACCGGAAGGTTGTGGGTTCGAATCCCATTAGTCTCGTGAAAGCCGTGTGAATTTTCGGCGTCAACCAGCTGCTGCCCAGAGTTGGGCGTGTTATGGGCTCATTGGGAAGACAGACCACACGGTCGAGTCTGATCCACTTCACGGATGTGTTGTTGAAGGTGCTGCTCAACTTTTCTGACCAGCACCACGGGTGGCTGTATCTGTCAGGCCCGTTTGATACTATTGTATTTTGATTGACCGATCACTATTTCCAACTGTAAAGAAAACAATACAATGCAACTATGTTTGGTCAGTTGTCCATGCCTGCCTTGCTAAAATCTTTTTGTTGTTATCATTATCAGTATTATTGTTGTTGTTACTGATAAGCTCAACCGATTCTCCATAGCCATGTCAGGGGCTGTAGCCATTATAAAATGTACACAATACCTCGATGACCCTGAATAAAAAAAACACTGGAAAAGAAAATCGATTACACATAACGATGCATTATCTAAGGATGTGCTCCAGGCGTTGGCCATTCTGCCCCGTTTATGCAACTTGAATACAAATGTAAACAAACCTAAGACCATTAAAGCATCTATAACAACAGGCCTAAATAACCTTGTAGCCCAAAACGCATTTAAAGCATGCTTGCAATGATCATTTCTTACAGAAAGTACGCAAGACTTAAAAGAACACATACAGATGAATGGGCAAGCAAGGCAGAAAATGGTAGGAAGACATGACAGAAAGCGAAGGAGCAGGGCAGAAACAAACAGGGTCATAAAAGAGGACATTTCAGTCTCAGATTTATACTGAATGAGTCCCTTCCCTCCACCGCCCCCCCCCCCCCCCCCCAACGCATCCCTACGGGGGAGTGCTGGTATGAGATGTGCAGCTTAAAAAGCAGCGTGAGTAGGATGAACACGGACGAAGACTGCCTATCGAGTTCTCTAATATGGCCTCGATGGTCGTTTGTCTGTACTGCATCCTTGTGCGTCACGGTTATCGCCCTTCGGCCCGTCAGAGTTATTTCATCTTTCTCTCGGAATGGCAGCAGTATGCTTTTGAGGGCAGTGAACTTGATGGATGCATTGGAGGTAACTTCAGGCTTGTGCTGACTGGAAGCTGACCGTTATTAACCCTTTCACACCCTCACCATAAACATTTTCACACTCCATTCCTTAACTCTTTCACTCCGCTATCATTGACACTTTCACTTGCTCACCCACGAATCCTATCACTCTCTCGTGGGCCGGCTGGTTCTTTTGATAGAGCCACAGACTCAAGAACTGATATCTCCAGTTCAGTCCCAGCCCGCTATATTACACCTGCCTCGTTGGCTACCCATCTTATTGTTTCTATCTTTCTGGTAGTGTGAGATTATTATTTTATAGGGTCCTTCTCCCACTTCTCTACCCATTTCAAGACCTTGCCATTGCATATTGCTTGGCGCAGGCTCGGGGAGTTTGTTAACCGATGGCAGGTTTATGGGGGAATGTATGTGGGATTGTTTGATAGTGATGATTCCCTCTGAAACAAATTTCACACACCGTCCCTCATCGTTCACCCTTCATTTCCTGATCATTAACTCTTTCATTCCTTAATCATTAACCCTTTCAATCCATCATCATTCATCCTTTCATTCCCTCAAAGTTAATCCTTTCATTCCTTCGTCATTAACTCTTTTCAGTTCCTCATCATTCATCCTTTCACCTCCTCATTATCAACCCTTTCATTTCCTCATCATTTCCTCATCATTAACCCTTCCATTTCCTCACTATCTAACCTTTCATTCCCTCATCATTCCCTTCTGTTTCCTGACCAGTAGCCCTTTCATTTCCTCATCACTAACCCTTTCGCTCCCTCACGATTGAATTTTTTCACTCTCTCGTAATTAATCCTCCCGTTCCCTCATCATTCGCCATTCCACTCCCTCACCACTATCCTTTTACTCTCCAATCATTAACCGTTTCACTCTCTCACCACTAATCCTTTAATTCCCACACCACTAACTCTTTCACTGCGTAACCTTTAAACCTTGTCATTCCCTATTCATTAATCCTTTCACGCCCAACCATGAACCATTTCACTCTCGCCACAAAGCCTTTCAATCCCCAAACATTTATCCGTTATTCTCCAATCACTAACTCCCCTACTGCCTGCTGGACAAAGGGCGGGGCTTTGTCTGATGTCCCTGGCCACTGCCTGGTTGACAAAGGGCGGGGCTTTGTCTGATGTCCCTGGCTACTGCCTGGTGGACAAAGGGTGGGGCTTTGTCTGATGTCCCTGGCTGCTGCCTGGTGGACAAAGGGTGGGGCTTTGTCTGATGTCCCTGGCTGCTGCCTGGTGGACAAAGGGTGGGGCTTTGTCTGATGTCCCTGGCTGCTGCCTGGTGGGCAAAGGGTGGGACTTTGATGTCCCTGGCTACTGCCTGGTGGACAAAGGGTGGGGCTTTGTCTGATGTCCCTGGCTACTGCCTGGTGGACAAAGGGTGGGACTTTGATGTCCCTGGCTACTGCCTGGTGGACAAAGGGTGGGACTTTGATGTCCCTGGCTACTGCCTGGTGGACAAAGGGTGGGACTTTGACTGATGTCCCTGGCTACTGCCTGGTGGACAAAGAGTGGGGCTTTGTCTGAAGTCTCTGGCTGCTGCCTGGTGGACAAAGGGTGGGGCTTTGTCTGATGTCCCTGGCTGCTGCCTGGTGGACAAAGGGTGGGGCTTTGTCTGATGTCCCTGGCTGCTGCCTGGTGGACAAAGGGTGAGACTTTGTCTGATGTCCCTGGCTGCTGCCTGGTGGACAAAGGGTGGGCTTTGTCTGATGTCCCTGGCTGCTGCCTGGTGGACAAAGGGTGGGACTTTGTCTGATGTCCCTGGCTGCTGCCTGGTGGACAAAGGGTGGGGCTTTGTCTGATGTCCCTGGCTGCTGCCTGGTGGACAAAGGGTGGGGCTTTGTCTGATGTCCCTGGCTGCTGCCTGGTGGACAAAGGGTGGGGCTTTGTCTGATGTCCCTGGCTGCTGCCTGGTGGACAAAGGGTGGGGCTTTGATGTCCCTGGCTGCTGCCTGGTGGACAAAGGGTGGGATTTTGATGTCCCTGGCTATTGCCTGGTGGACAAAGGGTGGGACTTTGTCTGATGTCCCTGGCTACTGCCTGGTGGACAAAGGGTGAGATTTTGATGTCCCTGGCTATTGCCTGGTGGACAAAGGGTGGGACTTTGTCTGATGTCCCTGGCTACTGCCTGGTGGACAAAGGGTGATCTGCAACCATCCGACCCCAATTAAGTTTATAAGCATGCAGATCATCAAACACGCATGGTAAATATTCAGTATGCCATGACAGTCGGCGTCTGTTTACGGAAACACAAAATAACCACCGTGAACACTTCTGAAAATAGGTTATCTCTGCAGCGAACTGGTAGTTCATCATTCTATTTTTATCATCATCATCATCACCATTATCGTTACTATCATTATCATCATTATCGTTTTTTTTAAATTTTAAATCTTCGCGATACAAACGGTTCTGCTTAGCTGATACTTTTTGCCTTGTTATCTTGTTAAAAATGAATGAAAACAAAATTGGAAAAAATATCATTACCATCATCAACATCACTCTTGTACAGCGTTATTCTCCATTCACTTTTCAAAGGCACTGCGCATCACAAATAATCAGACTTCGAAGTGGAGCACACAAAACTCAAGCTGTTAGGCAAGATGATCTGTGTTGTTGCACAGTTTGCATCTTCGGCGGAGGCTACTGTTGGGTGTTTTTATGTTTCCATAATCCAGCCACTAAACACGACTTACAGGTTCTTAAACGTATCTTTTTCATATTCTGTTTGGTATACACACGAAGGAAGTTTAGGCACTGGCAGATCTACACACATGTTGAGCTGGGAGATGGGAAAAGTTCACCCTTTACCCACCAGGATGAGATGTCTATGTGGAATAAACCCAGGATCTTCCGACTGGAAAATCCACGTTTATCCACTTGACAGTGAAATGGTTAATGTTTCCTGCGTAGAGCTAGTAAAAAAGGTTGAAGTGGACAAGCAGAAGGAGTGGAGGGGTTAACAGCCTGTGGGTTTGTCACCATAAGCCAGACAGTTTAAAACATCGTTAGGGTCCCAAACCTCCATCATGTCTAGTTGTTGTTATATATCCTTCTGAGGGAAAGGTGATTGATTTACATCGATCACAGGCGAGTGTGTGTGTGTGTGTGTGTGTGTGTGTGTGTGTGTGTGTGTGTGTGTGTGTGTGTGTGTGTGTGTGTGTGTGTGTGTGTGTATGTGCTTGTGTGTGTGTGTGTGTGTGTGTGTGTGTATGTGCTTGTGTGTGTGTGTGTGGTGTGTGTGTGTGTGTGTGTGTGTGTGTGTGTGTGTGTGTGTGTGTGTGTGCGTGCGCGCGCGTGCGTGCGCATATAGAGGCAATAATACATGTGTGTGTAACAATGACTGTTCACGCACGCAGGCGCATGCGTATGCGTGCATGCGCACGCGTCTGTGTGCACGCACGTGTGCTTGATGGATTAGAACCAAACAGGACTAAAAGGCAAAGAAACTGTAGGATGCTGCTGAACAGGGTAAGGGACCAGATGGGGTGAAAGAATTTCGTGGATAAAATGGATTTCCAGCTGTGGACGTTGGCACCGACCAAACGAGACATCGATTTTACAGATCTTACCAGTGCAGCCCCCTCTTGCCATGAAAGGAAACCTCCAATACTTCCAGAACTACCGCACTATCAGTTTGATCAGCCGTGCCGGCGCAGCACAAGCTCACATTCGTTCCGATTAGATTAAAGTCGCAAGCAGACAGCCAGGCTGCTAAAGAACAGGCCGAAATCTGCTAGAGCAGAATACTATCGAACAGATCCTTCACCCGCGTACCCTTTGTGAAAAACACCTCTTTAAACCACGGGGAGTGCTACCACATCTTCATAGACTTCAAGAAGGCGTTTGACAAAGTTTGGCAGCAGGCACTGCAGGCCACAATGAAGAACAATTCATCAACATCATCCAGTTATTATACTCCAAAACAACAATGAGAAGAAAAAGGAAAAAGTGCATTACCAACCAAACAAAACAACGATTTCATAAACCTCAATAGTTTTGGAGATAAATGAAATTTTAAAGAGAGACTAAAAATAAAGAGACCGCAGGAGTGTATTTCTCTTTGTCAAACAATACTGGCAGTATTCTTTTCCTCAGTCAGAATACACTCCTTCATGCAGGGGAAAAGGCACCCAGGAAATTTACACTTTACTTGGAAAAAAGACTTTCCCCAGTTGAGCAGACCTAAATGATAATGTTATGTACAGAAATAATGTACGGTCAGATGTAGAGGTCCTTGCCAGCAGTCAGAGTTTATCCGCAATTTTCAGCACTTGCCTTCATCATTTTGGATCGGCATTTTCATCACGTGGCATGAACACTGTAATGTAAATGGAACTACTGCCAAAGTGGAGACCTTGTCCTGAAAAACTGAAAAAAAAATGACCAGTCAATAAAATGAGAGGGAGGGGGAGGAGGTAGGGAGACAGAGGGACAGAAAGGGGTAGAGAGAGCGAGAAAAAAGGAGAGAGGGGGTGAGGA
>CM060315.1:86535578-86580578 GCA_030674185.1 Monoplex corrugatus
TTCCTGTCACTGGTACCTGACACACACATAGACAACAACTGTTCCTGTCACTGGTACCTGACACACACATAGACAACAAATGTTTCTGTCACTGGTACCTGACACACATATAGACAACAACTGTTTCTGTCACTGGTACCTGACACACACATAGACAACTGTTTCTGTCACTGGTACCTGACACACACATAGACAACAACTGTTTCTGTCACTGGTACCTGACACACACATAGACAACAACTGTTCCTGTCACTGGTACCTGACACACACATAGACAACTGTTTCTGTCACTGGTACCTGACACACACATAGACAACAAATGTTTCTGTCACTGGTACCTGACACACACACATAGACAACAAATGTTTCTGTCACTGGTACCTGACACACACATAGACAACAAATGTTTCTGTCACTGGTACCTGACACACACATAGACAAAAACTGTTTCTGTCACTGGTACCTGACACACACATAGACAACTGTTTCTGTCACTGGTACCTGACACACACACATAGACAACTGTTTCTGTCACTGGTACCTGACACACACACATAGACAACAACTGTTCCTGTCACTGGTACCTGACACACACATAGACAACAACTGTTCCTGTCACTGGTACCTGACACACACATAGACAACAACTGTTCCTGTCACTGGTACCTGACACACACATAGACAACATGTTTCTGTCACTGGTACCTGACACACACATAGACAACAACTGTTCCTGTCACTGGTACCTGACACACACATAGACAACAACTGTTCTGTCACTGGTACCTGACACACACATAGACAACAACTGTTTCTGTCACTGGTACCTGACACACACATAGAACAACTGTTCCTGTCACTGGTACCTGACACACACATAGAACAACTGTTCTGTCACTGTACCTGACACACACATAACAACAACTGTTCTGTCACTGGTACCTGACACACACATAGACAACAACTGTTCCTGTCACTGGTACCTGACACACACATAGACAACAACTGTTTCTGTCACTGGTACCTGACACACACATAGACAACAACTGTTCCTGTCACTGGTACCTGACACACACATAGACAACAACTGTTTCTGTCACTGGTACCTGACACACACATAGACAACTATGTATTCCTGTCACTGTAGGTACCTGACACACACATAGACAACAACTGTTTCTGTCACTGGTACCTGACACACACATAGACAACAACTGTTTCTGTCACTGGTACCTGACACACACATAGACAACAACTGTTCCTGTCACTGGTACCTGACAACACATAGACAACAACTGTTTCTGTCACTGGTACCTGACACAAACACATAGACAACAACTGTTCCTGTCACTGGTACCTGACACACACATAGACAACAACTGTTTCTGTCACTGGTACCTGACAACACATAGACAACAACTGTTCCTGTCACTGGTACCTGACACACACATAGACAACAACTGTTCTGTCACTGGTACCTGACACACACACATAGACAACAACTGTTTCTCTGTCACTGGTACCTGACACACACATAGAAAACCCTGTTTTCACTGTCAACATAGGTACCATGACACACACACATAGACAACAACTGTTCCTGTCACTGGTACCTGACACATAACACATGTCTGCACTGGTACTACAACACATAACACTGTTTCTGTCACTGGTACCTGACACACACATAGACAACTGTTTCTGTCACTGGTACCTGACACACACATAGACAACAACTGTTCCTGTCACTGGTACCTGACACACACATAGACAAACTGTTTCTGTCACTGGTCTACCACTGACAACTCTAGCTAAACACATAGACAACAACTGTTTCTGTCACTGGTACCTGACACACACATAGACAACAACTGTTTCTGTCACTGGTACCTGACACACACATAGACAACTGTTCCTGTCACTGGTACCTGACAACACATAGCACAACTGTTTCTGTCACTGGTACCTGACACAACCAACTTCTCACATAGACAACTAACTGTTTCCTGTCACTGGTACCTGACACACACATAGACAACAACTGTTTCCTGTCACTGGTACCTGACACACACATAGACAACACTGTTTCTGTCACTGGTACCTGACACACACATAGACAACAACTGTTCCTGTCACTGGTACCTGACACACACATAGACACAACTGTTTCTGTCACTGGTACCTGACACACACACATAGACAAACTGTTTCTGTCACTGGTACCTGACACACACATAGACAACAACTGTTTCTGTCCTGGTTACCTGACACACACACATAGACAACAACTGTTCCTGTCACTGGTACCTGACACACACATAGACAACTGTTCCTGTCACTGGTACCTGACACACACACATAGAGAACTGTTTCTGTCACTGGTACCTGACCACACACATAGACAACACTGTTTGTCACTGGTCCTGACACACACATGACAACAACTTCCTGTCATGGTACCTGACACACACATAGACAACAACTGTTTTTGTCACTGGAACCTGACACACACATAGACAACAACTGTTCCTGTCACTGGTACCTGACACACACATAGACAACTGTTTCTGTCACTGGTACCTGACACACACAACACATAGACAACTGTTTCTGTCACTGGTACCTGACACACACATAGACAAACTGTTTCTGTCACTGGTACCTGACACACACACACATAGACAACAACTGTTTCTGTCGCTGGTACCTGACACACACATAGACAACAACTGTTCCTGTCACTGGTACCTGACACACACATAGACAACTGTTCCTGTCACTGGTACCTGACACACACACATAGACAACTGTTTCTGTCACTGGTACCTGACACACACATAGACAACAACTGTTTCTGTCACTGGTACCTGACACACACACATATAGACAACTGTTTCTGTCACTGCAGGCAAACAACATGGAATGGAGGAAAGATGATGTTTGATACTCCTTGATTGCCTTCGTTTTGCGTAAGTATAACATCGGACAGAGTTGGCACACACATACATACACACACACACACACACACACCAACACATAGCACAGACACACACACACCACACGTATGCATGCATGCACACACACACACACACACACACACACACACACACACACACACACACAACACACACACACACACACAGTTTGTTTGCTTGCATTCAGGCATACCACTCTTCTTTTTTTCTTTTTTCTTCCTTTTTTTTTGAAAAGACAAAGTGAGAATTTTTCTAAAGAAAAGGGGAGGGGAATAGCAGAGAGAATGAATGCTTAAAACAGTATAATGCCACACAAAGCGATTGTACATACACTCAAATCTATTTCTCTCTCTGTATACATATACACGCACGTGTACGCGCGCGACACACACACACACACACACACACACACACACACACTACACACACACACACACACACACACCACACACACACACACTCATAAATACACACATATTGTCTCTCTCTCTCTCACTCTTTCTCTCTCTCTCTCTCTTTCTTTCGTTCTCTTTCATTCTCTCTCACATCTAAACTAACCAGACAAGAAGGCTGCCTTCAGGTTTTTGTAAGCTGCAAACATTCTGTTCTCTTTATAGTTTTCAAGTCAAGAAATATTGGAGTAAAATAAAAAAAAAAAAGAAAGAGAAGACAGAGCAATAGAGAGGAATGAGAAGAAGATTAAAAAGAAGACGAGCAGACACACTCACAACGTAAAACACGCATCCACTCACAGAGTCTATGCTGCACGCGCCATAATGAAAGAAAAAAGAAAGACGAACAAGAATGCTGAAAAGATTTTAAGGCCATATACAGCAAAAGTACATACACACAAATCCACCTGCACACACGTGCGCATACACGTATACACATACACACACACCACACACACACAGACACACTCACATACACACTCACAACACACACATACACACGCGCGCGCGCGCTTTCTTGCTTGCTTACACACATAGCGCGGTTTTTGTTTGTTTGTTTTCTTTTGTTTCGTTTGTTTTTCGAATGACAGAGAAGAGTTTCCGAGAGAAGAGGGGAGCGGGAGGTACGAAGAAGAGGAAAGAGAATGCAGAAAATAATATAAGACCACACACACACAGCCAGTGTATATACACATAAATCCATATGTCTACCTGCGAGTGCACACACACACACAAACACACACACACATGCACACACAAACACACACATACACGCACGCGCACACGCTTGCACGTACACACACACCCGCATGCATATACACACCCGTACACACACACGCACACACTCACACGCATATACACACATGTATACGCACAAATACACACGTACACACACATGCAAACACACGCGCGCGCACGCACACACACACGCGCGCACATACATACACATTATTATTATCCTCCAATATATGAATTTGGTAATCTCGAGAAAAAGGTATCCACTGCAATATATATACTTAAAGAGTTACAACACCATTATTTACTTCCCCAATTTCAACATCAAATGAAGACTTGCACACTTGTGCCGTCACAGTGCAATTCAGTAATTCACTAATACTGAACGTTTTGTCAGTCTGCCTATCAACAGGTCCGTTAATCCAGAACGTTTTGTCAGTCTGCCTATCAACAGGTCCGTTAATCCAGAACGTTTTGTCAGTCTGCCTACCAACAGGTCCGTTAATCCAGAACGTTTTGTCAGTCTGCCTACCAACAGGTCCATTAATCCTGAACGTTTTGTCAGTCCGCCTGCCAATAGGTCCAAATGACCACAACGCAGAATGGCTGCGCACGATTCAAGATCATCAGCGTGGTAAATGACTAACACTAACAGGTCTCACCTCATCTGTCTCAAATGTCGGCGTCACCAGGTTCAGTGTTGGCCGCTGCACTCTTTGATACCACCACCTCCCTCCAAGCCGCTCTGTCTTGACTTTTGTATATAACTTCTTGAATATCTCGGCCACTGATGTTGGTTATGTTCTTGATGTACGACATTGGAGGTAAACTTTTCTTCCTTTTTGCTTCTGTTTTTCCTTAAAAAATGGTTGCCATGGGGTCCGTGGTCTTGCTACATGACAGATGGCCAATGTATTTTAGTCTTCTCTTTTTGATGTCTGTTAGTAGTTTTCTGGTGGTATCAAGTTCTTCCATGACACTTTCATTAGTTCTTCTATCTGTCCATTTGACATGTAGTAGTCTCCGATAAAACCACATCTCTGCTGCCTCCATTCTCCTGCAATTAGCTTTCCTGAGAGTCCAGGCTTCGCAGCCATAAATCGTGGCTGGCCAGATCAAACATTTCAAAAGTCCAATTTCCAGGCCATTTGGTATGCTTCTGTCTTTCCCGATGTTGTTGACTTGTGCCATTTTTTGCTTTGCCATTCCAATTCTTATTTTGATGTCTTTGGAGCAGGTTCCATCATCAGTTTTTACAGAACCAAAATATTTGAAATCCTTAACATTTGAGCTATTGGAAGCAAACTTGAAGAGACTCTTCA
Organism: Monoplex corrugatus; assembly: GCA_030674185.1. Classification (NCBI taxonomy): domain Eukaryota; kingdom Metazoa; phylum Mollusca; class Gastropoda; order Littorinimorpha; family Ranellidae; genus Monoplex; species Monoplex corrugatus. Next base: position 86,541,063 of record CM060315.1, read on the forward strand.
ATAAAAATCAACAAAAAGAAAAAGATCATCAACACTGGCACTTGAAATATGCAAACATTGCTAGAGTTGGGAAAGTTTCATCTCCTCTTGCCGGAGCTGGGAAGAACAGGCCAATAGGCGTAGACTTTAATTCCCACTCCCCGTTTTGAGAAAAAGACTATTACGAGCAATCGTTTGGTAGAAAATATAGTTGACAGTTTTACCTACTGAATGATGGGAGTGTCACCAGGATTCCTGATGTCTCCAAACACAGGGAGACAGCCATCGATTTGTCTTTAACATCACCGAGTTGGTATCATCCTGTACCTGGGAAACTCACAGAGATCAATTCAATTCAATTCATATTGCTTATAGCCCAGCCAACCACTAGAGCCATATCAGGGCTAACACCACGTCAAAAAGAAAAGAACAACCCGTTAAGAAAAAAACAGATAAAAACCATGTCACGCACCTTGCTCTCACCGTCAACCTTGCAAATCTAAAATGCCATTGAAGAAAAACACGTAAAATTACATCAAGTGAAATCTATTGATCTCTTGTAAAAACTGGAAAATTGCATCAGGAGGGACGTCTCGGAAGAGCTCCTTTAAGGAATCTGCCGTGTAGTGCTTTTGTCTCACATCGTACAAGTCCCAGCAATCGAGGAGGAGGTGTCGAATGCTTCACAGAGATCATTTACCTATCTTCATAACACTAACTGATGAAACCGTCAAGATGAAAGACAGCACTCCTGATGTTATACCAAAATATAATTTCACCTGCGCTGACTGGTCCTTGTTTCAGACTGCTCTTGCTAAACAAGACTACAAGCATTATGAAAGTGAAGATGTAGACGTTTTGCTTTCTACATTCCAAGAGTTAGTTCTACCTGCTGCAGACCTCTCAATCCCGAAACTCAAAACGTTTAGTTCCAATAACTGTTTGGGTAATGTTTGGTGGACGGAGGCATGTGAGAAAGCAGTTCAGTATAAAAAAGATAAATTCAAAATCTACATCAAACACAAATAACCTGAAGATCACATGGAAATGAAAAAAGCTAACATTCATTATAAAAACATCATCGCTGAAGCAAAGAAAGATTACTGGCTGTCATACTGCACAAACGAAATGTCAAATTTCAAGGAGTTCCATAAAGTCTGGACAAAAATGAAACAAAAATGGAACCAACAACTTACCTAGGTGTCCAATAACTGTTGATACATGTCACAAATTTCCTTCCGAAATGGACAAAGCAGAAACTTTTGTGGACCCTTTTGATGAAAACAGTAAAGCAGAAGGTTTGACTCCTAACTGCAAACACTACAGAAAAACGAAGACAGCAACCGATCTTCACTATTCCAACACCTCAGAATGATCGCTGGTTTAATTCTCCAATCACCTTAGAAGAGCTAAAAAACAAAAACAAAAACAAAAACAAAAACACTATCTTTTCTCTACACAACAAAAGAAGTTCGGTAGGTGTCGATGCAGTCTCAAGTGAATCGATTGAACATCTTCCAGAAAACTATATTATTGGTTTTCTTGTTCTTCTGGTTTATATTATTTTCTTACACATTTGTTTTCCAGACATGCTGGGTTAGCGGAACTGTACAAATGGCAAAAGTCTGTTGTTGTACCAATATCAAAAGCAGGAAAGCATAAAACCAATCAAAACAGTTACAGACCCATTGCTTTGACGTCTCATACGAGCAAACCAGTGGAAAGATTGTCTCAAACCGACTTATGCACTACGGAGACACAGACTTCTTCGACATCACTGCTGGAGTCCTTCAAGGAGATACGCTTGCCCCCTACATTTTCATCATCTGTCTCGATTATGTGCTGAGGAAAGCAGTGAATAAGAACAAAAAGCTCAGCTTTACCCTCACAGAACAGAAAAGCAGACGCTACCTGCGGTAAAGATAACAGATGCGGATTACGCTGATGACCTGGCTGTTCTCGCAGACTTCCTAAAGGATGCAACATCTCTCCTTCACAGTGTCGAAAGAACAGCAATGGAGATCGGGCTCCACCTCAATGCGAACAAAACACAGTTCATCTGTCTGAACCAAGACGCATCAGAAGGTATGAGAAGTCTCAATGGAGATACGATCAAACAAGTTCAAGACTTTAAATACCTTGGCAGCTACATTGACTCCACAGAACAAGACGTCAACACCAGACTCGGAAATGCCTGGGGCGCACTAAATCAACTGGACAAAATCTGGAAATCCAATCTACCAGACAACCTGAAAAGGAAATTCTTCCGAGCAGCAGTGGAGTCCGTTCTTACATATGGCTCAATCTCTTGGACCCTAACAACGAATTGGAGAGGAAGATTGATGGAGCATGCACACGAATGCTGCGTGCAGCCCTGAACAAATTCTGGAGAGAACATCCAACTAACAAAGAGTTATGTGGCAAGATCCCACCAATCAGTAAATCAATATGTCAACAAAGACTGCGCTTCAAGGGACACTGCTGGCGTAGCAAAGAAGAACTGGTGGGGGATGTTCTACTATAGAGACCCAGTCATGGCAAACAAAGACCAGGACGTCCAAAGAAGACCTTCATCGACCAACTGATCGATGATACGGGCTGTCAGTATGATGAACTACCTACTGCAATGTCTGACAGAGAAGGAAGGAAGAAACGTGTCATGGATAGCCCAGCAAGCTCGACATGATGATGATGGTGATGCGGTAAAAAAAAAAATAACGTCGTTCTGGTAACCCAGGCAGATTTTAGAACAGGGAGATCCACAGTTGAACATCTGGTTAAACTTACAAATCAGATCAAACAACAGTTTGGCCACAGAAAGTCTTTTAGCATAAACGTTTGTTGTACAAGCTAAAATCTGTTGGTTTATCTGGCAAAATGTATAATCATATTGGTTTTTTTTTTTAGTCCATAGAACAATTCCGGCAAAAGTGGGAGCTAGTTATTCCACTTCACGACACCTTGACATGCGAATTCCACAAGGTTCAGTTATATCACCTAATTTATTTAATATTCTTATACAGGAACTTCCTAAAGCTCTTTCAAATCGTGTTGTTTTAGTGCAGTATGCTAATGATACATGCATTTCGATGAACATTACTTTCAAAAAGACAACTCCAAAGAGAGGCCAGATTTGCAATAGGAAGCTGAATCAATCTGATCTTGATCGTCTTGGAAATTATAATGTTAAAAAAAATTGTCGTTGTCAGCAGAAAAAAATTATCATCATGTGATCTAATCCTCGTAGTGCCTCAAATAACTTGCCTATTTTCAGACTGCTTGGTGAAGTTTTATATTACAAACAGCTCGTAACATTTCTGGGAGTCTTTGTAACATCAAAATTAAACTGGAATATTCGTTTTGAATATATTTTAACCACGGCAAGAAAAACCGTAATCTTTTTTAAGACAATAAGCAGATTAACCTGGGGAATGGATACGAATATACTAATTCATCTATCAACAGCACTTGTAAGATCTAAATTACCCTATGTGCAAGAAGTATTCTTCGATGCACCTAAAAATTTACCAGAAAAAAAATTCAAAGCTTGGACTGCAAAAGTCTCAAAATTGCACTATGTGTCCCAGCTCATGCTTCTAATCTGGAAACGTACAAAATTGCTGGAATTCTGCCTCTGAAGAACTATAGTGAGCTGGCAACAACAACGTTTGCCGTCATAACTACTTTACAAACAAATAATTTTGTGAGCAAGGAAATTAAAAACAGGTCTGATGTTGACTTTCCAAAACGAGCAAAATACATTCCATCACAATTAACAATTGCAACTTACATATTTGACTTAATCAAGCAGTCTGATACAAATATGGATGAAATAGCTGAGACACCATCGACAATGCCTATCCCTACAAGGGAAATGCTAAAAGCCACTTTTGATATTGATTATACAGACGCTATGAAAGACGATAACGTCAACATAAAGATATCCACAGCGAGATAATATGGCGATGAAAAGTACCCTACCCACTTCCATATTTTTACCAATGGATCAGTCTTAGAAAATAAAAGTGCTGGAGCAGCATTTTATGTTCCAAAATTTAAAACAAACAAAAAAGTCATTTTTGATTGGGGCAAATGTATCTTTATTTACAGCAGAATTAGTGGCTATGATATAAGCGTTGCATTATCTCGTAAACCTTAAGCCTGCATCTTTCAAAGTTATTTTCTTTGTTGAATCAAAATCTGTATTATATGCCTTGCAGTCTTTTGCTTTAGTTTGTTATAGACATAAGACCCGATTTAATTACTGAGGCAAATCATCTAATACATGGTTTAAGGATAACAGGCACGGATACAATTTTATGCTGGGTGCCTTCTCACGTTGGTCTTCACGTCAACGAAGTAACTGGCAGAGCAGCTAAGCAAGGTGCTCACAATTCTGATAATTTCATAAAATTACATGTTAATGCTTCCGTAAAAGAAGCTTCCTATTTGCTAGAATTAATCTCATGGATTTGATTACATAAACATTTAAATGAAAAGTTCGTGTCCGTAAACAATGATAAAACTTTCCTTTCAAAATGTATGTAAAAGATGCATTATTTCTTCCTGTATCATTTGAGATCGACCGTTGGAGTTTATTTTCGTGTTCATCTAAACGCTTTGAAAACAAAATATTGTACAAATGCCAAGTGCAGCTGTGGTGAACAATTCACACTGCATCATTGTTCTTTTTACTGCAACGCAACATACAACGTTCTTTTTTACCAAAAATTGTTCACACACACACACACACACAAACACACACACACGCACACACATACACAAACACACACGCACACCCATACCCACACACAACCCCCCCCCCACACACACACATACACACGACACACACACACACACACACACACACACACACACACACACACACACACACACACACACACTCACACACATACACAAACATACCTACAAGGGCTTGATTGCTTGCTTTCACACACACCGCTTTCTTCTTCGAATGACAAAGTGAGGAATTTTCAAGAGGAGGAGTGGGGAGAGAGGGGACGGGAGAAGAAGAAGAAAACATGCTGAACACAATAAGGCCACACACAGCGACTATACACACACACAGGTCTTTCTATCGGCACACGGGCACGTACACAGAGAGAGAGAGAGGAGAGAGAGAGAGAGAGAGAGAGAGAGAGAGAGAAGAAGAGAGAGAGGAGAGAGAGAGAGAGAGAGAGAGAAGAGAGAGAGAGAGAGAGAGAGGAAAGAGAACTGAACTGCCATTGACATTTTTGTCCTTGTGGCAAGGAGCATAAAACAAAGTCATTAAATTTTTCGGCGACGTTTTCTCGAAACAAAGATTTATAAATATAGTCACGGCTGACAATACATCCATTTGAATTTATTCCCTAAAGATGAAGAAAAAATTGAACGGAAAAAGTTGAACAAAATGTTGAACAAAAAGTTGAAGAAACAGTTGACCACCCAACATAATTAGTCATATAGGTAAGAGGAAGACCCAAATCCGCCAAATAAACATAAGAACAGTATAAAGTGATATCTTCACTGAATATAAACTTACATTAATTTAAAAAGTTGAACAAAAAGTTAAATAGTTAACCACCTGACATAATTAGTCATATAAGAGGAAGACCCAAATCCAGAAAACAAACAAAAAAACAATATAACGTAACATCTTCACTGGAGATAAACGTATATTAATTTAAAAAGTTGAACAAAAAGTTGAAGAAACAGTTGACCACCCGACGTAATTAATCATATAAGTAAGAGGAAGACCTAAATCCGGCAAATAAACATAAGAACAGTATAAAGTGATATCTTCACTGGAGATAAACTTACATTAATTTATTACTGTGTTGTTTTCTTTCTCCGATTTTCCCAAGCAAGGGCGATAAATTTCGCGAGGGATTTTTGATAGTTTTCATCTTCAGTCATGAGTATTCTGGTAATGACCCTTTGACTCGAAATGTCCTCATCAAAGATTATGCATTTTTGTCGTATACTTTCATACGACTTGCAAAAAACAAAAAAGCATTTCATCTTCTGTCTCTACATTACACATGGGACAAATAGAGTGTGCCGATGAATTTGAGTAAAACCATCTTGTTGTTGCATTTAGCCCTAGGGCTCTTAGTCTAAAACGAGCAAGATTGCTTCTGTGCCATTTATTTGTTACGGCCTTTATATATTTTTCGGTTTGAAATATACTTTTAAAGGAAAGGAACCAATCATATTTCTCAGATTCTTCCATTTGAGCGTGCCAGTTTTGTTTGTACGAATCAACTAGTCTATCCCTAAATTCTGAAATAAATCCTTGTTCATAACCAACTCCCTGGCACATCCACACAATACCAAATCCATGTGTGGTTAACATTTTCTTAACGAAATATGCCCAGTTTTGTTTACCTGAGTCTAATTGATTCAGTAACATCTCATATGCCTGCTTGCACAATCTTGACATCAGGAGCTGGGTTAATTTCAACCAGTATTTAATACACTTCATTTGAGTTTTCAAAAACAAAGGATAACGGCCAGTTTCTCCATATAACATTTTATTAGATGAATGCAATGGTACCGAAAGGAAGCGTTTGATGGCAAATGTATGTACCTTTTCCATTTTATGATTGCTCGAAAACCCCCATATTTCTGAGCCATACGTTAAGAATGGTTCAATTTGTGAGTCGAAAAGTTTCCAAAAAATCGAGAAGTCAGTGCAGTTCAATTTTCTTAAAGATCTTAAAATTTCCATCGTTCCTCGTTTCCCTTTTTTGCTGCTTTCCATCCATGCGCTTTGGAGACTCAGTTTTGTTGTAAAAATAATACCTAGATATTTATATGAGTTTGTTACTTTAACTTCAGACTCACCATAAACCCATTTTTCTCGAGCCGAAAGATGTCCTCCCTTACGGAAAATCATCACATTCGTCTTTTCTAGGTTCACAGACAGTAATAACCTACCAGATTAATGTTTTAAAGCATTTAGTTGATTTTGTAACCCTATGACAGTGTCTGACAAAAGCACCACATCATCAGCAAATAGTAGTAAAAAAACTTCAACAGCACCAGGCAATAGCTGTACACCATGTCTCCCTTTTTTGGCTATTTCTAACGCTAACTCATTAATAAAAAATGAAAATAGTAAGGGGCTGAGGAGACATCCTTGTTTCACTCCTCGTGGACATTCGAAAAAGTTGGTGTACATATCTTTGTCACGAAAACATGCTAACACAGAATTATATATACTTTTAAGAGACATATATAATTTACCATTTATTCCATTCTTTCGCAGAATACCCCAAAGTACATTTCTATTAACTGAGTCAAATGCTTTGCGAAAATCTACAATGCTACGTATAGTTTAGTGTGATTAAGAAGGTATTTTTGGACTAAAGCGTACAGCGTGAAAATGTGATCTATTGTACTGTATCCAGATAGAAATCCTGCTTGTTCTTCTATTATTTTTTCTTCCCTCTCTGCCCATTTCGTAAGTCGTTTATTTAATATATTTGTATAAACTTTGCCTAAAACACTTGTGAGTGCAACCCCTCGGTAGTTGTCTGGGTTGTTTACATCTCCTTTCTTATGTATGGGGACAATAATAGATTTGGCCCATTCTGTGGGGAAAATACCATTTTCAAATAACCGATTAAATAGAATAACTATAAAATTTAACACTGAATCGCTGGAATGCTTTAACATTTCTCCCAGAATTTTGTCTGGTCCAGCACTTTTACCATTTTTCAATTTTTTAATACTGTCAATTATCTCCCTTCTTGATATTGCATCATTAAATAATGGTTCTTCGTACTCATTTGTATCCAAATTGCCATCATCTTCAATTTCTGCCCCGGATCCAGAACTTTGAAATATTGTATGAAAGTGTTCATGCCACTGATTAAGGCTTATTTCGTTATAGATTATGGCTTTTCTATTAAGTGTTCTGATTGCCAACCAGAATAATTTTGAGTCTTTAATAGAGTCTTTGAGTTTATTTATTTTTGCTTCTTCAAATTCAGTTTCTTTTGTCGTTTCAATTTTATGTATTCAGATCGCTCTTTCACATAAACATCTTTCAGTTCTTTTGATACGTCAGCAAATACTCGAGCAAACTGACCTACTAAGGGGTGATCTAGGCGGCACAAAGGATGAGCTGGATGAAATTAAAGGACAGTGTGCACAAATTAACAGCAGATGTGACAGACTGGAAAAAGAACAGCAAGATTTGACTGACAGTGTGTCAACGATGATCTCGGACATTAACAGTGTGGGTGAAGAGGTATCTGATGGCAAAGAAGAAACTAACAAACTGAAATCAGCAGTTCAAGATTTACGAGATGAAATCTCAAATATGACTTCAGAAAACGACAGATTAGAAGGGTTTTCCCGAAGAGATAATCTCAGATTCTTTGGGGTACCTCAAAACAGTGTCAGTGAGAACCCAGATGTGTGTGTGGCTACACTAGTCAGTCTGTTGAACAGTATCAATGACACAAAGACATGGACACAAGACGATTTTGTGAGAGCACACAGGGTGGGCCAAGCTAAACAGGACCAACCCAGACCAGTAATAGCGCGTTTTACGCAATGGAGAGAGAAAATGCGTCTACTCACAAACAAAAACATGCGAGCAAGTTGAAGGACCAAGGTATTAACCTGTCAAACGACCTCACAAGGCGTCAAGCTAACTTTGTTGCTCAAGCCAGAAGAGAGGGGAGAAAAGCTTTTTTCAAAAACGGAGTGATGGTGATGGGTCCTTACCTACCCGATTCCCGTACCTATGCCCAGGTTACAGCGACAGGCAGAGACAAACACTGTGGGCATGGCACATACAACCTCCCTATCACGACAACAGTATGATTTGGGTCAAGATCGTGCACGCTACGGGGAGTCCCCTTCTCCCAGCTACCCCAGGCGATGCTGTGACGAGGCGAGTACTGCGGGTGACGGGGATGGTCGAGAAATCTCCCGTGACACACGTGCAACACCTGACCAACCACCTGACAGTGGGCAGAAAAAGTCTCTCCGTGATGCAGACGCCTCTCGGACTGGCCAGTCAAGTCGGGGAACAGGGAGAGGTAACGGGGCTTCGTCGACGCGTGACGTCACAGGCCTGGCCACGGGTTCCCGGACTGGTCAACAGACAGGGGCAAGTGGGAGAGGTGACGAGGTTTCCCCTCGTCGTGTAGTAGTGGACCAGCCTACCGACACGCGCCGGGGAAGGAGTTACGCGAGCAGACAGCCGGGGCTACGTCGTTACCTGGGAAACCAAACCTGTGGCAGTGGTGACCGCCCTTTGCGTAGCAAGACGAAAAAATAGGACAAGCCTGACCACTCGGCAACTTGGCGTTTTCTTTCCTATAATGTAGAAAATTTATACAATAAATTAAATGATCCCTCTTTTGTAAACTATATTAATTCTTTTGATTTTGTATGTTTATCAGAAACATTTGATTTTTCTGGGATATTTACACAGTTTATAAAATTCACTGCTCCAGCCAAGAAACTATCATACTTCGGAAGGAACTCGGGAGGTGTTGTGCTACTCATAAAAAAATGTTTACAACAATTTGTAGAAGAAATTAAATTAGAATGTTATAATGCTGTGGCAGTAAAGCTAAATAAGAATGTTCTTAGTACTGACAAAGATGTTGTTTTAATTGGTTTATGTTGCACCTGAAGGTAGTCCTCTGTATAATAACACAGAACTGAAAGACGGAATAGTGATGTTGGAAGAAAGTGTATTGTATGCTGTACGACAGGATGATGTGTATCTGATGATTTGTGGCGATTTAAATGCAAGAACAGGATTGTGTCAATCAAAAGGCGAAGAAATGACAAACTTTGAGTCAAATTTTAGTCTATATTGTGATGATCCTGATGAAAATTTTTGCCAGGCATTCTAAAGATGGAACTGAAAATAACTTTGGAAATTCCTGTTAGACTTGTGCTTTATGTTTTTGATCTTGACATTATGAATGGGTTTTGTGATGGCGACAGGGAAGGAGAATACACTTTTGTATCACCGAATGGATGCAGTGTTATTGACTATTTTCTTGTTCCTGATAAATTTTCACACAAATGTAACATGATTGTAAGTGATTGTCTTGTTTCTTGGCATTTGCCGATAGAAATGACATGGAAAAATGGAATGCAAAAATGTCCAGAAACTCAGGAATCATGCATGCAGGAAAAAATCATTTGGTCGGAAGACAACGCATATATATTTGAGGCTGAACAAAATTCAGATGATTTTAACGATCGCCTTCATGAGGCTTTCAGTTAATGAATGTTGATGTAAATAGCTGTGTAGATATTTTTGCTCAAGCAATGCATAGTGCAGCCGCATGTATGGTCAGAAGGGTGGGCAAAAGAAAGAAATGTTTAGATGACTGGTTTGACGATGAATGTGAGCATAAAAAGAAACACGTAAAGAGGCTTCTTAAAAGCTTTCAGAGGAACAGATTAGGAAGTAAAAAAAAAAATTAAAAAAAAAAAAAAAAAAAGAGAGAGAGAGAGAGAGAGAGAGAGAGAGAGAGAGAGAGAGAGAGAGAGAGAGAGAGAGAGAGAGAGAGAGAGACTTGCTTGCTTACACACATACCGCTTTTTTCTAATGACAATGAGAGAAATTTCCGCGAGAAAGGAGGAGAGTAGAAGAAGACCAAAGAGAATGCCTTGTTCTCTTTTCTATTCCCAAATGGTCATCAATCTCCAAAAATACCATAATCATTAATGAGACAGTCTGACTATATTAAACATTTTCCTTTTAACAAGTCTTATGCCAGCGTGTTGAGGGATGACGTATGTCTATGTGTGAGATGGTAAAACTACTGTCCACACTCAGCTGGTTGCCAGTCTCCAGAAATAATAATATAATTAATGAGATGGTCTGACTATATTAAAAAAATCTTCCATTTCTGTCTCTTGTGTCTGCTAGTCAAGTGATGGCTTATGCTTGAGTGTTACATGATGAATTTGTATATCTACACCAAGTGAGTCAACAGTCTCCAGAAATATCATTACTGAGATGGTTTAACTATACTAAAAATCCTCCTTTTTACACATCATGTGCTATGTCTGCCATGATGGCTTATGTCTAGATTCCCTTTGTTGCCAGTCTCCAAAAACGACGATATCATTACTGAGATGGTCTAGCAACACCAAGACATTCTGTTTTACACGTCTTTAGCCTATGCGCATTAGTGACGGCTTGTGTCTGTGTCAGATGACGGATCTCTACTCCTGCCTACATCCAATTTGTTTTCCCTTTGCGGAAGAACAATTGCGTTCATCAGATGTTCTAGAATAAGCAAGGCAGGAGTACTGCCGAAACTTTGGCTTAAATTTTAGTCGATTTGTTGCCTTTTCTGTGCACATGGTGCGCTCTCTCTCTCTCTCTCTCTCTCTCTCTCTCTATATATATATATATATATATATATATATTATATATGTGTGTGTGTATATCGGTCTCTCTGCATATGAATATACGTACACGTATATAATTTCATTACGCATTCCGATTTTTCTCAGATACTTGCATGTCGTTGCTTTGACCACACTGTGCAGGCAGAATGTTGCCACACAGTCTGCATACTCCATCTCCGGTGGGCATGCACACCGGGCGCCTTTATGTTTCCACAAGTTACCCTACACTGATTGGACTCAAAAATCTTTAACGTGCGCACTTTGATCTCCCTCATGCGTGCACACATGTATGGGTTCAGGCACTGAACACGTCAGAACACATGCTGACTTAGGAAACGGGGAAACATGTTCACCCTTTACCCACCAGGCAGGAGGTAGCCAAGCAGGATCGAATGGCAGACCTAACGACTGGAAGTGTGATGCCTTACCCACTTGACTACCGCGCCCAGAGCAACTATGGCCCAGCTCCCGACTCTACACAGTGACCATTTCGCCAAGCAAAGGATGGGGAGGGAAGGGGAACTGTCTATGCGCTGCATGACCCATTCGGATCCAGTCATCAGTTACCTTGTTTACAACTATGTTATATATGGACAGAGAGAGAGAGATAGAGAGAGAGAGAGACAGAGAGACAGAGACAGACAGACAGACAGACAGAGATAGAGACAGAGAGACAGGGGGAGAGAGAGACAAAGAGAGAGAGAGAAAGAGAGGGCAAGAGAGAGACAGAGAGACAGAGAGACAGAGAGAGAGAGAGAGAGACAGAGAGAGAGAGAGAGAGAGAGCACCATGTGCACAGAAAAGGCAACAAATCGACGAATGTTTAACCTAAAGTTTCGGCAGTACACCTGCCTTATTTACTCTGGAGACAGGTTGGTAAGTTTAAATATCTGGAAACGGTCATCTCACCAGGTGGCAGATGTACATCAGAAATAGCCAGCAGAATCGGCCAAGCCAAAACAGCATTCAAGAAGATGAAAAGCATTCTTACCAACAAATGCCTATCAATTAATATCAGGAAGAGAGTTCCTGAATGTTATATAGAACCGATAATGTTATATGGTTCTGAGGCGTGGACAGTCAACACGCAAAGCCAGAACAAGATTGAGGCAACTGAAATGTTCTAATTACAGAAAATGAAAAAGATCTACACAATATTATGATTATACTAGATACAGAAAGCAGGAATGAAGGGCTGGAGTTAACAACCGGAAGACTGAATTTATGGTAATCAGTAAAACACAAGAAATCTCTTCATGCAAAATAACAGCAAATGGCACAAAACGGAGATACGTTCACTGATGAGTTTAAATATCTGGGAACAGTCATCTTACCAGATGGCAGATGCACATTAGAAATAGCCAGTAGAATCGGCCAAGCTAAAACAGCATTCAAAAAAATGAAAAGCGTTCTTATCAACAAACGCCTATCAATTAACATCAGGAAGAGAGTTCTTGAACGTTATATAGAACCGATACTGTTGTAAGGATGTGAAGCGTGGACAGTCAACACGCAAAGTCAGAACAAGATTGAGGCAACTGAAATGTGTTTTTCAGAAGAGTGTTGACAGTTCCATGGACAGCAAAGGCAACTAACAAGACAGTCTTGAAAAGAAGTAAACACAAAAACACAAAAAGGAGATTAATGAAGAAGACTGGGAAAAGAAAAGCAACATTTATAGGACATTTCAGGAAACAAGAGAAATTAGAGCGCCTTGTCACAATAGGAAAGCTGAAGGTAAAAAGAGCACCAGGTAAACCTAGAAGAAATACTGGATGGACATGTAGAGTGGATGAAGACAGAGAGGGTGGGAGATGCACTTGCAGCGACAAAGGATGTAGGGCCATGATCACCAACGCCACGCAGCAGGGCACATGATAATGATGATGACGATGATGGTGATACATATGTACGTGCATACATATATATATTATACATATACAAAGATATCATACTACATATATACATATATATATCATATCATATCATATCATATCATATCATATCATATCATCATATATACACGGTGACATATCTGTATAGTATTCACACATACATTGCACAATACGTACATGACTACCCTGCCACCAAAACAAATATGTACTGCCCCACTGGATATATCGCAACTTCTCATTTGCTCTTGGTGCCAACAAGAATGAACAAATACCAAAAAGCTGGAAGGGAACCAACCACCATTCAGACAAAAGTCAGATTTACTGCCGGTAAATTCCTGGCCATTTTGTTCTGTGCTCTTGTCGACATCCCATTTATTCAGAATTCTTTCCGCCAACGCATTCACTTTAGTCCAAACGACAGAGTTCATAGAGCACCTCCGTCTGCATTTTGTGAAATAGCAGCTTATCAAAGGAACACTTTTGTCGTCTTTCTTTTTTTTCCCCTCTATCTCTCTCTGTCTCGTTCTATGTGTGTGTGTGTGTGTGTGTGTGTGTGTGCGTGCGTGCGTGCGTGCGTGCGTGCGTGGTGTGTGTGTCTGTGTGTGTCTGTCTGTGTGTGTATGTGTCTGTGTGTCTGTGTTAACATTAAATATGGCCAGAGCATACAGTACATGAACTGCTCGACATAAATCACCCAAACAGCTGAAATCACAACACGTGGACCACACACTGCAGACAGATCACGAAGATCGTCCAACAAACAGCCAGAATAGCTTAATAATTTAAAACAGTAATTGTCACAAAGCTTGGGAACTTCATTAGAAACTTGGCTCCGTTTTTCCTGACCTAATGACGAAACTACATGATTGTATTGCGATATATACATATGGAGGGCCATGATCGCCAACGCCATGCGGCAGGGCACTTGATGATGATGATGATTGTGACGTCACTTTATATAGTCATTCTCAGCGTCATGGCTGCAAAGTGTATGTGGGACACAAGCACTTTCGCTGGCAGCAGTTTGTACGTGGGTGTCTGTCTCTGAAGACGGACCAAACGACGTTTAGGACAACCACAGCCCAGAGAGGCCAGTTTACACTATTGATGAGAAAAATGTTCTGAAAGAACAGTTTGGAATGAAGACAGGTGAATGACTTGTGATAAGAGTCGTGCATTAGTTCGTGCGATTTTATGGAGTAAATTTGGAATGAAACGTGTAGAAGAAAGTTGGTCCTACACTGCAATACTGAAGAGCAAAAACTGTTGCAAAGACTCGGTTAAATAGGTAGAAACATGCGGGTAGGAGCTTCTTTAGATCAGACAGCTGCTTCCAACAAAACGTAAACTAGAAGCCGGAAGTCAACATTACACACAATGGTCAAAGTGGCACACAACCCGCCTTTCCAAAGTTCATCCAGTTGTGAAGAAAACAAGGACATTAAAGATGATGATGATATGTGTCTATGATAACAAGGACAGGTAAAGATGATGATGATATGTGTCTACGATAAGAAGGACAGTTAAAGATGATGATGATATGTGTCTATGATAACAAGGACAGTTAAAGATGATGATGATATGTGTCTATGATAACAAGGACAGTAAAGATGATGATGATATGTGTCTATGATAACAAGGACAGGTAAAGATGATGATGATATGTGTCTATGATAACAAGGACAGTAAAAAGATGTATAGAGTGATATGTGTCTATGATAACAAGGACAGGTAAAGAGATGATGATATGTGTCTATGATAACAAGGACAGTTAAAGATGATGATATGTGTCTATGATAACAAGGACAGGTAAAGATGATGATATGTGTCTATGATAACAAGGACAGTGTAAAGATGATGATGAATGTGTCTATGATAACAAGGACAGGTAAAGATGATGATGATATGTGTCTATGATAACAAGGACATGTAAAGATAATATGTGTCTATGATAACAAGGACAGTAAAGATGATGATGATATGTGTCTAGATAACAAGGACAGTAAGAGATATGATATGTGTCTATGATAACAAGGACAGGTAAAGATGAGATATTGTGTCTATGAAACAAGGACAGTAAGATGATGATGATATGTGTCTATGATAACAAGGACAGTTAAAGATGATGATGATATGTGTCTATGATAACAAGGACAGGTAAAGATGATGATGATATGTGTCTATGATAACAAGGACAGTTAAAGATGATGATGATATGTGTCTATGATAACAAGGACAGGTAAAGATGATGATGATATGTGTCTATGATAACAAGGACAGGTAAAGATGATGATGATATGTGTCTATGATAACAAGGACAGTTAAAGATGATGATGATATGTGCTATGATAACAAGGACGTAAAGATGATGATGATATGTGTCTTATGATAACAAGGACAGGTAAAGATGATGATGATATGTCTATGATAACAAGGACAGTAAAGATGATGATATATGTGTCTATGATAACAAGGACAGTTAAAGATGATGATGAATGATGTCTATGATAACAAGGACAGGTAAAGATGATGATGATATGTGTCTATGATAACAAGGACAGGTAAAGATGATGATGATATGTGTCTATGATAACAAGGACAGTAAAGATGATGATGATATGTGTCTATGATAACAAGGACAGTTAAAGATGATGATAGTATGTGTCATATGATAACAAGGACAGTTAAAGATGATGATGATAATGTCTTGATAACAAGGACAGTAAAGATGATGATGATATGTGCTATGATAACAAGGACAGTAAAGATGATGATGATATGTGTCTATGATAACAAGGACAGTTAAAGATGATGATATGTGTCTATGATAAAAGCAGTAAAGGAGATATGTGTCTATGAAACAAGGACAGTAGAAGATGATAATGTGTCTATGATAACAAGGACAGTAAAAGATGTGATATGTGTCTATAATAAGGAACATGTAAAGATATAGAATGTGTCTATGATAACAAGGACAGTAAAGATGATGATGATATGTGTCTATGATAACAGGACAGTAAAGATGATGATGATATGTGTCTATGATAACAAGGACAGGTAAAGATGAGATGATATGTGTCTATATAACAAGGACAGGTAAAGATAGATGATATGTGTCTATGATAACAAGAAGTTAAATTAAGTTTAAAGGAAGTAAAAATGTCTAAGAAATATGATAAAGATGAAAGTCATGCAGATGATGAGTGTCAATAAGATAAAGAGTGATGTGTAGATACAGGGGAAGGAAAGTTAGGAAACAAGAGAGAGGCAGACAATGATAGAGATATGTTAAAGAAAGTGGATAACAGTAATGTGTATAAGGAGTTGAGTTCGGCGTAAAGAATTAGAACAGTAAGGGTTGGTCTTCAATAAAGAATGTTATAAAGACAGTAAAAGAGAAATTTGCTATGATAACAGGAGTAAGTTAAGTGTCAAAGCAGTAAAGATATATTTCTGAAAGGAGAAAGATGAGAAGATTGGTAATGTAAAGAAGTAATGATATGATATTGTATATAACAGACATAAAGTGGAGAAGTGCATAAACAGACAGTAAAGATGAATATCTATGATAAGAAGTGAGATGTGTCTGAAACAAGGCAGTAGATATGATGATATGTGCTATAACAAGGACGTAATGGATATTGTCATATAACAAGACAGTAAGATGTGATGAATGTGTCAATAACAAGGAAGTAAAGAGAATATGTGTCATGAACGGACATAATGAGATGATTTTCAGATAATATTTTTATAGAGATGAAATTGTCTATAACAAGGCAGTAAAGTAGATGAATGTGTCTTGATAACAGGACAGTAAAGATTGATAGTTCTTGACAAGGAAGTTAAGATGAAGAGAAATGTTCTATAAAAAGGACAGTAAAGATGATGAATATGTGCTAGATAAGCAGTAAGAAGTATGGCTGTAAAGAGTAGATGAAAGTGTCTATGAAAAGGAATAAAGTGAGATAGTCTATGAACAAGGACATAAAGATAATTGCATAAGTTATAGTGTATAACAGGTAAGATGATGATGATATGTTCTATGAAACAAGACAGTAAAGAAATGTGTCATAAAGACATAAGTTATATGATGATAACAGGACAGTAAAGATGATGATGTATGTGTCTATATACAAGGACAGTAAGATGATGATGATTGTGTCTATGAAAAGGAAGTAAGATGATGATGATATGTGTCTTGATAACAGACAGTAAAGATATGGATATGTTCTATGATAACAAGGACTAAAGTGATGATGATATGTGTCTGATAACAAGGACAGGTAAAGAGATATGTGTTCTAAACAAGGACATAAAGATGATGATATAGTGTCTAGAAAAAGGAAGTAATGAGATGAATTTCTAATACAAGGACAGTAAAGATATATGATATGTGTCATGATAACAAGGACAGGTAAAGATGATGATGTATGTGTCTATGATACAAGACATAAAGATGATGATGAATGTGTCTATGATAACAAGGACAGTAAAGATGATGATATGTGTCTAGATAACAAGGCAGTAAGATGATGTATGTGCTATGATAACAAGGACAGGTAAGATGATGATTGTCTATATACAAGACAGTAAAGATGATGAATGTCTATATACAAGGACAGTAAAGATGAGATATGGTCTATGATAACAAGACAGGTAAAGAAATTATGTTCAGAAACAAGGAAGTAAGATGAGATATAGGCTATGATAAAAGGAAGTAAGGTGGAATGTGTTATAACAAGGACAGTAAGATGATAAGTGTCAATAAAGACAGTAAAGATGAGATATTTATATAAACATAATTGAGTGTTTGTAACGACATAGATGATGTTGTGTCATGTAAAAGACAGTAAAGATATATTGTTATGATACGGAGTAAGATATGGTATGTATGATAAAGGACAGTAAGATGATGATATGTTCATGTAAGGACAGTAGATGTATAGTGTCTATGTAACAAGACAGTAGATGATGATATGTGTCTGATAACAAGGACGTAAAGAGATATGTGTCTATATAACAAGGACAGTAAATGGATATGTGTCTATGAACAGACAGGTAAAGATGATTGTGTCATGAAACAAGGCAGTAGATGATGAAATTGTCTTGATAAAAGGCAGTAAGATGATGATTATGTGTCTATGATAACAAGGACAGTTAAAGAGAGAGATAGTGTTATGATAAAAAGGACAGTAGATGAGATGATATGTGTCTATGATAACAAGGACAGGTAAAGATGATGATATGTGTCTATGATAACAAGGACAGGTAAAGATGATGATGAATGTGCTATGATAACAAGGACAGGTAAAGAGATGATAGGATGAATGTGTCTATGATAACAAGGACAGTAAAGATGAACAAGGACAGGTAAAGATGATGATGATATGTGCCTATGATAACAAGGACAGTAAAGATATGATGATTGTGTCTATGATAACAAGGACAGTAAAGATGATGATGATATGTGTCTATGATAACAAGGACAGTTAAAGATGATGATGATATGTGTCTTATAAAAGGACAGTAAAGATATGATGATATGTCTATGATAACAAGGACAGTAAAGATGATGATGATATGTGTCTATGATAACAAGGACAGTAAAGTGATGATGATATGTGTCTATGATAACAAGGACAGGTAAAGATATGATGATATGTGTCTATGATAACAAGGACAGTAAAGATGATGATGATATGTTCTATGATAACAAGGACAGTAAGATGATGATGATATGTGTCTATGATAACAAGGACAGGTAAAGATGATATGTGTCTATGTAACAAGGACAGTAAAGATGAATATGTCTATGATAAAGAAGTAAGATGATGATATGCTAGATAACAAGGACGGTAAAGATATATGTGTCTATGAAAAGGACAGTAAAGAATAATAGTGCAGATAACAAGGACAGTAAAGATATGATGATATGTGCTATATAACAAGACAGTAAAGATAATATGTTCTATGATACAAGGACAGTAAGATAATGATATTCTATGATAACAAGGACATAAATGAATGATATGTCTATGATAACAAGGACAGTAAGATGATGATATGTGTCATGATACAAGGACAGTAAGAGATGAATGGTCTATATAACAGGACAGTAAAGATGATATGATATGTCTATATAACAGGACAGTAAAATGATGATGTATGTGTCTATGATAAAAGACAGTAAAGAGATGATGATATGTTCTATGATAAAAGGACAGTAAAGATGATGATGATATGTCTTGATACAAGGCAGTAAAGATGATGATGAATGTCTTGATAACAAGGACAGGTAAGATGATGATGATATGTGTATGTAACAGGACAGTTAAAGATGATGATGATATGTGCTATGATAACAAGGACAGTTAAGATGGTATATGTGTCTATGATAACAAGGACAGTAAATGATGATGATATGTGTCTATGATAACAAGGACAGTTAAAGATGATGATGATATGTGTCTATGAAAAAGGACAGTTAAAGATGATGATATGTGTCTATGATAACAAGGACAGTTAAAGATGATGATGATATGTGCTATGATAACAAGGAAGTAAAGATGATGATGATAGTGCTATGATAACAAGAAGTAAATGATGATGAATGTGTCTATGATAACAAGGACAGTTAAAGATGATGATATGTGTCTGATAACAAGGACAGGTAAAGATGATGATATGTGTCTATGATAACAAGGACAGTAAAGATGATGATGATATGTGCCTATGATAACAAGGACAGTTAAAGATGATGATGATATGTGTCTATGATAACAAGGACAGTTAAAGATGATGATATGTGTCTATATAACAAGGACAGTTAAAGATGATGATGATATGTGCTATGATAAAAAAAGGAAGTTATAAAGTATGATGATGATATGTGTCTATGATAACAAGGACAGGTAAAGATGATGATGATATGTGTCTATGATAACAAGGACAGGTAAAGATGATGATGATATGTGTCTATGATAACAAGGACAGGTAAAAATGATATGTGCTATAATAACAAGGACAGTTAAAGATGATGATGATATGTGTCTATGA
The DNA here is from genome assembly GCA_030674185.1 of Monoplex corrugatus. NCBI lineage: Eukaryota > Metazoa > Mollusca > Gastropoda > Littorinimorpha > Ranellidae > Monoplex > Monoplex corrugatus. The sequence goes on from CM060315.1 coordinate 86,561,399, forward strand.
TAACAAGGACAGTAAAGATGATGATGATATGTGTCTATGATAACAAGGACAGTTAAAGATGATGATGATATGTCTATGATAACAAGAAGTTAAAGATGATGATAAGGTCAGATAACAAGGACATAAAGATAGTGATATGTGTCTATGATACAAGGAAGGTAAAGTATGATGGATTGTCATGATAAAAGACAGGTAAAGATGATGATGATATGTATGATAAAGACAGAAAGAATGATATGGTCATGATACAGACAGGTAAGATATGATGATATGTGCTATGATAACAAGGACAGTAAAGATGATGATATGTGCTATATAACAAGGAAGTAAGATGATGATGAATGTGTCTATATAACAAGGACAGGTAAAGATGATGATGATATGTGTCTATGATAACAAGACAGTTAAAGATGATGTTGATATGTCTATGATAAAAGGACAGTAAGATGAGAGAATGTTCTATATAACAAGGCCAGTAGAGATGATGTATTGTCATGTAACAGGCAGTAAGATGATGAGAGTGTTATGATAACAAGGACAGTTAAAGATGATGATGATATGTGCCTATGATAACAAGGACAGTAAAGATGATGATGATATGTGCATGATAAACAAGGACAGTAAGATGATGATGATATGTGCTATGATAACAAGGACAGGTAAAGATGATGATGATATGTGTCTATGATAACAAGGACAGTTAAAGAAGATGATGATAAGTGTTATGATAACAAGGACAGGTAAAGATGATGATGATATGTGTCTATGATAACAAGGACAGGTAAAGATGATGATGATATGTGTCTATGATAACAAGGAAGGTAAAGATGATGATGATAGTGTTTATGATAACAAGGACAGGAAAAGATGATGATGATATGTGCTATGATAAAAGGACAGTTAAAGATGATGATGATATGTGCTATGATAACAAGGACAGGTAAAGATGATGATGATGTGAATGTTCAGGTAACAAGGAAGTAGATGATGATGATATGTGTCTATGATAACAAGGACAGTTAAGATGATTGATATGTGTCTATGATAACAAGGACAGTAAAGATGATGATGATATGTGTCTATGATAACAAGGACAGTTAAATATGATGAAGATATGTGTTATGATAAAAAGGACAGTTAAAGATGATGATGATATGTTCTATGATAACAAGGACAGTTAAAGATGATGATAATGTGTCTATGATAACAGGACAGGTAAAGATGAGATATGTGTCTATATAACAAGGACAGGTAAAGATGAGATATTGTGTCTATGATAACAAGGACAGGTAAAGATGAGATATGTGTCTATGATAACAAGGACATTTCATGATATGAGAAGTGTTTTGATAACAAAGTCAGGTAAAGATGATGATGATATGTGTCTATGATAACAAGGAAGGTAAAGATGAGATATGTGTCTATGATAACAAGACATTTATGATGATGATGATATGTGTCTATGATAACAAGGACAGGTAAAGATGATGATGATATGTGTCTATGATAACAAGGACAGGTAAAGATGATGATGACATGTGTCTATGATAACAAGGACAGGTAAAGATGATGATGATATGTGTCTTTGAAACAAGGACAGTTAAAGATGATGATGATATGTGTCTATGATAACAAGGACATTTCAAAGTGATGATGATATGTGTCTTGATAACAAGGACAGGTAAAGACGATATGTGTCTATGATAACAAGGACATTCAAGATGATGATGAATTATGTGTCTTTGAAAAAGGACAGTTAAAGATGATGATGATATGTGTCATAATAACAAGAAGGTAAAGATGATGATGATATGTGCTATAACAACGACAGTAAAGATGATGATGATATGTGCTATGATAACAAGGACACGTAAAGATGATGATGATATGTTCTATGATAACAAGGACGGTAAAGATGATGATGAATGTGTCTATGATAACAAGGACAGGTAAAGATGATGATTATTGTCTATGATAACAAGGACATTAAAGATGATGATGATATGTGTCTATGATAACAAGGACAGGTAAATGAGTGATGATAATAGTGTATATGATAACAAGGACAGGTAAAGATAATGATGATATGTGCCTATGATAACAAGGACAGTTAAAGATGATGATGATATGTGTCTATGATAACAAGGACAGGTAAAGATAGATATGTGTCTATGATAACAAGGACAGGTAAAGATGATGATGATATGTGCCTATGATAACAAGGACAGTTAAAGATGATGATGATATGTGTCTATGAAACAAGGACAGGTAAAGATAATGATATGTGTCTATGATAACAAGGACAGGTAAAGATGATGATGATAATGCTATGATAACAAGGACAGTAAAGATGATGATGATATAAGTCTATGAACAAGGCATAGATAAAGATGATGAATATGTGTCTATGTACAAGGACAGTTAAAGATGATGATGATATGGTCTATATAACAAGGACAGTTAAAGATGATGATGATATGTGTCTATGATAACAAGGACAGGTAAAGATGATGATGATATGTGTCTAATGATAAAAGGACAGTTAAAGATGATGATGATATGTCTATGATAACAAGGCACAGGTAAAGATGATGATATATGTCTATGATAACAAGGACAGTAAAGATGATGATGATATGTGCCTATGATAACAAGGACAGTTAAAGATGATGATGATATGTGCTATGATAACAAGGACAGTTAAAGATGATGATGATATGTGTCTATGATAACAAGGACAGGTAAAGATGTATGATATGTGTCTATGATAACAAGGACAGTAAAGATGATGATATGTGTCTATGATAACAAGGACAGTAAAGATGATGATGATATGTGTCTATGATAACAAGGACAGGTAAAGATGATGATGATATGTGCCTATGATAACAAGGACAGGTAAAGATGATGATGATATGTGTCTATGATAACAAGGACAGTTAAAGATGATGATGATATGTGTCTGATAACAAGTACAGGTAAGATGATGATATTGTGTCTATGATAACAAGGACAGGTAAAGATGATGATGATATGTGCTATGATAACAGGACAGTTAAAGATGATGATGATATGTGTCTATGATAACAAGGACAGTTAAAGATGATGATATGTGTCTATATAACAAGGACAGTTAAAGATGATGATGATATGTCTATGATAAAAAAAGGACAGTTAAAGATGATGATGATATGTGTCTATGATAACAAGGACAGTAAAGATGATGATGATATGTGTCTATGATAACAAGGACAGGTAAAGATGATGATGATATGTGTCTATGATAACAAGGACAGGTAAAATGATATGTGCCTATATAACAAGGACAGTTAAAGATGATGATGATATGTGTCTATGATAACAAGGACAGTTAAAGATGATGATGATATGTGTCTATGATAACAAGGACAGTTAAAGATGATGATATGTGCCTATGATAACAAGGACAGTTAAAGATGATGATGATATGTGTCTATGATAACAAGGACAGTTAAAGATGATGATGATATGTGTCTATGATAACAAGGACAGGTAAGATGATGATGTATGTGTCTATGATAACAAGGACAGCTAAAGATGATGATGATATGCCTATGATAACAAGTACAGGTAAAGATGATGATATGGTCTATGATAACAAGGACAGGTAAAGATGATGATATGTGTCTATGATAACAAGGACAGTTAAAATGATGATGATATGTCTATATAACAAGGACAGGTAAAGATGATGATGATATGTGTCTATAATAACAAGGACAGGTAAGATGATGATGATATGTGTCTATGATAACAAGGACAGTTAAAGATGATGTGATATGTGCCTATGATAAAAGGACAGGTAAAGATGATGATGATATGTGTCTATATAACAAGGACAGTTAAAGATGATGATATATGGTCTATGATAACAAGGACAGGTAAAGATGATGATGATATGTCTATGATAACAAGGACAGTAAGATGATGATGATATGTGTCTATGATAACAAGGACAGGTAAAGATGATGATGATACTGTCTATGATAACAAGGACAGTTAAAGATGATGATGATATGTCTATGATAACAAGGACAGTTAAAGATGATGATGATATGTGTCTATGATAACAAGGACAGGTTAAGATGATGATGATATGTGTCTATGATAACAAGGACAGTAAAGATGATGATATGTGTCTATGATAACAAGACAGTTAAAGATGATGATATATGTGTCTATGATAACAAGGACAGGTAAAGATGATGATGATATGTGTCTATGATAACAAGGACAGGTTAAGATGATGATGATATGTGTCTATGATAACAAGGACAGTTAAAGATGATGATGATATGTGTCTATGATAACAAAGACAGGTAAGATGATGATGATATGTGCCTATGATAAAAGGACAGTTAAAGATGATGATGATATGTGCTATGATAACAAGGACAGTAAAGATGATGATGATATGTGTCTATGATAACAAGGACAGGTAAAGATGATGATGATATGTGTCTATGATAACAAGGACAGTTAAAGATGATGATGATATGTGTCTATGATAACAAGGACAGGTAAAAGATGATGATATGTGCCTATGATAACAAGGACAGGTAAAGATGATGATGATATGTCTATGATAACAAGGACAGTAAAGATGATGATGATATGTGCCTATGATAACAAGGACAGTAAAGATTGATATATGTGCCTATGATAACAAGGACAGGTAAAGATGATGATATGTGCTATGATAACAAGGACAGGTAAAGATGATGATGATATGTGCCTATGATAACAAGGACAGGTAAAGATGATGATGATATGTGCCTATGATAACAAGGACAGGTAAAGATGATGATGATATGTGTCTATGATAACAAGGACAGGTAAAGATGATGATGATATGTGTTATGATAACAAGGACAGGTAAAGATGATGATGATATGTGTCTATGATAACAAGGACAGTTAAAGATGATGATGATATGTGTCTATGATAACAAGGACAGTTAAAGATGATGATGATATGTGTCTATGATAACAAGGACAGGTAATGATGATGATATGTGTCTATGATAACAAGGACAGGTAAAGATAATGATGATATGTGCTATGATAACAAGGACAGGTAAAGATGATGATGATATGTGTCTATGATAACAAGGACAGGTAAAGATAATATGTGTCTATGATAACAAGGACAGTAAAGATGATGATGATATGTGCCTATGATAACAAGGACAGTTAAAGATGATGATGATATGTGTCTATGATAACAAGGACAGGTAAAGATAATGATATGTGTCTATGATAACAAGGACAGTAAAGATGATGATGATATGTCTATGATAACAAGGACAGGTAAAGATGATGATGATATGTGTCTATGATAACAAGGACAGGTAAAGATGATGATATGTGTCTATGATAACAAGGACAGTTAAAGATGATGATGATATGGTCTATAATAACAAGGACAGTTAAAGATGATGATGATATGTGTCTATGATAACAAGGACAGGTAAAGATGATGATGATATGTGTCTATGATAAAAGGACAGTTAAAGATGGTGATGATATGTCTATGATAACAAGGCCAGGTAAAGATGATGATGATATGTCTATGATAACAAGGACAGTTAAAGATGATGATGATATGTGCTATGATAAAAAGGACAGTTAAATATGATGATGATATGTGTCTATGATAACAAGGACAGTAAAGAGATGATGATAGGTCTATGATAACAAGGACAGGTAAAGATGATGGATATTTGTCTATGATAACAAGGACAGGTAAAATGATATGTGCTATAATAACAAGGACAGTTAAAGATGATGATGATATGTGTCTATGATAACAAGGACAGTTAAAGATGATGATGATATGTGTCTATGATAACAAGGACAGTTAAAGATGATGATGATATGTGCCTATGATAACAAGGACAGTTAAAGATGATGATGATATGTGTCTATGATAACAAGGACAGTTAAAGATGTGATGATATGTGTCTATGATAACAAGGCAGGTAAAGATGATGATGGTATGTGTCTATGATAACAAGGACAGTAAAGATGATGAGATATATGCCTATGATAACAAGTACAGGTAAAGATGATGATAGCGTCTATGATAACAAGGACAGGTAAAGATGATGATAATGTGTCTATGATAACAAGGACAGTTAAAATGATGATGATATGTGTCTATATAACAAGGACAGGTAAAGATGATGATGATATGTGTCTATATAACAAGGACAGGTAAAGATGATATATATGTGTCTATGATAACAAGGACAGTTAAAGATGATGATGATATGTCTATGATAACAAGGACAGGTAAAGATGATGATGATATGTGTCTATATAACAAGGACAGTAAAGATGATGATATGGCTATGATAACAAGGACAGTAAAGATGATGATGATATGTCTATGATAACAAGGACAGTTAAAGATGATGATGATATGTGTCTATGATAACAAGGACAGGTAAAGATGATGATGATATGTCTATGATAACAAGGACAGTTAAAGATGATGATGATATGTGCTATGATAACAAGGACAGTTAAAGATGATGATGATATGTGTCTATGATAACAAGGACAGGTAAGATGATGATGATATGTGCTATGATAACAAGGACAGTAAAGATGATGATGATATGTGTCTATGTAACAAGGACAGTTAAAGATGATGATGATATGTGTCTATGATAACAAGGACAGGTAAAGATGATGATGATATGTGTCTATGATAACAAGGACAGTTAAGATGATGATGATATGTGTCTATGATAACAAGGACAGTTAAAGATGATGATGATATGTGTCTATGATAACAAGGACAGGTAAAGATGATGATGATATGTGCCTATGATAAAAGGACAGTTAAAGATGATGATGATATGTGCTATGATAACAAGGACAGTAAAGATGATGATGATATGTGTCTATGTAACAAGGACAGTAAAGATGATGATATGTGCTATGATAACAAGGACAGTTAAAGATGATGATGATATGTGTCTATGATAACAAGGACAGTAAAGATGATGATATGTGCTATGATAACAAGGACAGGTAAAGATGATGATGATATGTCCTATGATAACAAGGACAGGTAAAGATGATGATATGTGCCTATGATAACAAGGACAGTAAAGATGATTATGTGCCTATGATAACAAGGACAGTAAAGATGATGATATGTGCTATGATAACAAGGACAGGTAAAGATGATGATGATATGTGCTATGATAACAAGGACAGGTAAAGATGATGATGATATGTGCCTATGATAACAAGGACAGTAAAGATGATGATGATATGTGTCTATGATAACAAGGGCAGGTAAAGATGATGATGATATGTGTCTATGATAACAAGGACAGTAAAGATGATGATGATATGTGTATGATAACAAGGACAGGTAAAGATGATGATGATATGTGTCTATGATAACAAGGACAGTTAAAGATGATGATGATATGTGTCTATGATAACAAGGACAGTTAAAGATGATGATATGTGTCTATGATAACAAGGACAGTTAAAGATGATGATATGTGTCTATGATAACAAGGACAGGTAAAGATGATGATATGTGTCTATGATAACAAGGACAGGTAAAGATGATGATGATGGTCTATGATAACAAGGACAGGTAAAGATGATGAATGTGTCTATGATAACAAGGACAGTTAAAGATGATGATGATAGTGTCTATGATAACAAGGACAGTTAAAGATGATGATGATATGTGTCTATGATAACAAGGACAGGTAAAGATGATGATGATATGTGCCTATGATAACAAGGACAGTTAAAGAATGATGATATGTGTCTATGATAACAAGGACAGTTAAAGATGATGATGATATGTGTCTATGATAACAAGGACAGTTAAAAGATGATGATATGTGCCTATGATAACAAGGACAGTTAAAGATGATGATGATATGTTCTATGATAACAAGGACAGTTAAAGATGATGATGATATGTGTCTATGATAACAAGGACAGTTAAAGATGATGATGATATGTGCCTATGATAACAAGGACAGTGTAAAGATGATGATGATTGTCTATGATAACAAGGACAGTAAAGATGATGATATGTGCCTATGATAACAAGGACATGTAAAGATGATGATATGTGCCTATGATAACAAGGACAGGTAAAGATGATGATATGTGTCTATGATAACAAGGACAGTTAAAGATGATGATATGTGCCTATGATAACAAGGACAGTAAAGATGATGATGTTGTCTATATAACAAGGACATTAAAGATGATGATATGTGCCTATGATAACAAGGACATTAAAGATGATGATATGTGTCTATGATAACAAGGACAGTAAAGATGATGATATGTGTCTATGATAACAAGGACATGTAAAGATGATGATATGTCTATGATAACAAGGACAGTAAAGATGATGATGATATGTGTCTATAAATAACAAGGACAGTAAGATGATGATGATATGTGTCTATGATAACAAGGACAGTTAAGAGATGATGATATGTGTATGATAACAAGGACAGTTAAAGATGATGATGATATGTGCCTATGATAACAAGGACAGTTAAAGATGATGATGATATGTGTCTATGATAACAAGGACAGTTAAAGATGATGATGATATGTGTCTATGATAACAAGGACAGTTAAAGATGATGATGATATGTGTCTATGATAACAAGGACAGTTAAAATGATGATGATATGTGTCTATGATAACAAGGACAGTAAAGATGATGATATGTGTCTATGATAACAAGGACAGGTAAAGATGATGATATGTGTCTATGATAACAAGGACAGGTAAAGTATGATGATATGTGTCTATGATAACAAGGACAGGTAAAGATGATGTATGTCTATGATAACAAGGACATGTAAAGATGATGATGATATGTGTCTATGATAACAAGGACAGTTAAAGATGAGTGATATGTGTCTATGATAACAAGGACAGTTAAATGATGATATGTGTCTATGATAACAAGGACATGGTAAAGATGATGATGATATGTGTCTATGATAACAAGGACATGTAAAGATGATGATGATATGTGTCTATGATAACAAGGACAGTTAAAGATGATGATGATATGTGTCTATGATAACAAGGACATTAAAGATGATGATGATATGTGTCTATGATAACAAGGACAGTAAAGATGATGATGATATGTGTCTATGATAACAAGGACATGTAAAGATGATGATGATATGTGTCTATGATAACAAGGACAGGTAAAGATGATGATGATATGTGTCTATGATAACAAGGACAGGTAAAGATGATGATGATATGTGTCTATGATAACAAGGACAGGTAAAGAGATGATAAGAAGAATGAATGATAGTGTCTATGATAACAAGGACAGGTAAAGATGATGATGATATGTGTCTATGATAACAAGGACATGTAAAGATGATGATGATATGTGTCTATGATAACAAGGACATGTAAAGATGATGATGATATGTGTCTATGATAACAAGGACATGTAAAGATGATGATGATATGTGTCTATGATAACAAGGACATGTAAAGATGATGATGATATGTGTCTATGATAACAAGGTACGTTGACGGTGCATTGTGTTCCAATGCAACAAACTGTTAATTACAACAGTGTTTTTCTCATCAAAATATTATGACCTCCAATCTGAAAAAAACGTAAAGCACGGTTATTGTTACATGATTTGTCAGTGATGTTGCATGACAACATGTCTTGATACCAAGCAGAGAAGGTGACGTCATTAATACCATTACATTATTGGGACGCTCTGTCACAACAGGCGTGTTTTCCACAGACGGTCCACCACATTATGACCTATTCCTTCAGAACACTTTTGTGGTGTACGTTCCAACAACTTACTTAAACTACTCACCTTGTGGAGTACAAGCAGGTACAACGTATCAACGTGGCTGCAATTTCGGACCTTCCCAACAACAAGGACCAATCGTTAGACCAGGGAATATTTGGGCCAGGTATGTGTGAAGTTTGAAGGCGATGCAACAATTTGGTCTGAAGTTATTAGGGCATTTTGAGCTATGTCTCTGGCCTTGCAATGTTCACGAGTTTGACTTAGGCTAAAACACGACGTAGTTTTATGCCAGAATCACGAATTGACGTCTCCACACAAAACATCAAAAACAAATGAAAACCGCAGCCGCAGCAGCAGCAACAACAACAGAGAGAATTGACTGGTGTGGTGGTCAGGTGGCTATACACTGGACTTCCAGTTGGAAGGCCCTGGGATCCACCCCATGGATAAAGAAGAGTGGAGATATTTCCAATCTCCCAGTCGCACACTTGCCAGAGCCCAGACTCTCTTTGTGTGTATACGCATGTACTACTACTACTAATGATAATAATGATAATAATAATAATATGATGATGATGATGATGATACTAATGACATTTATAAGGCGCCAAATCTTGATACAGGAATCAAACCAAAGTGCGCACTCTCATCATTCACCAAAGCAATCACCCAAAAACGATACCAAAACTCCAGGGCACGAAGCACACGCAAACTCGAGGGGGGAGGACTGGAGGACAGTAGGGCAAAAGTGTGAACATGTTGAGAGGTAAATCTCTGCAAAGCAAAAAGGTACGTCTTCAAGCTAGACTTGAAGGAAGACGGAATTTTAAGTGGAGATCGTTCCAGTTGTATGGACCAGACACAGAGAAAGAACGGCGACCAACTGGTACAGTCGTATTGAGGACTTTGTTGACAACTAGTGTGAGGAGCAGAAGGGAGAGGTCGGGCAGGGGTGGTGACGAAGATAAATAGGTACAGTACCACTGATATACTTGCGGCATAACATATTGATTTTGCATGAAATTCTTTGAGAAACAGACAGCCAGTGGAGAACGTGAAACAAAGATGTGACACGCTCATGCCTCTTCTTGCGCACGTTAAAGATCATGTAAATCATGTCACTGTCAGGTGGCTTATGAGAACATAAAAGCATCAAGCTCTGCACGCCCACCAAAGATGCAGACTGTACAACACAGTGGAGCATGGTCAGCTCGCCTAACAGCTCCAGTTCTCCGTTCCCCACTAAAAAGTCTGATCGTATAACATACGCAATCGGTGCAAATAAGTTTCTAGAAAAGAGCTACATACTACTAATAATAAATATTTCATTATTGTTATTATTGTCATCATTATTTAAAGCCCAGCCGACTGAGCAGAGCCACATCAGTGATACAACTATCTCAGTGTATTTGCGCACATGATCTGAGAATATGCCCCTGGCGTTAACCACTCCATCCACTTTCTCATCAGGGGAGTTTAAAAAAACTAAATACAAATATGTGAACATAAACGAACACACTAAAATATATGTAAAACGGGCCAAAACTGCCTAAAATTACTTCTGCACATTACACTTCCTTAAAGCCAAAAATGTAGTTAACACATGTGCCAATTTATCAATCATAAGAGAAAGTATAAAAGGCTTTATGGAAACCAGACAGGTGCATGGACAAGCAATGAAGAAAGTACAAAAGGCTTTATGTAAACCAGACAGGTGCGTGGACAAGCAATGAAGAAAGTACAAAAGGCTTTATGGAAACCACACAGGTGCATGGACAAACAATGAAGAAAGTACAAAAGGCTTTATGTAAACCAGACAGATACGTGGACAAGCAATGAAGAAAGTATAAAAGGCTTTATGTAAACCAGACAGGTGCATGGACAAGCAATGAAGAAAGTATAAAAGGCTTTATGGAAACCAGACAGGTGCGTGGACAAGCAATGAAGAAACTGATAGAAAAAGATGAACGATAGGAAGCGAAGGAGCAAGGGAGAAAATAAGAGAGAAAAGAGAGAATTTCTAGCACATATTTTCAAAAGTGGAATATCATTTATACTGAAAAAAAAAACTACCGGCATCCCCATGCGAGAGATTAATAACCAAATTCTATCTTTATATATGTCTACTGGCACTGGTCAGCCAGTCACTAATGTATAATGCTCCAACATTTTCAATTAAAAAATTACCGGGGACAAATCTGGGATGGGGTGATATTTCCGACACCCTCCAGAGTGCCATAATTTATTGCGAGTCCTTAACCTGCCCAAACCACCCTCTGGCCCCCTTCCGGAGGGCCATGGTCTGCACAGCGTCCCCTCCAATCATGCGCGTCAAAGGAAACCTATCGGCATTCTTTTGTAACGTCAGGCGGAAGAATACGCAACCTCTTCACCCCACTTACATCCATCATCTTTCGCGGGCTTTATGCGCCTTCTGTGGTGACGTCAGAGACAAGAAATAGTCTGCTGTCAGCTTGCAGCCTCCCAATCTGCGACCAGAATTTTTTTCTTTACTTTTTTTCTTCTTCTTTCATCTCCCTTAAGAAAAGTAGAGCTGACTTAATGCTGTCACGAGGTTTAAGTGTGTGTGTGTTAGTGTGTGTGTGTGTGTGTGAGTGTGTGTGTGTGTGTGTGTGTGTGTGTGTGTGTGTGTGTGTGTGTATGTGTGTGTGTGTGTTTGTGTGTGTGTGTGTCTGTCTGTCTGTGTATTTATGTATGTGTGTTTGGTGTGAGAGTGTGCGTGTGTGTCTGTGTGTGTGTGTGTGTGTGTGTGTCTGTGTGTGTGTGTGTGTCTGTGTGTGTGTGTCTGTGTGTGTGTCTGTGTGTTTGGGTGTGTGTGTGTGCGTGTGTGTGTATGTTTGGCGTGAGTTGTGTGTGTGTTTGGTGTGGGTGTGAGTTGGAGTGTGAGTGTGCGCGTCCATGTGTGTCTGTGTGTTTGGGGATGTGGGGTGTGCGCGTGTGTGTGTTTGGTGTAAGTTGTGCGTGTGTTTGGAGTGAGTGTGAGTGTGTGCGTGTGCATGTGTGTGTGTGCGCGCGCGCACGCTGTGTGTATGTGTTTGGTATGTGCACGTGTGGGAACGATATGTGTGAGTGTGTGTATGTGTGTTTGAGAGCGCGTGCGTGCGTGAGTGTCTGTTTGGTGTGTGTGAGTATGTGCGCGCGTGTGTGTGTGTTTGGTGTGTGTGCGCGCGCGTGTGTGTGCGTGTGTGTGTAATGGGAGAGAGAGAGAGAAGAGAGAGAGAGAGAGAGAGAGAGAGAGAGAGAGCAACTGCACGTGCCGTGCCCGTGTGTAAAGAAAATATGTCAGCAAAGACATGTGGGTTGTTTGGTGACTGATGTCCTTGCTGCCAACAACGGTTTGCGGGTCCTTTTGTGTTTTGTGGGTCCTTTTGGTTTGTGGGTCTTTTGTGTTTTGGGTCCTTTTCTGTTAACTATGGACTTGGGAGTTTGCTCCACATTTAGATGAACTGCTGGCACTCGGATAATTCCATATGTGCGCCACCAAAGCCTGCCAGCAATTATAGCAAACCCCGACGCGCTGGCAAGTACTTCAAACAGGGACGGGAGGGACCCAGAAAACACTAGGCTGACGTCACCATTATGGTGGAAACATTCAGATGGCAGCCAACAGGCCAGTTTTTAATGTTGTGAGCTGGGATTGAAGTCGAAATGTCACGAGTCCATGGCTGTATGTTTGTATCAAAAGAATCAACCAGTTGTGATTTTCAAACAATCAAAACAAAAAAACTGTAACTAGTACTAAATGTGTAAGTATGGACTAGGCCGGAATCGTCCACTGGTGCACTGGAGGGGCCTCAAATGTAAACATGTTTGCTTGAAGATATTTTAAATGATTCTGGATGGATTTTCACATTTGGTACGTAAATGGCCGGTTGGTGAGAAAACATAGTTCTTGTTTCGTTAAGATCGGTGAAAAGTCCAGGTCAGATCAACGAATAACTGTTTATGGGTACATAGACACTGACCAAACTTGGACAATGGGTCCAGTTTACTAGATAGTCTTAATTGCCAAAGCTAAAACACATGAACGGTTCAAGGGTCACACACTTAAAAGAATGAGTGCACACTAGCTCAGCATTCTGTGGTGTGTGTGCGCGCGCTCGCATGTATGTGAACATGCGCATTGTTTGTTTGCCTGTGAATACTTGTATTCATTTATGTTAACTGGCTATTCATTTATATTCTTTCGCTCTTCTTTTTACTATGCATGTTTGCTAAAAGTTACGTGACTATGGTTCCTAATACTTAGTTAATTTCATGTTTTGTTAATGTGTGTTTTTAAGTCATTTAAAGGTTTAGTCATTTCTATTCCTGTGAAGTACAACGATTGCGTGTTTGACTTGGACGACCTGTGATATAGAAGTGAAATCATTCATTTTCATCAAGATCAGCTGCTTTTTCAGGGTCGATGATACTGCAAAAAGGGAGATCAACAGCATGGCATGACCATCCTGCCTTTTTTTTTCTTTAACCCACTAGTGGCATCATGGAATTGGTTTGCCAGCATTATGGTCGCGCGGATTCTTCCGGCAGGAAATAGATCCTTCTAGACCGGCCGTTAGGAGGCTTTATCGAGTTAAAACTCCATCTCCAGCCTGGGCCAGCCACAATGGCGTTTAGCACGGCAGTTGGACACCGACCACTTAATAATGCCAGGTTGCTGAAACCACGTCCAGAACCGGAGCGAATGACTCCAGTTGACAGAGCCGTGGACTCCAAATCTAATCCAGGTATAAGGTGAAGGGACAAAACTCAAACGGACAAAACCCCTGTCACATATATGAAATATAAAACACACCTTTAATACGTATCTTATTTGTTGAAAAGTGGCAAGGCCCGATTCTGTTGAGCAGTTGTGGAAATGTGTGTACCAGGAAATGTGGACTTGAGACATGACCTTACCTGCTGGCAAAGAATGTGTGTGTATGCGTACCTCCGTGCGTTTGTGTGTTTGTGTGTGTGTGTGTGTGTGTGTTGTGTGTGTGTGTGTGTGTGTGTGTGTGTGTGTGTGTGTGTGCGTGTGTGAATGTGTGTGTGTGTGTGTGTGTGTGTGCGTGTGTGAATGTGTGTGTGTGTGTGTGTGTGTGTGTGTGTGTGCGTGTGTGTTTGCAAACGCGTGCTGGCGATCCTGAGAGAAAGAGAGTTTGTGTATTTGTGTTTCTTTTTGAGCACGTGCCAGTGAAAAGACAGAACGTTGACGATGACATGACTGGGTTTTGTCCACTTGTCATGTAGTGGTTAGGGTTTTGCCCACTTGTCATGTAGTGTTAGGGTTTTGTCCACTTGTCATGTAATGGTTAGGGTTTTGTCCACTTGTCATGTAGTGGTTAGGGTTTTGTCCACTTGTCATTAGTGATTAGGGTTTTGTCCACTTGTCATGTAGTGGTTAGGGTTTTGTCCACTTGTCATGTAGTGGTTAGGGTTTTGTCCACTTGTCATGTAGTGGATTAGGGTTTTGTCCACTTGTCATGTAGTGGTTAGGGTTTTGTCCACTTGTCATGTAATGGTTAGGGTTTTGCCACTTGTCATGTAGTGATTAGGGTTTTGTCCTCTTGTCATGTAGTGGTTAGGGTTTTGTCCACTTGTCATGTAAGTGGTTAGGGTTTTGTCCTCTTGTCATGTAGTGGTTAGGGTTTTGTCCACTTGTCATGTAAGTGTTAGGGTTTTGTCCACTTGTCATGTATGGTTAGGGTTTTGTCCACTTGTCATGTAGTGGTAGGGTTTTGTCCACTTGTCATGTAATGGTTAGGGTTTTGTCCACTTGTCATGTAGTGGTTAGGGTTTTGTCCACTTGTCATGTAGTGGTTAGGGTTTGCCCCCTTGTCATGTAATGGTTAGGGTTTTGTCCACTTGTCATGTAATGGTTAGGGTTTTGTCCACTTGTCATGTAATGGTTAGGGTTTTCTCCTCTTGTCATATAATGGTTAGGGTTTTGTCCTCTTGTCATATAATGGTTAGGGTTTTGTCCACTTGTCATGTAATGGTTAGGGTTTTGTCCACTTGTCATGTAATGGTTAGGGTTTTGTCCTCTTGTCATGTAGTGGTAGGGTTTTGTCCACTTGTCATGTAGTGGTAGGGTTTTGTCCACTTGTCATGTAGTGGTAGGGTTTTGTCCACTTGTAATGTAATGGTTAGGGTATTGTCCTCTTGTCATGTAATGGTTAGGGTTTTGTCATCTTGTCATGTAAGTGGTTAGGGTTTTGTCCACTTGTCATGTAATGGTTAGGGTTTTGTCCTCGTCATATAATGGTTGGGTTTTGTCCTCTTGTCATGTAATGGTTAGGGTTTTGTCCACTTGTCATGTAGTGGTTAGGGTTTTGTCCTCTTGTCATGTAATGGTTAGGGTTTTGTCCATTTGTCATGTAATGGTTAGGGTTTTGTCCACTTGTCATGTAATGGTTAGGGTTTTGTCCTTGTCATGTAATGTTGGTTTGTCCACTTGTCATGTAATGGTTAGGGTTTTGTCCACTTGTCATGTAATGATTTGGGTTTTGTCCTACTTGTCATGTAATGGTTAGGGTTTTGTCCATTTGTCATGTAATGATTTGGGTTTTGTCCATTGTCATGTAATGGTTAGGGTTTTGTCCTCTTGTCATGTAATGGTTAGGGTTTTGTCCACTTGTCATGTTGGTTAGGGTTTTGTCCTCTTGTCATGTAATGGTTAGGGTTTTGTCCACTTGTCATGTAATGATTTGGGTTTTGTCCACTTGTCATGTCGTGGGTTTGGGTTTTGTCCGTTAGAATTAGTCATGGATTCCCGGACTACAATTGCCGACTGACAACATACAAACTGGCCTGTCTGGTTGTCTGTCTCAGTGTGCCAATCGCTTTGGTGGTGTCAGCCCAGTTTGGAATTTGGAGTTTCTGAGGGATTCATTGTACTCTGACAATTCCACCTGCACTCCATTCAAATCTGCAGCAATCATCTGGCAGACTCCTTGAGCCTGTGCAAAACTCTTCGTTCAGACACGATTTTGAAGTGGGGAGGGGAAGAGAAGTTTTATGAAACACTAATCTGACACCACCAGAACGATGGAAACATTAAGATCGGCAGCCAACACGTCACTTTGTGATGTTGCGTGCTGGGATTGAACTCCAGATATCACATGTTGGGTCTGAAAAGAAGCAGTCAGCCTGAGTGGACAAAACATGGCCCACAATGGCCTGAACCCACAACCCACAACCCCTGCCTTATGAGCATGGCGCTCTGACCAACTGAGTTAACGGAAATAACTGATGACAAATTATTGATTTCGACAATAAATGAGTTTGCAGTTCACGACGTAACCATCAACTTCAATGACATAATACACGAATGTTCAATAATTTTACATTTTTTCCGATTGCAAGGAATCATGAACATTCTCCAATATGTGTTTGTAAATTATCTTTCTTTTTTAAGGAAGTAATTTGGATTTATCATCATGAATTAGATCACTTGATGATTGAAAGTATATTCGAATTTTGTTCATCAATCTCAGTTTCAGTCTCGTTTTCTTTTTCTTCTTAAGCTATCATTATTTTTTTTTATCTAATGCAGTTATCCATGAAATGAAATTATTTTAAATCACACCACAAGTAGTAACTTTTCCTTCATCTGTTGGGCTGCGGGCTGGTTGCTTCTGCCGACGGAGCCATGGATTCAGGATCAGATATCTGGAGTTCAATCCCGTTCCGCAACACTAAAAACTTCCTGTTGGCTGCCCATCGTAATGTAGTCATCATTCTGGTGGTGTCAGCTTGGTGTTTCATAAGTTCCTCTCAATCCGCCCTCCCCATTTCAAGACCTTGCCAGCGCACAGGGTTTTCCGCAGGCTGAGGGAAGCTGCCAAATATCTTCTGTCAGAGTTGGCTGGATCATGTATGGAACTGTCTGAATCCCTCTTGAACAAACGTCAAACTGTCTGAGTGTGACCAATCCCTCTTGTACAAACGTCAATCTGAGTGTGACCAATCCCTCTGTACAAACGTCAAACTGAGTGTGACCAATCCCTCTTGAACAAACGTCAATCTGAGTGTGATCAATCCCTCTTGAACAAACATCAAACTGTCTGAATGTGACCAATCCCTCTTGTACAAACGTCAAACTGTCTGAGTGTGACCAATCCCTCCTGAACAAACGTCAAACTGTCTGAGTGAGACCAATCCCTATTGAACAATCGTCAATCTGAGTGTGATCAATCCCTCTTGAACAAACGTCAAACTGTCTGAGTGTGACCAATCCCTCTTGAACAAACGTCAAACTGTCTGAGTGTGACCAATCCCTCTTGAACAAAGTCAAACTGAGTGTGACCAATCCCTCTTGAACAAACGTCAATCTGAGTGTGACCAATCCCTCTTGAACAAACGTCAAACTGTCTGAGTGTGACCAATCCCTCTTGAACAAACGTCAAACTGACTGTGACCAATCCCTCTTGAACAAACGTCAATCTGAGTATGACCAATCCCTCTTGAACAAACATCAAACTGTCTGAGTGTGACCAATCCCTCTTGAACAAACGTCAAACTGAGTGTGACCAATCCCTCTTGAACAAACGTCAATCTGTAGTGTGACCAATCCCTCTTGAACAAACGTCAAACTGCCTGAGTGTGACCAATCCCTCTTGAACAAACATCAAACTGTCTGAGTGTGACAATTCCCTCTTGAACAAACATCAAACTGTCTGAGTGTGACCAATCCCTCTTGAACAAACGTCAACCTGTCTGAGTGTGACCAATCCCTCTTGAACAAACGTCAAACTGTCTGAGTGTGACCAATCCCTCTTGAACTAAACGTTCAACCCTTGCACTCTGAGTGTGACCAATCCCTCTTGACCAAACATCAATCTGAGTGTGACCAATCCCTCTTGAACAAACGTCAATCTGAGTGTGACCAATCCCTCTTGAACAAACATCAACTGAGTGTGACCAATCCCTCTTGAACAAACGTCAATCTTCTGAGTGTGACCAATCTCTCTTGAACAAACATCAATCTGTCTGAGTGTGGCCGATCCTCTTGAACAAACGTCAAACTGTCTGAGTGTGACCAATCCTCTTGTACAAACGTCAATATGTCTGAGTGTGATACCAATCCCTCTTGTACAAACGTCAATCTGAGTGTGACCAATCCCTCTTGAACAAACATCAATCTGTCTGAGTGTGACCATCCCTCTTGAACAAACGTCAAACTGTCTGAGTGTGACGAATTCCTTTGAACAAACGTCAAACTGCCTGAGTGTGACCTATCCCTCTTGAACAAACGTCAAACTGTCTGAGTGTGACCAATCCCTCTTGAACAAACGTCAAACTGCCTGAGTGTGACCTATCCCTCTT
>CM060315.1:86585578-86590578 GCA_030674185.1 Monoplex corrugatus
CCCCTGCCTGCCTTAAAGGTAGCCATACCCCGTCTGTGGGCAGCTAAGGAAGAACTGCTGATGGCTGACGTAACAGGCGGAAATAAGAGTCTTGTGAGGAAAAGACAGCACGACAGGAAGGAGGAAGCCCTGACTACCTAAAGGCAAACAAAACAGCTCCTGGGTTCCAAACCAGAGGGGACTTTAAGTTGTGAATCCCCAGTATCCCACTGCAGAAACACACACACACACACATCAGCTGTGTGTCTGACATATTGTATAAGAACACACCCAGACCATAACACATGAGAGGTGATGGAAGATGTAGGGGTGGGGACAACGTCCATGTCCAATTTACCATTCGAACGTGGGACTTGTGACATCCTAGACAGGAGCTCTTTAAGAGCTCCACCAGTACACTAATACAACTACAAATTAGTTCCTAAAACAAACAAACAAACAACACTGGCACAAACACACACGCGCGCGCGCGCGAGCGCACACACACACACACACACACACACACACACACACACACTTACTCTCCGTCTCTCTCTCTCGCACGCACACACACACACATTTTCTCTCTCTCTCCCTCTCTCAAAGTGTAAGTGTTCAAGCAAACTGACTGGTCTTTGTCATCATCATCATCATCGTCGTCGTCGTCGTCGTCTTCGTCGTCGTCGTCATCATCTTCATCATCATCATCATCATTCATCACATCATCATCATCATCATCATCATCATCATCATCACGTGCCTTGCCACATGGCGTTGGTGATCATGGCATTCCATCTGTTTCAAATACGTTAATCAAATACAATATTTAATACTCAAAACGCAACGAAAAAATACCTATCATCTTTCAAACGTTACACCGAGAACAGCTGAAATGCAGACACAAGATGATAATGAAGATTTGATAGAAAACGTGACATCGTACGAAAACGACACAATAAAAACAATCAAATTTATGCACTTTTATGCCCCATTGTTTTATGTACAATCAATCTTTGTTGTATTTTACATGCGCTTGATAGAAAAATGTGACCGTCTTGTCTTGACTTAATGTACCAAATACGCATTCTGATTCTATTTTTTTGTTTTACAAAAAATGAACAAACAACAACAACAACAACAACAAAAACTGAAAATGCCCAAACACGAAGTAAGCAAAGCAAGCAAACCAACCAAACCAGTCGCCGTGGTGTAGTGGTTTGCGATTGAAGGTTGTGGGTTCAAATCCCCATCAGTCCCTTCAAAAATCAGTGTGGGAATTTTGGGCTCCAACCGGGTCTTACCCAGAGTTGGACGTGCTATGGGCTCATTGGGAAGACTGGGACCACACAGTCGAGTCTCATCCACTTTACGGATGCGTCACTGAGGGTGTTGCTCAAATATTCTGACCAGCACAGCAGGTGTCTGTATCTCTCGAGCCTGGTTGACACTAGGATATATTATGATAGTAAGCGTAGAGTACAGCCCTACCAGGCAATCTCAATCCTAAATGGAACTCCACAGCATAGTGATTATCATCCTCATCGACATCGTCATCATCATCATCGCATTTGTGGGCGATGAAGGTGGCGTAGAAAATGGGATGATAAAAAAAAAAAAAAAGAAAGGTGTGCCAAAAGGGTTACCTCCCTGAGTGCCATGATCCTTTAAAAAAGCGGTTTCCACTGTGGTAGACTGTCACAACAGTGAAGAAAGAATGGAAATATTGTCAGAAGTTTCTCAGAAAGTTTTGTTCAAGGAACCTTCCTGAAAACACTGATTTTAGGTACGCGTTTTTCTTTCCCTTGTGACCTTGACCTTAGGGTCTTGACTTCCAAACTTACGCATCTGCGTCACCTTGACAGTCTACTCATTTGACCCAAATTTGGTAATCATCGGTGCGGAAACAGGTCAGAAAATCTTGCTAGGGGCAGGGCAGTGAAAGGTAAAGGTCAGACTTTGTATCGGAGGGTCCTGGGATGGAACTGCCCAGACAACTTGGCCAAGTGGGTAAAGGTGCAGATGTGTTTTTCTCCTACGTCAACATATGTGCGTGCTTGCCGGTGCCATAACCCCTTTTGTGTGTATACACATACAGAGTATCAAACATGCACTTTGTTCAAGATTCAGTATGTCGTATCACTGGCTGGCCTATGAAAACACGAAAACAACGGCTAGCTGGAATTAAAAAAATAATAATAATAAAAAAAAAAAAGCATTAAACTTACATGTATAATTTGTACGGGTGGAAAATGAAGTATCATCACCATTCTCATTGTCATAGTGAACACACGTTTGTCATACATACATATGGACATACAGACACACGTCTCCACCTCTACCTACACTGTATGAAACACTCTGCCCTTTGAAAAAAAAAAAACGAAAGAAAAAAAGAAAAACGCCACATTCATCGCCTATATGGCATGACTGTGCAGACCGCAAAGGCAAAAACAACAGTTTGAAGCTTGTGGTACGATTACCGTGATCACTGTTTAGCAACTCTGTAAACGTCATTTTACACATGAGATGCAAAATAGCGGAAAGAATCATTGTCTTTGCATTTGTTGTTTGCCAGTACCTTGACTATGAGAAAGACTGCACGATACGATAAACTCTGTGTGTGTGTGTGTGTGTGTGTGTGTGTATGTGTGTGTGTGTGTGTTGTGTGTGTATGTGTGTGTATGTGTGTGTGTGTGTGTGTGTGTGTGTGTGTGTGTGTGTGTGTGTGTGGTGTGTGTGTGTGTGTGTGAAAGAGAGAGATAGACAGACAAACAAGACAGACAGAGAGACAGAGACGCAGACAGACAGAACGAAAAAAAAAAACAAGAGGGAGGGGAAGAGAGATAGAGGGGTGGGGGGCAGAACGACAAAAACGGAGGGGAGAGAGAAAGAGACAGTCAGACAGACAGACAGACAGAGCAAAAACAAAAGCAACAGACAGAGAGAGGAGGGGAGACAGAAGAGAGAGAGAGAGAGAGAGAGAGAGAGAAGAGAAGGAGAGAGTGAGAGAGAGAGAGTGAGAGAGAGAGAAACTGAAACTGAAACTGTTTATTGTCATTACCCGAAAAGGTCTTTTGACAAGGGGGATAACAATTTTCCAGTAGTGCGACACATAATCCACTCTTTGTATGTGCGCAAATTCTTCACGCATAATCAAAAAAAATATCGAACATCCATTCCTTGAACAGTCGAACATATTCAAATCATATATAATGAACAATCATCCATTTTACCACTACTACATAATACAAAGAAAACAACAACAAAAAATATCAGAACAGTGTTCCCACATTCAGGCCAATAATTTGTCTAGGTTTAGACAAACCAAAATCTTTTTCACACACCCACACCCACACACCACACACGCATCCATATACACTCACACGTGGGCGCGCGCTCGTGCGCACGCACACACACATCAAAACTGTAATATGATGAAACATCTGGGCTAGACCACCCAAACCTTACATTTAGTAATAATAATATAATCTTCACATAACTGCCCCAAAATACTCTGTTAACAAGGGACATCACTATGCCTTTTATTTATTTTGTTTTTTGTTTTTGTTTTTGTTTTTTTGTTTTTGTTTTTGTTAACATGTATAGTAGACCCTTAAGTGTCTATATACCCTTTCAATATCCACTTCTAACATATTCTACAAATATACCATTATTTTCATATTATTAGCTACTCTTAAATTATCGGCAAACAAAGCAAAATAAAGCAAATGAAAACAGCTCTTTACAAAACAGAGTCTATAATAAAGCGGCTTCTTTGGAGTTAACGTGATATAGCCCACATCAGTCAAAAGAGATTAAATTAATCCCAGTATGATATTGTCTAGCACTATTGTCGGGCTTGTAAGTGTTTATGTCTTATTTTTTGTGCTTCCGCAATGTATAGTGCCACTGATTTGATTATGACTTCGTCATCAGACGACAAAATAGATACAACATCTTGTCTTTTGGCCATGTCGGATTCAAAAACTTTGCATTTTCCACGTATTGTATCAAAAATTTGGCATTGGAATAAAAAGTGTTTTTCATTATCGACATTGTTTCCACATAAGGGGCAAGGATATACTGTGGACGTCCCAGGTTGAAACCAATTTTTATTTGCATTGAAACCAAGTGTTCTTAATCTAAATCTTGCGTAATTAGTTCTTTGCCATTTATCCGTAACAACACTGAGATATTTTTCGGTTTGAAAAACATCTTTAAATGAGAAGAACCAACTATATTTTTCTTTGTTTTCCATATCTGAGTGCCAATTTTGTTTAAACGAACAAATAAGTCTGTCTTTAAATTCATTAATAAACTGACACTCATTTCCCTGGGACAACCACACGATTCCAAACCCAAGTTCTGATAAAGCCTTTTTTACCTGATAGGCCCAGTTCTGTTTTCCTATTTCCATTTGAGTAACCATCATTTCATATGCCTGTTTACATAACCGAGATTGTGGAAGCCTTAACAATTTCAACCAGTATTTAATACTCTTCACAAAGGTTCTAATGTATAAAGGATATCTTCCAGTTTCTCCATATAAAACAGTATTAGAAGAGTGAATTGGTACAGCCAAAAAAACGTTTTATAGCATATGTATGCATTTTTTCCATATGTGGATTTACAGTAAGACCCCATACTTCATATGTAAGTAAAGGTTTTATCTGTGTATCAAACATTTTCCAATATAAATTACAATCAATAGAGTTGAGCTTCCGTAAGGATTTTAGAATTTCAATAACACCCTTTTTCCCTTTATTACAAGATTCTTCCCATGCATAATTTAAACTTAATTTTGTCGAAAATATCATTCCTAAGTATTTATAAGAATTAACAACTTTAAGCTCGTTAATTCCATAGAACCATTTTTCGTGTTTTGATAAATGTCCACCCTTCCTGAAAATCATAATATTAGTTTTATCCATGTTAACTGTTAAAGCTAGTCGATCCGATTCTTCCTTTAAGACATTTAACTGGTTTTGTAAGCCTTTGACTGTACCAGAGAGAAGAATAAC
>CM060315.1:86595578-86598078 GCA_030674185.1 Monoplex corrugatus
ACACACACAACACAACAGAGAGAGAAAGAGAGAGAGAGTGAGAGAGAGAGACAGGCAGACAAACAGACAGACAGACAGAGAGACAGAGACAGAAACAGAAACAGAGACAGACAGAAGGGAGCTGAAGAAACACGCACACACACACACACACACACACACAACACAAACACACACACACACACACACACACACACACACAACAAACAAAACACACACACACACACAACACAACAGACAGAGAGAAAGAGAAAGAGAAGAGAGAGAGAGAGAGAGAGAGAGAGAGAGAGAGAAGAGAAGAGAGGAAGAGAGGGAGAAGAAGACAGATTAAGACAGAGAAAGGACCGACGGACCCACCGACCAGCATAGAGACAGACAGACAGACTGATGGACAAAGAGAGAACAATAACCATGGGCATGATGAAAATGGTTTCTGAATGCCACAAATTAAATGAAAAACATTATCTTTCACGACACACATACATACACATACACATACACACACGCGTGCGCGCGCACACACACAACATCACACACACACACACACACACACACACACACACACACACACACACACACACACACACACACACACTAAACAGACAAATATATATACACACAGACACACACCAACAACATACACAGACACACATACACACACACCCACACCACCCACACAGACACACTCACACAGACACCCCCCCCACAACACACAACACATATACACAGACACACACAACACAACACACTACACAGACACACACACAACACACACCCACACAGACCCCCCCCCCCACACACACACACACAAACACCTTCCCGTTAAATTGAAAGTGATGTTTCTGCCCACAACTAACCAGTGGCCATATATCGGTGACACATGACAACAGTTACTCAGGAAATGACAGCAACACAGCAGACATCGATAGAAAATGGAGTCCACTGTCTGATGTCATGTGCAACAGCAATACAATGACATTTTATTATCACTATCAATATTATCATCATCATCAGCAGCAGCAGCAGCAGCATCGTTATAACTAATACTATTGTTACTATTACTATCATTATCATAATAACAATGATTATCATTATCATTATTATTATACATGTATTATTATTATTATTATTATTATTATATCATATCATTATTATTATTGTTGTTGTTGCTGTTATTTTTATCATCATTATCATCATCAACATCATCATTATTTCCATTACTATCATTACTACCATTATTTTTTTATCATTATCATTATTATTGTTGGTGTTTAAAATCTGGCCGATTGCTCAAAGGCATATCAGTGCATCTCAAACAAAATATATCTACACATATCGACGCTCCTGGGAAAAAACCAAAGAAGTGGAGAATAAATTAAGCACACATACCATGACACAGACGCAAATAATGTAAGGATATGGTCCTGGTGTTGGCGAGTCCGTCCGATATATCACCAGGCGGATTAAAAAGAACAATCTTGAACAAAAATGCATATAAACATAAATAATAAATGGCCTAGATTACCTAGAACTGGCACTGAGCGGTTCAAATTCTTTAGAGCTAAACTTGCAATGAATACCTTTACCCAGTTATCAATCATAATAGACGGAAAGAATTTTATGGCTTTATGGAAAACATAAACATGAACCAACCAGCAAAACAGAAATGGAGAAAGGAAGACATGACAGAAAGCAAACAAACAAGGCAGAAACAGTGAGAGTGATAAAAAAAGGGCATTTCTAGCAAAGACTCTCCCAAAAAGGTAGAGGGAGGGACACTATTTACACTTACACAGTCCCTGGCATCCCCATGGGGGGCATGGAGTTCAGTGTCTGATGCCAGGGACAACAGTGTCACAATAACCACAAACCGTATTGCAGTCAACTTATCCATTACCAAATTGTGACACACAGTAAGGACACATACTATCTGTACTGGTGTTGTGGTTTGTCAATCATCACGAACAACTGTCTGACGAACCTCAGTTTACTACAAAACATCAAGGACAACATGATATAAATAGATGTACAAACGGATTTGAAAGGATCAAGAAGATGGCGAAGCCATTTTATTAATCTCCATTTAAACACACACAAAAATTGTCACTGACAAATCCAGACTGTGGTTTTTTGTTTGTTTGTGTGTCTGTCTGTCTGTGTGTTTGTTTATTTGTTTGTCTGTTTGTTTGTTTTTCTTTTCTAACTTGTCAAGGTCACTGTTACCTTGAATGAGATGCAACTGTAATAAAATCTGACGTGGACCGAGGACAAATAGTAGAATGTGAAAACGGATTTTAAATGTTGTTAGACGTTCTTAGGCAACTGCTGTTCGCGTACTTTCTGTACTCATTTCAAACGCTTTGTTTGATCCGTGTGACCTTGACCTCCACGTCCCATCTTCAAAACTTACACGTTTTCGCCAATTGTCAGTCCACACCATTGGCTAAAATTCGGTAGAGATCCACCTGTAAACAGCTGAGAAAATCTTGTTCACACATTTTTG
>CM060315.1:86608078-86610578 GCA_030674185.1 Monoplex corrugatus
AAAAAGAACTGGATGACAAAAGAATTTGTACGCT
Organism: Monoplex corrugatus; assembly: GCA_030674185.1. NCBI lineage: Eukaryota > Metazoa > Mollusca > Gastropoda > Littorinimorpha > Ranellidae > Monoplex > Monoplex corrugatus. Next base: position 86,608,113 of record CM060315.1, read on the forward strand.
TGATGGAAGAGCGAAGGAAAGCAAAGGGAAAAGAGAAAGAATACGAAAAATAAACAAGTAAATAAGGAATAGGTGCAACGAAGCTAAGGAAGCTTGGCTGGAAACAAAGTGCAAAGAAATAGAAGACTGACACAAACAGATCCTCAGGGTATGTACAGAAACACTGAAGAAATTACCCACAGGAAAAAGACATGCACATCAACTGGCTGCTTATCATGGAAAAAGACAAAATACTAGATGACAGAAACGAGGTACACATTAAAGGAAAAAACGTTGAAGGACCACCCATAATGAAAGATGAAGTCAGAGCAGCATTGAAAAAGATGAAACTGGGAAAAGCCCCAAGACCAGACAATATTACTACAGAAATGACTGAGGCTCTAGACGAATTTGGGTAAAAAAAATAACAGCCCTCCTAAATGAAATTTATGACACCGGAAAAATCTCCCAAAGATATGTTAAAATCAATATTCATTACACTTCCAAAGAAAGCAAGGGCTACAGAATGCGAACTCCATCGTAAAATCAGCTTGAGAGTCCTGTAAGAAAAATCCTATTGAGAACAATTATGATGAGGACAAGGAACAGAATCAAAAGAGAATCAGCAGAAGAACGCTGTGGATTTGTCAAAGGGAAAGGAACTATCAATGCCATATACATCCTAAGAGATATCATAGAGAGGTCAGTCGAGTTGAATAAGGATTTATATCTATGCTTTGTTGATTATACCAAGGCTTTTGATCGGGTAAGACACGGAGAATTGATCAACCAATTAGAAAGGCTCAATATTGATGGAAAAGATCTAAGAATAATCAGAAATATGTATTGGGAAACAAATAGCAGCAATGAGAATATAAAACGATATAAGCTCTTTCCAAAATTGCAAAAGAGGGTCAGGCAGGGTTGCGTTCTGTCATCAGATTTGTTTTCATTTTGCAACGAAACTATCATGAGAAACCTAGAAGAATGCCCTGGGATAAAGTTTGGAGGAAAAACGATAAACAACATTCGTTACGGAGATGACACCATGCTTATTGCAAAAAATGAAAGGACCCACAAAACCTTATGAGTATAATAGAATTAGAAAGCAAAAATTAAGGGCTGGAGCTGAACAGCAAGAAGACTGGCGTCATAGTAATCAGTAAAAACAACAACAACAAAAGATCCACTCAAGCAAAATAACAGCAAATGGTACAACTTTGAGACAGGCTGATAAGTTTAAATATCTGGGGATGGCCATCTCACCAGACAGCAGATGCACACCAGAAATAGCCAGCAGAATCGGCCAGGCCAAAACTACGTTCAAGAAGATGAACAGCGTTCTTACTAACAAATGTCCATCAACTGACATCAGGAAGAGAGTTCTTGAGTGGTATATAGAACCAATACTGATGTACAGTTGTGAGGCGTGGACAGCCAACACTCAAAGTCAGACCAGAATTGAGGCAACTGAAATGTGGTTTCTAAGAAGAATGTTGAGAGTTCCATGGGCAGCAAAGAAAATAAACGAGACAATCTTGAAGGAGGCAGGCACAAGAAGATCATTAGTAAAGAAGAGTAGGAAAAGACAAGCAACATTTATAGGACAATTTATGAGGAAAGAGAAATTAGAGAATCTGATCAAAGAGGAAAGCTGGAGGGAAAGAGAACAGGGAGACCCAGGGAGAAACGATGTTTTTCGGTTCTTCCTTTACGGAAATCATGTATTTCAGTTCTTCCTTTACGGAAATCATGTTTTTTGGTTAAAGGTGTGACAATTTCTCTTGACGCCGACCTCCTTTCCCGAGCAACAGAACGACACAGGACACCAGCGCCATCTGCCGAGCAAAGGCCGATACTCATCATCAGGCCGGTGGGAGGGCGGGATATCCACCAGTTGCTTTTTCGCTTTGTTTGTTGCTTTTGTCCAGCCCACAAAGAGCAGTGAACAATGATTGATGTGAAAGTGCAGCACCTTGATTTGACACATTATTGGAAGATAAGGCCTGGCGCTGGGAATGGTAACGACAAGAACGAAGGCGGGAGGGGAGGAAAGACAGACAGACAGAAAGACAGAGAAGGACAAAGAGAGAATGAGAGCGAAACAGAGAGGAAGGAAAGACAAAAGGAAATAAGAACGAAAGAAACAAAGACAAAGAGAGCCAAAGAACAGAGAGAAGGGCAAAGAGTGAAATAGAGAAAGACACAGAGTGAGAATGAGACAGACAAAAAAGGAGAAGAGAAGAGAGAAAAGAGGAAGAAGAGAAAGAGAGAGAGAGACGCAGACAGAGAGAGACAGAGAGAGAGGAGAGAGAGAGAGAGAGAGAGAGAGAGAGAGAGAGAGAGAGAGAGAGAGAGAGAGAGAGAGAGAGAGAAGTACGTACAAAAACATTTAGATGTCAGACGAATATGATGTTACAACCTCACGATAAGACCAAAGCTATGGCATAACACACACACAGACAAACAGTACGACACGCAAAGTAA